>CM038709.1:41068655-41383655 GCA_021613375.1 Megaleporinus macrocephalus | reverse complement strand
ATTTCTTGAACATCCAGACCATGACCACTTTTTGAGAAATCTTTTAGCAATGGTTGACAGTCCTAACAAAATTGAAAGTATAACAATCTAGAAGAAACCTCCTTACTCACCTCCCACAGCAGTGCCATTGTGGTGCAGAGAGTGGGCTTTCCTGGATTAGAGACCAGGAATTCCCCCTTCTGAAGATGAGTCTTAAAGGTGGAAGGAACTACAGCTGGTTTCAGTTGATTTTTTTTAAGATTTAAAGCTGGTTAATGCCAAACCGAACATCCTACTGCAGTCCTAACTGTTTTCAGCTCATCGTGACAGTACAGAGAATGGATCACCAAAGAAACGACTCATCAGATGAGAAAAATGTTACGAGAAGTTTATGGTTCAGCAAATTCCATCATTTAATGCTAGAACCCCCCCCAAGGAAGCTGCCCCAAACCCAGGAGACAATAGGCATGTTCGAGATACAGCAGCACCTGGCCTGACCTGGGGGTCAGCGAGAGCAGCCAGACGTAGTGGGGGGAGGAGGTTAGAAAAGAGCTTCAACAGCTTCAACAGCTTTGGACAGTTTCCACCTGCAGCCTACGTGAACAACGGCGGGTCTCATGGTGTTTGCGCTCTTTACAGCTGATGAAGTAGATGCAATAGAGAAACAGTAGAAAGAAAGTAAAGAAGTAGAAAGAATAGAAAGAAAAATAGATCCACATGCTAAAGACAGTTACAAACCATAAGAGCAGTTCAGAACACTTTAGGAGACCAGAGTATAAATCTAAGGCACTGGAGCCTCTTCATGATCCGAAATACTAATTATGAAAATAGAAATATGTTGAACACTGCATGAAAATTAACTGTCGTGCTACGAGATATGATAGTATTAAAATAAATATGAGGTCTTTTAAGGGTTTTAGAGAAGATATAAGGTAGACCATTCTCAGACCTGGTGGAGCATGTCTGCTCTACTGTGGAATCCTCAAGAATAAAGCTTACAGTAGATACTCTGAACTCCCTCTTTATTCTGTCAAAGAACAAACAAAGAAAACTAACAAAAGCTAACTAGGTCGCTACTAGGCTAGACACTATACCTGAGTATTGGCTAAGGCCTGAGATTAGACTATTGATCTTTGGCCAGGCTAGCAGTCAGCATTGGTTGAGAATCCCAGTGATTCCCAATGGTATTTTCATAATGGAGAGAAAGGAGGTCAAAGCGCTACTCTTTTTATTGGATCTAAAAGCTTTTTATTTATTAAACATCTTGTAATCGATGCAAACTTATTATTGGCAGTATGGAGCCCCTTGCAGGTCATAACTATTTAGAACTTTTTTTAACAACCAAGTTATGCCAACTGTTGGTTGCAGGAATGGAACTGACTTGTTTTCAGACTAGCCCACCCTAAATATTTCCCAAATTCTGAAGCATGCTAATGATCCCCCAGTGCCATTACACCAAACTATAGCCTATTTCCAACAGCAGGGCAGTCATCACCCTATGTACTGCAACATATTAATAATTTCCAACATTCTAATAATCAACACCCCCTTTCACAACAAACTTATAAATACAAAAACATCATCGTAGACAAAAGCATATGGCCTCAGCGGGCATGAAACATGCTCATAATCCATGTCTTACCTTAAACGATGCACTGAAGTGATGGTAGTCGTCCAGCCTCTGTAGTAATACTGCACCACATAAAGCAAACAATGTCTTTATGTAATAAGATGGGATCTCTTGAGTTTAGCATCTTATCGGATTTTCAGTTCCAGCTTAAATAAAGCAGAAGTTACATGTGCCCATAGAGACATCTAAAAACCACTGCTACCTCATTTAAGGTGGTATAAAAATCAGAAGCTCTCATTTATGTGCATCTGTTTCTGGATCTATGGTTTAGTTTATGTTAATTTATTTGTTGCTGCTACATGTGACACTAAATACAGGGGAGAAAACAAAGGAAGCCTTGATAGACCGACTTAACACCAAACTAGCCCAGCTCTGAGCTTTTCTCTCAGCTTTAATTGATAATGCGATGTCCCACACTGTTGAATCCACGTTCCACACTGTTGAATCCACGTCCCACACTTCTCCTTTTGTGACTTTGGTTTAGAAAATGGGGGAAGTTCACACGCTTCTCCAAACTTTCAAGACATCAGGTGTCAGAGTCAGAACTTCCTTTCACAGGCAAAGCTAGGTCTGGGTGATTCAGCATGCCTGGTTCCATTGGCTGAAGGAGGAGGGGCGGAGCAAGAGGCAGTCTAAGCAGTGACTGACACGCTTATCAGCCACTCACATGCTGCACTGTGATCAAGTTCCTCGTAGATGATTATATAATTTGGTAGATTTTGCCGTCGTTGCTGATGTGACGCGCTAGACCATGGCCGGGTTCACCTATATGGACGACTTGGCTCTACTTGTAAAATGTATAGTTTGAGTGTTGTTGTGTTTATATTTATATATTAATTAATTCAATAGTTAGCATTAAAGGCAAAACACCAGCTAATATGAAAATACTAAACACATACACACAGCAAAATTTGAGATTTGTGATTATTAAAAATCAGAAAACTTTTTATTTTTTACAAAGTCAAGAAATACGGCTTCAAAGACTGTTTAGCCCCGCCCACTGCTTGGAAACTGCCATAGATGTTATATGTGTGACATAGACGGTGGAAAACATGCTAGAAGATGTACTTACGGGAATACACAATGACAGAAAGGTGCTGTTGATGTTTTTGGCTGCAGTAATTGGATGTACAGTGGGACCCCCGTGCACAAACGGCCCAAAGACCCCCAAAATATCCAGAAAGTGGGCTAAACCTGTCAACTTTATACGCGCACTTTGGAAAGGACCGTCCTCTCACTCCATCATCTGTAGATCATTTCACGTCTGAAGATTATCAGTATGGGACGTAGGCTTACACGACGACTGGATCTTAAGACAGAAGCTGTTCAACAATATAGGCGTGTAAGGAAACCAGCGAGAGGAGTTCAAGAGCCTCCGTGTACGTGGAGGTAAACCGGGTAAGCTCAGTTACTAAGCCTGCTTTAGCTGATGTTAGCTAACATTAGCTTCACTTGCTAAGTTCAGTGGCTCAAGTTATGCTAAGCTAACATAGTTAAGTTATAAAGATTTATAGAGTCGTATGAGAGCGAGTTCCACATCGTCATATTTACTACAATAACTGTACCTCTGTATCTGAATTTAGCTGGTTGCTAGGCTGTTGTCATGAATAATGTTGGTTATTTAGCTAGATACTGTTTACACTCAGGATGAGCTGCTGTTGTGGGTGTGGTTTGACTAAAAGTATCAGGTCTAAGTGATGTGGTGGTCTATTTCTACATTACAGCTCTTTCACATTCAATTTCAGAAATATCATCAGAATCTGAAGAAGCAGCTCTGGAACATTCTCAGTCCCAGTCAGTCATAGTGCTGTTGTACCGCGGCCCTGTTTACTGTTGTCCACCAGTGACGTCACACGATAGCGTTCAGGAATTTCCATAGCGAGCTCGGGTTTTTCTGTCAACTTAATTAAAATCATATATTTTAAAGCAAATTAAGCAGCGAATTTCATTTTAAGTCATGTTAATATATTTTCAGTATCTAAAACAATGTGAAATCACCGGGGTGTCCGTAAGTGGTGCTTAGACATTAAGTGAACTACCAGCCCACAGAGAACTCCCAACTCCCGCATTGGCACTTTGTTTGGTTGTATTTTCTATTCTATGGATCCGTGGGTAGGCTAGCAGGATTGGTTGACACCACAGGGATTCCTAATTGATCTATGATGCATGCGAATCTGGCAATCCATTGAATACATTGGGCCTGGCATCAGGAGATTGTGAGTTTAATCATAGATGTTGCCACTGGGAGTCAAAGAGAGCATAATTGCCCTCGCTTTCTGGATGGGTAGATACTCTCCTAAAATCAGTGCGGTGCTGGCCAATCTGAGCATATATTAGCGTTCTCCTACAAGCGTGTTGAGCCCCTCAGTGACAGAGTTACAATACACTAGCAGCAATTTGAAATGATGTGGTGAAGCTTGATGAAGATTGCATGTGCTAGCTTTAACCCTCCCTTGATAGCACTATGTGACACAGTACTGTGCAAATGTTTTAGGCATGCAGGGATGTTATTATAGTTCAAAAGCTACATTTTTCCAGACAGGAAGCTTTTAGTTGCTCAGAAAATCACTTTGTTTTCGAAAAGTTGTACTTTTAAATTTGTCAGTATGTTTTTTAAACCTTTTCAAGCTTCTCCTTGTGGAAACAAGCCAGTATTATTTACAGTTCTCATCTAATACCTGCTTTGACTGCTCAGTACTTCATTAAGCTAAATCAAGATTGCTGCTGAAGGAACTGAATACATTCATACAATGTCTGGGGTGTCCAGGAGAAATCTGGAACTACACTTTGTTCTTCAAACTGGAGCTCAAGATATGATCTACTTCTTTCAAAATAAGATATTCATGTTACTTTGTATTGTATGTATAGTTATTTATATCTGTTCTAGTGATATCTGATGTTCTTACTGGTGAAAATATACGTATTGCTAGGGTAGGGGCTTTTAAACAATCAGCTTGGGTGCCTAAGGCTTTTGCACACTAGTTTAACTAGCAGGTGGAATTGGCAATAACTATATTGGGGTGAACATGGGGTAAATATGTGGTGTACAAAACAGTAGTGAAAACGAAATAAGGCTAATCGACTACATCTGGGATAAGGGATGAACTGTATAAACTTGTTTTATTTACAGCACAGAGAAGGGAGGAGATCCTCCAGATGCGGAAGTTATGGCCTCCAGTCCGCTGGCTGAACTGCTGTCAAAGTCGGTTTGCACTGGGGAGAGACAAAGATCTTTACTTTAGAGAGAGTTATAGCAGTGTTTCTGAGATTCAGAGTTACAGTTACATCCCTCGAGGCGAGGCATTTTAACCTGCAGTCTTAGGCCCACGTAGGTGGAAGAGTGAGTCACCATCGTGGAGAATATCCATCATTCATACTGAACACGGTGAAGTGCACAAAACATCCTGTTTGTCTACGCTCTGAAAAAATACAGATGCCAAACGGCTTCTTTGGAGTGAGGCCACTGGAGAACAACCTCTGGCTCACTAAAGAAGCTTTCAGTAAATAATGTATCATTTCAGGCCATTCTGTCCCCACAAAAAGGCAAATACAGGACATTTGGTCCCCATAAAGAGCTAAATACAAGATATCTGAACCCCACAAAAAGGTACTCACTTGAACACAGTTGCACACAAGTGTTCAGTAGGTAGAAAACTGTGCACAGCTCTGAAAAATAAAGATGCCAAATGGTTTTTTTTGGAGTGAGGCCTCTGGAGAAGAACCTCTGGCTCCCTAAAGAAGCCTTCTGTAAATAATGGATAGTTTTAGGCCATTCTGTCCCCACAAAGAGGCAAATACAGGACATTTGGACCAGATAAGGAGCAGTTTTGTATATTTGGTCCCCACAAAGGGCTAAAAACAAAATATTTGGACCCCACAAAGAGCTATTCACTCAAACACAGTTGCACACAAGTGTTCAGGAGGTAGGAAACTGTACAGAAAGCCTTGTGCACATGTGAATACGGAGACAGATAGTCCCATTTTTTCCTTTTACTTTCAGTAGTAATGACTGGATTGGTTAGTGCCCTTAGAGGGCCAACTTCAGGACATTTGGACCCTAAGACTCACTAAATTAGTCCCCCATTAAGAGCTACTTTTAGGGTGTCTGGTCCCCACAAAAAGCTAAACACAGGATATTTGCCCCCATGTAGAGCTACAAACAAGATAGTAAGTTCCCAAGAAGTACTAAAAACAGGATATTTGGTCCCCATAAAGA
The DNA here is from genome assembly GCA_021613375.1 of Megaleporinus macrocephalus. Taxonomy (NCBI): domain Eukaryota; kingdom Metazoa; phylum Chordata; class Actinopteri; order Characiformes; family Anostomidae; genus Megaleporinus; species Megaleporinus macrocephalus. Next base: position 41,377,830 of record CM038709.1, on the reverse strand, counting down.
GCACAATTTAGAACATTTGGTCTCCACAAGGAGCTAAAAACAAGATATTTGGACCCCATAAAGAGCTATTCACAGTACACAGCTCTGAAAAATACAGATGCCAAACGTGTTCTTTGGAGTGAGGCCACTGGAGAACAACCTCTGGCTCCCTAAAGAAGCTTTCAGTAAATAATGGATCATTTCAGGCCATTCTGTCCACACAAAAAGGCAAATACAGGACATTTGGTCCCCATAAAGAGCAAATTTTAGGACATTTGGTCCCCACAAAGAGCTAAATACAATATATTTGGACCCCACAAAATGGTATTCACTTGAACACAGTTGCACACAAGTGTTCTAGAAAACTGTACACAGCTCTGAAAAATACAGATGCCAAACGGGTTCTTTGGAGTAAGGCCACTGGAGAACAACCTCTGGCTCCCTAAAGAAGTTTTCAGTAAATAATGGTTGATTTCAGGCCATGCGGTCCCCACAAAAAAACACAAACATTTGGACCAGATAAGGGGCAGATCTGTATATTTGGTCCCCACAAAGGGCTTAAAACAAGATTTCTGGACCCAACAAAGAGCTATTCACTCAAACACAGTTGCACACAAGTGTTCAGGAGGTATTAAACTGTACAGAGAGTATGCTAATATATTTTAGTTCCACCTTTACAGCCTTGTGCACATGTGAATGCGGGGATGGATAATAGTCTCTTATTTTCAGTAGTAAAGACTGGATTGGTTAGTGCCCTTAGAGGGCCAACTTCAGGACATTTGGACCCTAAGAATCACTAAATTAGTCCCCCATTAGCTACTTTTAGGGTGTCTGGTCCCTACAAAGAGCTAAATACAGGATATATGCCCCCCACATAGAGCTGCAAACAAGACATTTAGTTCCCAAAGAAGTACTAAATACAGGATATTTGGTCCCCATTAAGAGCACAATTTAAAACATTTGGTCCCCACAAGGAGCTAAAAACAAGATATTTGGACCCCATAAAGAGCTGTTCACTCAGGTGTTCAAGATGTGTAAAACTGTACACAGCTCTGAACAAATACAGATGCCAAACAGGTTTCTTGGAGTGAGGCCACTGGAGAACAAACTCTGGGTCCCTAAAGGAGCTTTCAGTAAATAGTGGATAATTTCAGACCATTCTGTCCCCAAAAAGAGGCAAATATAGGACATTTGGGCCCCATAAAGAGCAAAGTTTAGCACATTCGGTCCCCACAAAGAGCTAAATACAATATATTTGGACCCCACAAAAAGGTATTCACTTAGACACAGTTGCGCACAAGTGTTCAGGAGGTAGAAAACTGTGCACATCTTTAAAAAATAAAGGTGCAGAATGTGTTCTTTGGAGCGATGCCACTGGAGAACAACCTCTGGTTTCCTCAAGGAGCTTTCAGTGGATAGGGGATAATTTCAGGTCACTCAGTCCCCACTAAGAGGCAAATAAAGGATATATGTTCCGCAGGAAGAGCACAATTTAGCACATTTGGTCCCCGCGAAGAGCTAAATACACTACATTTGGGCGCCACAAAGAGGTTTTTACTCAAACTGAGTTGCACACAAGTGTTCAAGAGTTCTAAAACTGTCTAGCACTCTGAAAAATGAAGATACTGAGCGGGTTCTTTGGAGCGATGCCACAACCTTTGGTTCCCTAAAGAAGTGTTCAGTGGATAGCGGATAATTTCAGGTCACTCGGCCCTCAAAAGAAGGCAAATACAGGATATTTGGTCGCAATAAAGGGCAAAATTTAGTGCCAATAGTCCTCACAAAGATTTAAATACAATATATTTGAACACCACAGAAAGATATTCATGCAAACACAGTTACACACAGGTGTTCAAGTGGTATAAAAATGTTCATAACTTCATGAATGTAATCTTTGGAGTGATGCCACTGGAGAACAACCTCTGGTTCTTTAAAGAAGCTTTCAGTGGATATTGGAAAATTTCAGGTCACTCGGTCCCCAAAAAGAGGCAAATACAGGATGTTTGGTCCCTATAAAGAGCTATTCACACAAACACGGTTGCACACAGGTGATTAAGAGATATGGAACCGTTTACAGCACTAAAAACTAAAGGTGCTGAACAGGTTCTTTGGAGCGATGCCACTGGAAAACAACCTCTGGTTACCTAAAGACGCCCTCTGCTGGGTCTGTATTTATGATTATGGACATTAACTTAAAGAATAGAATATGATTTGACCAGAAACCAATGGGCCGTTTCCTCAGCGTGAGTTCCCTTTAAAGAACAATGTCTGAAAGGTTCTTTAGGGAACCTCTAGGCGCTTGTTCTGCAGCATTGCTCCAGAGAGAACATTTTAGGGCCTTTATTTTTAAGAGTGTAATCTGCCTGCCAGGCTTTCTGGCAGCAGACGCCGCTTCTTGAATCCTTAACTAAACGTAACCAGTCGGCTAAACTCCCACACTCTGTAACTCACTTCGCTTTGACGCAGCACTCTGACAGCCTGAATGGAAGGGTTCCAGGCTGTTAGAGCGAGAGGGAAACGCACTGCCAGCAGTCTGCAACTGAGGCTACCATTCAACCCGCTGTTAAACGAGTCCCAGTCACTCAGGCTGAAAGCAGTTCCAGTTACTGAGAGGAGTTTCGGCCGCTCGCACCGAACGGAGGGAATGGAAACGGTAAGGCATGATTGAAGTTGAGGACAGCTGCACACGTCTGGAGTGATGAATGCACAACCGTACACACCCAGACACAAGAGGCACTGCTAAACGACAGGAGAGGAGCCGAGAAACAACAGGCCAAAGAGCAACTGTCAGTCGTTCTTTACAGACATTACAAGAAAAAAAGAAAAGTCAGTGGAAAAAGTCTAATATACTCAATTCTTCTATATTCTGTAAAAGTATTGGTTAGTCTAGTGTAGTGGTTTATACTGCTACCCTCTATGCTGTAGACTGGGGTTCGATTCCCCTCCTGGGTAACCACCTTACACTATACCAATAAGAGTCCTTGGGTAAGTCCCCTAATACTACCTTCACCTACCTGTGTACATATAAACTGTAACACTACCTTCACCTACCTGTGTACATATAAACTGTAACACTACTTTCACCTACCTGTGTACAGATAAACTGTAACACTACCTTCACCTACCTGTGTACAGATAAACTGTAACACTACATTCACCTACTTGTGTACATATAAACTGTAACACTACTTTCACCTCCCTGTGTACATATTAACTGTAACACTACTTTCACCTACCTGTGTACATATAAACTGTAACACTACTTTCACCTACCTGTGTACATATAAACTGTAACACTACATTCACCTACCTGTGTACAGGTAAACTGTAACACTACCTTCACCTTCTTTTATAGCACCTTGTTGATTATCCCACAGGTACCTAAATACAGGACATGTGGTCTCCAAATGGAGCTTAATACATTACATTAGACATTTAGTCCCTGCAAAGAGGTCCTCTGGTTGTTTAAGAAGCATTACATTACATATTTAGTCATCTTAAGGGGCCAACTTCAGGACACTTGTCCCTAAGAATCATTAACTTAGTCCCCCATTAAGAGCTACATTTAGGGTATGTAGTCCCCACAAAGAGTTAAATACAAGACATTTGGTCTCCAAAAACAGCTACATATAGAGAGTCTGGTCCCTACAAAGACCTACGTACAGGACATTTGTTTCCCACAAATAAGACATTTAGTTCCAGAGAAGTACTGAATTCAAATCATTTGGTCCTCACAGAGAGATAAATACAGATTATTCAGTTCCCATTAAGAGCACAATTTAGTACATTTGGTCCCCACAAAGAGCTATTTACTCAAACACAGCTGTACCCAGGTGTTCAAGATGTGTAGAACTGTTCCGAGGTATATACAATATGTTAATATCTTCTTTCTTGTGCATGTGTGAATGCAGGGATGGGTAATTGTAATTTTTTTTTTATAAAGCATGTGTCTTATCTTACTCATGTAGCAGAATCCCACCTTTAGATCATCACACATAATATATTACATGGAGTATGTTATATTAACATATATATTACTATAAGTATAGCAGAGGAAGTAGCCATTATCATGCTAACAAAATAAAGGTTATCTAATTGACAGAATCTAGTCTCGTCCAATGCAAGTCAGCGTACTGAGAAAAAGGCTGCTACTGTATTATACTGTGACATATAGAGACTGTGATAGGCCTTGCAGGAAAGCCCATATTATAAACATTAGAGTTTATTGTACTATTCAAATATTGTTAACGTTTCTGCATTTGCTTTGCTCCATGTATGCATGCTTAGCTGCGAAACTGAATTCAATGCATTTGTGATGTCACGAAAAACAACATTTTGACATTTATCCACTAATTCAATCTACAGGGGTTTAGCATCAAATCTGATCAAACCTGCTAAAGTTATAAGGAGGACTTTAGTGAGGACGATTGAAGGCACAGTACAGGGGAGCCAATGAGAACAGACCTCATTTACATATATCAGTCTTAAAAGCACAGCAAAATATCAGCTGTTTAATTCTAATAAAGAAAGATGAGCTTGCCATTTAATTTTCTAATGAGTGGACCAATAGAACTGCTCCAAAACAGCTGGGGAAAAAATCTGGTTCCATTGACTTACATTGAAAGTAAAGTATGTTTTTGTTCTCTCCTGTAAAGTTGCAAACTCATAAATACTTGTTTTTCATTGGTGTATATATATATATATACTGTTGCTGCTACATACAGTGGACTCAAGAAGTGAGATATTTTTTTAAAATAATAATAATAACAACTTAATTAAGAATAAATAACAGATTGTCTTTGTGGTCTCAGACGTTTGTACCCCACTGTAAAGTCATACAAATGCCATGAATGGGCTGAGGATCTCAGAATATGACTCATTGATGCTCCTTTGGCTGGAAATGGTTACAAAACCATTTTTGGACACCATCATCCACAGACGGACAGACAGAATATGTACAAATGAAGGAAATTCAAAACCACTATTACCGTAGACCAACAAGGATCACTCCAAGAGCATAATGTGTAATAGTCTGTGAGGTCAACAAGGAATCCAGGGTAACTTTTCAGCAACCAAAGGCCTTTCTTACAATGACGAACGTCCATCATCAAGAGAATGCTGAACAGAGAATGTGCATGGTGGGTTTACAAGATGAAAGCCAATGCTCTCCAAAAAGAATACTTCTGCCCATGTGGAATTTGACAAAGGTCATGAAGGAAAAATGAGACCAGAAGTTTGGTTTCAGTGAAAAAGTGGTGTCTCTGTAGAATAGAAAACATTGCTTTTCAGCCTAAGAACCGTACTCCATCTGTGAAACATGGTGGTGGTAGTATGAAAGTGTGGGTGGCATCTGGAGCAATATGACTTCCCATTTTTGATGGAACAATGAATTCTGGATTATCCCAAATTCTAAACAGAAATATTCAGAGAATTTGAAACCGAAACCTGAGCACGCAAGTCGTTTTACCAAAGAGAAGTTAGAGAAGAATGGAGTTAATGTTTTGGAATGGCCAAGTCAAAGTCCAGACCTAAATCCTGTAGACATGTTGGAGGAGTACCTCTAAGGAGTGGTTCATTTGCGGAAACCCTCCAAAATTCTGGAGTTGAAGCTGTTCTGTACAGAGGAACATGCTAAAATTCCTCCAAGCTGATGTGCAAGACTGGTCAACAGTTACCTGTGAGGTTTAGATGGTCACTCCAGATACTAAAACTTACAGAAATGTAATCATATTTGCACCAAAAAGCAAATCATCAAGTATAATTGGGTTTTCTTTACCTAATTTTAGGACTAGTTTTGAAAGTCTGACTGTGTTTTAGGTCATATTTCAATCAATCAATCAATTAACCTTTATTTTCACTTGGTAATACATTGAGGGTAACCCTTATTTACAATACAACCCACTGAAAAATAAATTTAAATTAGAAACAATATTTAATCAAGAAAGCTAAAATAAAGAAGTAAAACAATAAGAATTCAAAGAAAAAAATATTAGAAAAACAGGTAAACAATAGAGAATTAATTAAGAAATAAATAAATAAAAATAAAAGGATTTGGGACAAGATAAAGTAAATGATGAAAACAAAAAAAATGTAGATGTGAAAAATGTAGACTGAGATTGGATAGATAAAAGTACAGAAAAAATAAATTAAAAACAGTAAAAGGCCAAAATAGAACAGGAAATAAAATAAATAAAAGGTGAAATGAAGAATAAATAAAATAAATAAAATGGCTAAAGGAAAAACAGAAAAATTAGATAAATAAAAAGGACAAAATAAAAAAAAACAAAGGCAAAAAAGAAACTCAATTAAAACAGGTACGGGCTGGTTAGAAACGAAAAGTTTAAAATGATTTAGTGACACCAGCGAGCTGAGTTTTAGAGTTTCTATATATATTTATGCAGAAATCTCGAAAATTCACAACCTTTGAAGCCCCACTGTACTTCCATGGCCTTAGGACTTCTGTTTCCATCTGTTTTCACTCAAACGCGCACACTTTGAACCCCAAATGCCTTAACACATCAGCCTTGATCCAATGCAATGTCACACGGCCTTAACCCAAACAGACTCGTTAGCAGGATGGATGATGGGGCTCTAATGGCTCGAGTGAATCGGGTAGGTAAGCGTGCGTACACATACAGAGTGACCCTGCTGCCGTATGATATACACACAGGCTCAGCAAGCTTGCTCCGCCGGGATTAACCAGTCACACACAGAGCGTGTCAGGAACCTCATAGGCTCTGATGTTTTGGCTCTGTGGTCTGGACTCAGTGTCAGCATCAGTTCATCTCTAAAATCAGATGGCCTGAAATCAGACGCCCGTCTTACAGTCCTGCACTTCCAAATAAACATTCATCACTGACGCTAAACAGCAAAGACCTGTGAGCAACTTCAAACACAAGGTGGATCTAGATATGGCCAATAAAGCATCAAAGGTGACAACCTTCGACCACACACAGCCACAATGGGCTTCTGGAGTGACCCAGTGGATTTGGGCTATTTTTGTTATTCTTTTATTATGAATAAGTTACCTACATAAATTATGAAATACACATTTGGTTAGTGGGGGGGCATCAGTACTGAACCAATATACATTATATATATATATATATATATATATATATATATATATATATATATATATATATATATATATATATATATATATACTACCACACGTACACTACTGTGCAAAAGTCTAAGCTCATTGTTCATTAATGTACAATAAGCATAAATACAATACAAAGTAGCATAAACATCTTGAATAGACATTCACAACTGAGTCACATTATTATGACCACTTCAACCTGCAACTATTGCTGGAAGAAAACAAGCTGGAGTGACAGAACTATGGTCAGGGGAATGTTTTCGTGGCGTTCTCTGGACCCACTCATCCATTTGGAATTTACTCTCAATTTATTTAGGGCGGATGGGATCTTCCAGCAAGACAATGCGACACATTACACACGTTACCCTCCATCCTGTTGACTGGGGTTTGATTGCCCATCTGGGTAACCACCAGTAAGCGTCCTTGGGTAACACTCCTACTATTAACTTTACCTTTCTGTATATGTAGACTGTTAAATTATCTTCACCTACCTGTGTACAGGTAAACTGTAACATTACCTTCACCTACCTGTGTACAGGTAAACTGTAACACTACCTTCATCTACCTGTGTACATGTAAACTGTAACACTACCTTCACCTACCTGTGTACATGTTAACTGTAACACTACCTTCACCTACCTGTGTACATGTAAACTGTAACACTACCTTCACCTACCTGTGTACATGTAAACTGTAACACTACCTTCATCTACCTGTGTACATGTAAACTGTAACACTGTCTTCACCTACCTGTGTACATGTTAACTGTAACACTACCTTCACCTACCTGTGTACATGTTAACTGTAACACTGTCTTCACCTACCTGTGTACAGATAAACTGTAACACTACCTTCACCTACCTGTGTACATGTTAACTGTAACACTACCTTCACCTACCTGTGTACAGATAAACTGTAACACTACCTTCACCTACCAGTGTACAGGTAAACTCTAAGTCACTCCGAATGAGAGCCTCTGCCTTGTTGTATATGTAATAGAGTAAATACAAACAGTAATATATTTGAGTGAATTAATAATAATAATAAAATAATAAAAATAATGGGATAAAAATATAAAAAATAATAAAAAATAAAATTATACAACAAATACAAACTGTTTGAGATGAGCAAGAGACACTAAACCTGCAATCAGCAAACAGGCATACCAACCCAATCTGCGTCATGGATACAGTAAAAAATATGAAATCAATTATAAGAATGAAAAAAAATAAAGGAATGTGACAGTGACAGTATATGCAATGGCTGTATATTCATTTCTCCCATTCTGTGCATTGCAGAGTGTGGTTGCATTGTCGCGTGCTGTAGCCTTATGGCAACAATTATAGGTCGCTGCTTTATATAAAACCCATCAAATTTAAACTGGATTTATTGATGAAGAAGAAATCGTAACCTTCTGTGCTTCATTTCTTTTTGTGGTTTACTTTCCTTGAAGTTTGGTATGAATATTGAATTAGTCATGCATTTCAAGAGGGTTTCAGAATCCTGGCTTCACTATGTGAAAATATAAGTTCTAACTGCGACTGGAGGGCTTGTGATCAGAAATAAATGGTGTACCATGTAACTTTTTCCCAAAGTAAAAGAAAAAGATAAGACTTTTATGTTGTAGTCAGACAATAACAAAGAAATTGAACCATGCAATTAGCTCAAATCTAAATATAAAGTATATAAATATACACTTAATTGTCAAAGTATTCACTCATCTATCTTCACATGCATATGAACTTGAGTGACATCCCATTCTTAATCCATAGGGTATAATATGATGCTGGCCCAAACTTCGCAGCTATAACAGCTTAAATAAAATAAAATAAATAATAATAATAATAAATGGATGTCACCCGTCTGTTTAAAAAGTGGGAGTGAACTGAAACAGTCCAATTATATCTCAACGCTGCTACATCTGGATGACACAGTGATGCAGTTGAGGCAGATGGCACAAATGAATAGAATGGTTGGTGTCAGTTGAGGAGGAGGCCCTGATGGTCAGTCTTTCACCAGCGTTCAACAGGACAGGAGGGTGGTCATTATCTCAGGAAGTGTAAAGAGACAAAGTTAGTTCTACTTGGGATTATGACTATAGAGAATATGAAACATTTTATAGTGTGGCTGGCAACTCCAGCAGATCTAACTATAACAGCACAATCTAACAGGAGAGCCCCCTGAAAACACTGGCATACCCCCAACTCCACAGTCAAGTAGCCTGGCAGGACATCAGCACCAGCATCTCAGTGTACCATAAACCTCTATGTCTATGTATTTCAGCTTATTTTCGTCTGTTCTTATGATATCTGGTGTTCTTATTGCTGAGAGTTTTCAGCTTAGGTGCCTCAGACTTTTGCACTGTAGTCAAAGGTGTCAAAAGTATTCACATTCATTACTCAGGTAAAAGTATAGATACTAGTGTTTAAAAATACTTCTGTAGAAGCTGAAGTATCAACTCAAGCTTTTTAGTCCAGGAAAAGTGTAAAAGTACTGCTTTTAAAACTACTTAAAGTATAAAAGTAAAAGTAATGTAAGGAAAATAAATGCTATTAAGGACAAAAGCTTAGACCACACCACAGGGGTCTATAGTGCACAAGCCCACCTACCCAAAAACCCCATTCTTCTAAAAGTCATAATGACTATAATGTTATATTAAAATGTTAATGTTGATAAATTTGGGATGCGCTAGGCTTCCTGTTTCAGCCGCATATACACCCATTAAACATGAATGTAGTTTAGTACAATGTAAATATATTAAAGAAGCATATCTGTGTACGACTGAGCATCAACATGTGTTTCATGGAGCAGAAGATATGATGACTAGTTGTCTATAAGTATTGTAATGGTGCAAATAGTCAAACTTCAAAGGCATGTTATCAATAATCTTTACTGGAATGTAAATGTACATGAATGAAAACAAGCTGTAATGAAATAGGAGTTGTTTAAAATGTAAGAAGAAGAAAGTACTGATAATGGAGTGTAAATGTAAGGAGTAGAAAGTACTGATAATGGAGTGTAAATGTAAGGAGTAGAAAGTACAGATAATGGAATGTAAATGTAAGGAGTAGAAAGTACTGATAATGGAGTGTAAATGTAAGGAGTAGAAAGTACTGATAATGGAGTGTAAATGTAAGGAGTAGAAAGTACTGATAATGGAGTGTAAATGTAAGGAGTAGAAAGTACAGATAATGGAATGTAAATGTAAGGAGTAGAAAGTACTGATAATGGAGTGTAAATGTAAGGAGTAGAAAGTACTGATAAAGGAATGTAAATGTAAGGAGTAGAAAGTACTGATAATGGAGTGTAAATGTAAGGAGTAGAAAGTACTGATAATGGAGTGTAAATGTAAGGAGTAGAAAGTACTGATAATGGAGTGTAAATGTAAGGAGTAGAAAGTACTGATAAAGGAATGTAAATGTAAGGAGTAGAAAGTACTGATAATGGAGTGTAAATGTAAGGAGTAGAAAGTACTGATAATGGAGTGTAAATGTAAGGAGTAGACTTGACACCTCTGATCGTAGTGTTTATTAGCCTTATAGCTTTTAAGCATATTTTAGACACCAAGCGTCCTGGCTGATCAAACACATTTGGGCTAAGCTGGAAATGGAGTACAAGCTTCCCTCAAAAGATCCCCATAGGAAACCCAGAAGAGCAACTTGACTGTATCTGTTTATGCATACCTGTGGTGGGACTGAAAAACAACTATAAAAGCAGAGCCGCGCCGCACGTCAAACCTGCCAAAACCGCCGAACGAGTCGGAGAAGCGAATCTGACAATCGGAGCTAGCAGGTACGGCCGGAAACAATCAAGCGGCAAAGACAAGCTGTTCAGAGCAGATGTTGTTGACAGGTGACAGTTGTTGTGCGGCGTCATGCTTATTTAGAGTGAATACAGCAAAACCCCCCGCTTTGCTGGCTCTAAGAACTCCAACACGTTTAAACACACAGATATCACAGTCATCGTACAGATCCTGGGTGTCGTTAGAGAAACACTGCACTAGCGATGATGGACAGTTTATTTATTTATTTTTATTTATTTTATTTGCTGAAATGTTCATACTGCATGTATTATATAATAATAATAAAAATCATATTAGTTACATATACTCACTGATCAAAATATGAGTACACCCAAGGGTGTAGGAGTGGGTTTGACATATGGGGGGGTAAGGTAGTAAATCACTGTATGTATAGTGATGTAGAACAACATTTGTGTAATTACAGTAAATTACAAATTAATACAACAATATCTGTACGTCTGTTTATTATTAGATAAATCCAATTAAAGACCACCTTTATGAACTAGATACTCCACATTACATGCTACTGTTGACAGAATACTTTTAAACTATACATGCAGTGTCTAGATTATATATATATATATATATATATATATATATATATATATTATATTTATGTATATCTATATATATATATATATATATATATATATATATATATATATATATATATATATATATATATATATAATTCCTGACTTGACAAGACTAACATTAATGTTAGATAGTAAGCACCCTCTGGAACATTACATACCGCACTACTGAAAGCACTTCTAACGATGGTGTCCTTTTATTAATTAATTAATTTATTTATTTATTATATTTTATTTATTTATGTATGTAGTGTAGTAGCAGTATGCAGTTTGGGGTGTGGCCAGACAGTAATGTAACTTTACGTTTCAGAGTGCTTTCTGACTAAAGTTAATATGAATGTTAGATAACTGTTACCATAACAACACATTATACTACAGCTGTTGTATTGCAGTATATATGGTCATCATTGATATTCACTGCTGTCATCACTGACCTCACGTTTAAAGTTGGTGTGAGCTACCCGACGCTCCAGCGAGGCGAGAGCTCGACTCAGTGAAGCTGCTGACCGCAAGATATTTCTGAACAGGCATCTCAACACAAGCCTTAACAAAGTTAAAGACCCAGACCACCTAACAACCAGATCCAGTTGCTAACAACAAACACAGTGCATGAATTGCGTATGCTGTCAAAACACAGTTTTTAAAATAAAGTGTTTTTAAACAGTTTCTGCTTTTTCAGTGGTTTCATTTTTTGGTGGGACAAATCTACCTGTTTCTGACATTGGGTGGGACACATCACCCCCCTTCTTTAGCTTTATCTCTCTGTCTCTCTCTTGTTATCCCTCTCTCTCTCTCTCTGTCACATTCTCTCTCTTTCTCTCTAGCTCTCTTTTTCCAGATCTCTCTTACACTGTCTCTCTCTCGCTCTCTCTCTCTCACCCCTATGTCTGTCTCTGTCTCTCTATTCTCTCTCTTTTTCTCTCTCTCTCTATCTCTCTCTCTCTCTCTCTCTCTCTCTCTCTCCTAACTCCATTTCTCTCTGTTTCTTCTCTCTCTCTCTCTCTCTCTCATTCTCTCTCTCATTCTCTCTCTTTCTCATTCTCTCTCTCTGTCACATTCTCTCTCTCATTCTCTCTCTCTTTCTCATTCTCTCACTCTCTCTCTCTTTCGCTCTATCTCTCTCACTCCCCCCAAGCTCTATTTCTGTCTCTCTTCTCTTTTTCTCTCTCTCTCATTCTCTCTGACACATTCTCTCTCTCTCCCTCTCTCGCTCTATCTCTCTCACCTTTCCCTAGCTTCTTTCTCTCTCTCATTCTCTCTCTCATTCTCTCTCTCTCTCATTCTCTCTCCCTGTCACATTCTCTCTCTCTTTCTCATTATCTCATTCTCTCTCTCTCTCTCTCTCTCTCTCTCACTCATCACTATCTCTCTCTCTCAACCCTATGTGTCTCTCTCTCTCTCTTTCTCATTCTCTCCCTCTCTCTCATTCTCTCTCTCTCTATATATATATCTCTCTCTCTCACTCTCTCCTAACTCCATTTCTCTCTCTCTCTTCTCTCTCTCATTCTCTCTCTTTCTCATTCTCTCTCTCTGTCACATTCTCTCTCTCATTCTCTCTTTTTCTCATTCTCTTTCATTCTCTCTCTTTCTCATATTCTCTCTCTCTCTCTCTCTCTCTCTCTCTCTCTCTCGCTCTCTCTCACTCCCCCCAAGCTCTATTTCTGTCTCTCTTCTCTTTTTCTCTCTCTCTCATTCTCTCTGACACATTCTCACTCCCTCCCTCTCTCACCTTTCCCTAGCTTCTTTCTCTCTCTCATTCTCTCTCTCATTCTCTCTCTCTCTCTCTCATTCTCTCTCCCTGTCACATTCTCTCTCTCATTCTCTCTCTCTTTCTCATTCTCTCATTCTCTCTCTCTCTCTCTCTCTCTCTCTCTCTCTCTCTCTCTCTCTCTCTCTCTCTCTCTCTCTCTCTCTCTCAGGTATCCAGAGCGGCTAGTATGAATAATATGGCGTGTGAGATTACATGTAAGCCAGAGACTGAGTGTGTGTGTGTTCATTTGAGTAAAGGAAGAAAAGTAAGTGTGTGAGAGTGTGAGTGTGTTGTGTGTGTGTGTAACCCTGGGGACGGGAGATAAGGAGTGTGTTGGTGCTGTGTAAACCCTCTGCAGCTGTGGACCCGTTTATCCTTCCCCACCAGGGCCGTGATTTACATCGGAATAGCAGGAGGGATTTCTGACTAGGACTCTCAGAGCAGCGGGTCAGGCCTTGGTTAGCCGCGGGTCAGTTTGAGAGAAAGCAGGGCTGCACCAGAACAGCAGCCCAGTCAGATCCCAGCTTTGGAACTGAACTGCGGGTTCAGACCAGTACAGCGTTGAGCCACTGAATACAACGTGGCTATTGTACACACGGGCGAACTCGGATAAACACATCTCACCAAATAACATTTTACATGAGCACCGACGATCAGATATGGGTCTAAGCCTGCTAGACTAGACACAGCAGCACTGGGGGAAAGTGGTATGTGTAAGCAGAGCACCCGAGCGTCTCCATCTGGTAAACATTTCCTCAGAAATTGACATCATGAGATATTTAGGATTTATATGAGATTTTTTAATGGTGCAAAACTCACACATGCTTCATGAAGTTGGGGGGGGGGGGGGGGGGGGGCAGTTGTCAGCATGCATGTAAACAGGCGTGTAAAAGCACTACTTTTACTATGTTTTGGAAATGGTGAAGATTTCTAAACAAGCTTTAGTGCTAGGGTCACATGTTTGTGGTAGATGGACAATAGGTCCACTGCGTTGCTATATAAAGGCAGTCGAACAGTCGGTAGGGATTTTCCACATGGGGGGGGGGGGGGGCTATTTCATTCTCTCAGAATGTCTATGGTTTACGTCATTTAGAGTCCCCCAAAACCCAATAAACAAAAAAAGACACATAAACTTGTTGTTAATCATGAGAGAGAAAATGCAAGAAACATTGGTGAAAACGGTGAAACGGTGAACATTGGTGGAAAATTGGTAAACCTACTCTAACCTTACACTAAACCCTAACCTTGCCCTAAACCTACTCTAATCTTATCATAAACCTACTCTAATCTTACACTAAACACTAACCTTACCCTAAACCCTAACCTTACAGTAAACCCAACCTTTACCCTAAACCACAACCTTACCCTAAAACCCCAACATTTCCCTAAACCTAATCTAACCTTACCCTAAACCCTAACCTTACCCTAAACCCGACCTTTACCCTAAACCACAACCTTACCCTAAACCCCAATATTTCCTTAAACCTACTCTAACATTACCCTAAACCCTAACCTTACCCTAAACTTATTCTAACTTTAACGGAAACCACAACCTTACCCTAAACCCCAATATTTCCCTAAACCTACTCTAACATTACCCTAAACCCTAACCTTACCCTAAACTTATTCTAACTTTAACGGAAACCACAACCTTACCCTAAACCCGACCTTTACCATAAACCCCAATATTTCCCTAAACCTACTCTAACATTACCCTAAACCCTAACCTTACCCTAAACTTATTCTAACTTTAACGGAAACCACAACCTTACCCTAAACCCGACCTTTACCATAAACCCCAATATTACCCTAAACCTACTTTAACTTTACCCTAAACCCTAAACTCACCCTAAACCCTAAACCTACTTTACCATAACCCTGGCCTAACCATAATCTCATCCTAATCTTAAACTTAAAACATGTCTTCACCTTAAAACGTAATGTTTTACATTGTGGGGACAAGCTTGTTATCACAAGGAACACAGGTCCTCACAAGGTGGCAAAAACACACGCGTGCACACATTGCTTCCTGTGAAATGCGGCGGCCCGGAGGCGTCCTATCAGAAAGCCCAAAGTGTTTTTGGTGGTACTGGCTTTTTCCCATGAGCCTCGGCTCTGCGGTTTGGTGAGACAGATGGGATAAAGTTTCCAGGAAATGAAAAGGTGCATGATGGGGGATTACCCAGCTAAGCAAAACACAGACGCGTGATGAGTTTAACATGCGCAGGAGTGTTAAAAACCTGTTAACTCACCATCACCGCTTTCGGAGAGGGGGGGATAAACGAGGGGACGGTCAGCAGCTCGGCAGCGCTTCACACATGCATTAAAAGGGCTCAGTGCATCATCCAGCACTCAGTTTCTCTCAGTTGCAGAGAAAGAGGCCTTTATATGCAAGTCATGCGTTTCTCAGCATTACATTAATGTGATGCATATGCATGGGGGTCTGCGTACTGATGGGGATGTACTGTGTGCCGTATAGAGAGAGGGTTTTATTATTATGTGTGCATGACTGAGTGCGTTTGTGTGGGTAAGGTAGTGCCAGCAGGTTGGAAGCAGCAGGAGTTCTCCTCAAGAGAACCTCCCGCCGTGTAGCCGTGATGGTCTTCTTCTCACATGTAATCACTCCACTATAATTAGCTACTAATTACACCCTGCGATAAACCAATATGCTTCAAATAATTTCTATTATCCACAGACACCAGGGGAGAAAAAAAGAAAAAGGAACCTCAACCGCATGCTAATGTGACAAAAAATATGTGAAATGTAAAATACAGCACCATCTTTCCTTGAAATCAGGCAATTAATTATTCAAAACTAATATTAGGTGAGCACTAATGATGCTATACCTAGTACCAGAGTTATTCTCATAGTTATCATAGTTATTTTCAGAGTTTAAGTATTAACTTTGACTAATATTTCACTGGAATATGTAGTAATTAGACTTTAAAGGCATCTGAATGGGTATCGGTTCCAGTAATTAGGTGCTAGAACATCGTTTAGCACTAGAATGTCTATAAGAAAGGTTCTAGTATTGGTATAACTTTGGTTAAACAAGGATGGTATCTACAGTACTCTGCTGTTAATACTGTTATTATTATGATTTCAAATCTATTTTTCCAGACAGGAAACTTTTATTTGTGTTACAAATAAAACTGGAACTAAACCTTTTTAAACTGGGGCTAAAGATATGATCTACTTCTATCAATATAAGATATTCATGTTAGTTTGTATTGTATTTATGATTATTTACAGCTGTTCTAATGATATCTGGTGTTCTTACTGGTACATATACACTTATTGTTATAATAAAGCTTTAAAAAACAGCTTAGGTGCTTAAGGTTTAAGTGCATAATGTGTATATAATTTAATGCCTGAGACATAATGAAGGTCACTCCATCTTTCTAGTGAATCTCACCAAGTCAGAATGTTCACAGTGGTGGTGATGGGAACCAAACGTCCTTATAG
Organism: Megaleporinus macrocephalus; assembly: GCA_021613375.1. Taxonomy (NCBI): domain Eukaryota; kingdom Metazoa; phylum Chordata; class Actinopteri; order Characiformes; family Anostomidae; genus Megaleporinus; species Megaleporinus macrocephalus. The sequence continues at coordinate 41,361,136 of CM038709.1, read as the reverse complement.
ACTCTAAAAGCTCCATCACTGAACAATATTGAATTCATTTAATTGCTAAAGCTATTGTTTTATAAAATGTTGGGCTAAAATGTGTTTTTTTAAGTACATTTAAGGTGGAAAGGTACACTATATGGTCAAAAATATGTGGACGCCTCTTCTAATTATTACATTTTGCCTCATAAACTAGGTTCCTATGGCTGAGCAAACCTATGATCACTACGCGTGACGCCAATTGTCAGCTGGAAAGGGGCTGGACAGTGGATCAGTGGAAACGTGTTCACTGGAGTGATGAATCACACTTCTCTATCTGGCAGTCTGGTGGGTGAATCTGGGTTTGAAGGTTGCCAGGAGAAAACGGGTGATGTTAACAGCAAGATTATACACAATTATATGCTTTCAGCACTGTGGCAGCAGTTTGGAGAAGATCCGTTCCCGTTCCAGCAAGCCAGCTCCATAAAGATGATGAGTTTGACATGGAGGAACTCCAGTGGCCTGCACAAACACCTTTGGGATAAACTGGAAAGCCGGGTGTCAGCCAGGCCTTCCCATCCAACTTCAGCGCCTGACCTCACAATTGCTATTTGAATTGAATGGGTACCAATTCCCACATACACACTCTAACATCTTCTGGAAATAAAAGCTTTCCCAGAGGAGTGGAGGCTGTCACAGCCAAATAAGGGGATGGCCAACTCATTGTTTTGAACGAGGGTCTCCCACAAGTTCATATAGAAGCAATACTTATATAGGTACTTTTTATTTTATCTCAGTTCTATTATTGTTACACTTAGCAGACACTCTTATGCTGAACTACCTACAATTTACACGTATCCAAATAGGTGAAGGTAGTGTTACGGTTTACCTGTACACAGGTAGGTGAAGGTAGTGTTACGGTTTACCTGTACACAGGTAGGTGAAGGTAGTGTTACAGTTTACCTGTACACAGGTAGGTGAAGGAAGTGTTACAATTCAAATGTACACAGGTAGGTGAAGGAAGTGTTACAGTTTATCTGTACACAGGTAGGTGAAGGAAGTGTTACCCAATAATGTGTTTGCAGTTCCGCCTCATGTTGTCATGGTAACAATAGGTTTCTCAGAAATATACATTTTTAGAATATATTTCTGTGATCTCAGTGGGATTAATCTGGTTAAATAAAGGTTAATAAAGGTTAATAATAATAATAATAATGTTTAGAATTAATATGCATGCTTGTGGTCTTACCACAAGGTAAATAAACAGTAAGTGAAAATGGGGTGAACAGAAGAAGTAATGGGAAAGTTTTAAACTAAACCGTGTGGGCCAAATGTAGGCAGACCGCGAACACGCCCTGTAGGGAACATTGTGTGCTAGCTAGCAAGCATTAGAATTCCTGAATATGACCCATATTCTTATAACCAGCTATCTATGGTTAACATGAGGGATTACATTGAGAACAGTAGCCCCTCTTTGTGGTAGCAAATCTCTTATTAATGACATTTACTGCTGAAATATTGGTCCACGTTTTCCTTTGTGATGGAAACCACAGTAAAGTGTGTAAGTCCAAACCCCCCACCCAAAAAAAAACGTCCAATTGAAGGAGAAAGCAACCCAGAGGTGAAAGAGTCGAAAGGCGGCTGCTCGTACAGACATTAGGCCGACAGCATTACAGGGTTCTAGTAAACCAGTAGACCTAATTAGCCCCAGTGACTTAGCTTTAACCGCACTGAGCGCTCTGTCTCACTGCGGCGGCGCGCTAACCAAGTGTGGACGAGAGATGAAGGCAGAAAAGGCTGCCAAGCCTGACAGGCTTTCTGTCTCACATTAACTTCTGCCTCCTTAGCTCTGTTTAGCGGCCCCATTATGTCTATTCACCTAAAAAGATAAGGGGCGAAGCATAGAGAGAGAAAGAGAGAGAGAGAGAGAGAGAGGGAAAGAACGAGTGTCAGGCAGATGTATGAGGCAAGAAGTGGAAGAAGTGGGGAAAAAAAAAGAGAAAGAGCAGCAGACAAGGACGAAAGTGTGTGGGAGAATCCAGGCCGGAGTTAGCAGCGCATCTTTGAAGCATTAGCAAGCTGCTAAAGCCATCTCCGAACGCAAGGCAACAATGACGCCAAGCTGCTAAGCGGCTATTAGCGGCGCTTTCGCCGCAGCATAAGCACTGGTGACATTTTCCAACCCTCAGAAATGTCAAGCGAGGCACTCTGCGGGCCAGAATGGCCGCTTGTTAAGAGCTGGCGCTATGAGCGGACGAGGGAAACGTCTGATAGCAGTAACATATGTTTATCACGGGGGTCACATCCTGTTTGCCTGATGGCGAACCGCTCCTTTTCATATATATATGTTTTCATATTAATCCTCATAAAAAGGGATCAATCAGATGGTTTTGACTCGGAGGGTCTTAGCTAACACGTGAGGCATGCGATAGCTTCGCCCCCCGTTAGCCGTGACTTCTTTTTCAGTTCAGGCTAGATGTTTACTTTGACACATTGAGTAAGCACGTGTTGGGCTTGGCTAGCAAAACAGCCCAGCGCTCTATTTCAGATACCTAAGCGGTGATCGTGCCGGACAATAAATGTCAAATAAAAAAAGAGCAGAGCTAGAGCTGCACGTCTGGTTTCTGTACGTGCAAAATGACTTTGGGGGGTGCCAAAGAAAACAAACATTATTCCACTGGAACTCACTATTATCACACTTTCTATGAATATCTGCCTGTTTTAGATGCAGGCAGAAAGGCCAGCAGCCTTCTCACTCTCTCTCTCTCTCTCTCTCTCTCTCTCTCTCTCTCTGTCTCTCTCTCTCTCTCTCTGTCTCTCTCTCTGTCTCTCTCTCTCTTTCTCTCTAGGTATTATTTGGGGGGTCACACTGCCATAGAGGTGGTGTGTTAGTGAGTGTTGTGCTGGTTTAAACACCTCATTGTTACTGTTGGACTGAGAATAGTCCACCACCCAAAGCTATACAGCAGCCAACAGCATTGTGTGACCAGTGGTGAAGAACCAGAGGACGACTAACCCAAACTGTGCAGGCAGCAACAGATAAGCTAGAACCCCCATGGGACCACCACAGAGCAGGTACATTTTGGTAGGTGATTCATTCTCAGTGTGTTGTGCTGGTGTGAGTGGATCAGACACAGCAGTGCTGCTGCTGGACTGTTTAAACACCTTAGTGTCACTGCTGGACTGAGAATCGTCCACCACTCAAAGCTATACAGCAGCCAACAGCATCCTGTGACCAGTGGTGAAGAGCCAGAGGATGACCAACACAAACTGTACAGCAACAGATGAGGTGACACTCTGATATTGTGGTGCTGTGTTAGTGTGTGTTGTGCTGGCGTGAGTGGATCAGACACAGCAGTGCTGCTGGAGTATTTCAACACCTCAGTGTCACTGCTGGACTGAGAATAGTCCACCAACCAGTAGCATTCAGCCAACTGTGAGTAGCATCCTGTGACCATGGCAGGATTACTGACCGGGCCAGTGGGGCCCAAAACTTTTGCGATGCCTATCAACATTTACGATACAATATATTTTTATTTCCGAGGGCCATTTTAAGGATCCTCTGACTTTTAGGGACTTTGACCCCAGGGCCATGCTTTTGGGGGCCCTAGCCATGCTTCTGGGGCCCCTAGCCATGCTTTTGGGCCCTAGCCCCTCATGAAAATGGACCAGGGTGTTGTGGCACTACTCTGACTTTGACTTCTGGCTATTAGGGGTCCTAGGAAAGAGGGTGGCATAATTCAAAGGGCCCTGGTTATGAGAGCCTCTACCAGGGGGGCTTAGAGAAGAGCAGGGCATATCATTAGAGGACTCTTGATCACGAGGGGCGCGGGTTTTGGGGGGGTTAAAGAGTTGCCCAGGGGCCCAGACTATCCTTAATCCGTCCATGCCTGTGACAACCGATGACGAACTAGTGGAATACAAACAGTGCAGCAACAGATGAGCTATAGTTTCTAATTTACATCTACAAGCTGGACCAGCAAGGTAGGTGTGTCTAAGTGGACAGTGAGTGGGCACAGTGTTTACAAACTCCAGCTGTGTTGGATCCACTCATACAAGGCCAACACACACTAACACGCCACCACCACATCAGCATCACAGCAGTGCTGAGAATGACCCACCACCAAAATAACACCAGTTCTCTACTGATAATGCTATAATGATGAAAACACATTAAACGTTTAATATGTAATACATGTGGGCGTGGCTTTACGTCAAACCTCAGGATTTTTCATTATCATTCAGATCATATTGTATTACTATTTAAAAGTTAGAGTTTGACAATTTGAGCATTGTTCTCTACTGGCTAAAGGGCATGATGTTGACTGTAGGATTATGCTTACTCAGAATAAGAATTCTTCAGAGTGGATGTAGAAGATGCCATGTTTCAGGTGAATCACTGTAACTGACCTGTTGAAAAGAACGAACACAAGCCGGACAAACCAGAACTAACTTTGTTTTTCTTTTTTCTTTTTCTCTCTCTCTCTGAGGTAATAACCGCCCACCTGTCCTGACGAATACTGTTGGAGGTCCCACTGTCAGGGCCTCCTCGTCACCTGGCACCAACCAGCTCTCCTCCTTCTGCTACACCTCGACTGCATTACTGTATCCTCCAGATGTAGCATGTGTGGAGCTTCTCTCCTTTTAATTAATTCGGTTTATAATCAGATCTGTCAGAGTCACCAGCTACACTCTAAAACGCTTCTCATCCTCCGTACTAACCCAAACCAGAACTAATTCTGTCTCTGTACTAACCTAAACCAGAACTAACTCTATCTCTGTACTAACCCAAACCAGAACTAACTCTGTCTCTGTACTAACCTAAACCAGAACTTACTCTGTCTCTGTACTAACCCAAACCAGAACTAACTCTGTCTCTGTACTAACCCAAACCAGAACTAACTCTGTCTCTGTACTAACCTAAACCAGAACTAACTCTATCTCTGTACTAACCCAAACCAGAACTATCTCTGTCTCTGTACTAACCTAAACCAGAACTTACTCTGTCTCTGTACTAACCTAAACCAGAACTAACTCTATCTCTGTACTAACCCAAATCAGAACTAACTCTGTCTCTGTACTAACCTAAACCAGAACTTACTCTGTCTCTGTACTAACCCAAACCAGAACTAACTCTGTCTCTTTTCTCTTTCTGAGGTAATACCTGCCCACCTGTCCCACGAATACTGTTAAAAACAGTTAAAGACTGTTAAAGGCCCCCCCTGTCACCTGGCACCAACCAGTCCTCCTCTCCATTGGTGCCATTTGCTCCAACCTTGACAGCATCACTGTATCATCCACCTGATGTAGCACCTGTGCAGCTTCAGACTCAGCTTTAGTTTAATAAACTGGAAATACTGTTCGACCAGAGGACGACAGGTCTCTGCTTGTGAGCCTGGTTCCTCCAAAGGTTTTTTCCTCCAGTCTGAGGGAGTTGTTCTTGCCACCATCGCCTCTGGCTTGCTCACAGTGGATAAAGTGTTGTGACTTTATGTTTTCATGCTTTTAAACTCCTGTAAAGCTGCTTTTGTTGTAAAAAGTGCTATACAAATAAACTGGACTTGACTTGACATGATGGCAGTGCAGCTGCTGGAAGCCGACACTGCTTTGCCTTCTCCCTCTCCACCTCTCGCTGGCGTCTATTCCACATCGATCCCGGGGCTGCCCGGCTCTGATTGCTCATTAAGGCAAATCCCAGGCTGCCTCGCGACGTGAAGGCTTTTTGGCAAGCCCTCTGCTCCCGAGCTGAACCAGCGCGGACAGCGACCCGCTAAACAGCTCCCAGATCATTCAAAGCCTGCATTCGCTTTACAGGCCTTTTGTTACTCATCTCGACTGAACTTTCAGTGTTGGCAGTTTGGAAGTGACCCGTATCTGTAACTAGGGAGACCTTCGAGGATCCATATGCACACATTTTCAACAACCACTAATGTCAGACACGCGAACCACACACTATATAGCTAGAGACTGAGGCCATCTGTTGATGCACAGTTTGTATCAGCCGTCCTCCATCAGTGCTTCGTTTCTGGCCACCGAGCCTCTCTTGGCTGGATATTGTTTGGGGGTAGTGATATCTTACAGCAGCACCACACACACTACCAGGTTACTACCCGAATAGTCCAACACTCAAATAAATAAATGAATGAATGAATAAATAAATAAATAAATAAATAAAAAAATTAAAAAAAATAAAAAATAAATAAATAAACACAAGGGTAGCATCACATAGGATTTGTGAGGCAGATGGTTGTGGTACCTGATTGGGCACTCCCAGTGCTCTCCCACAGCTAGACAGCAAAGTGAAGAATTTTCATCATAGGATTAATAAACTATACAACAAATAGTAGCTCATCAGTATATATCTGATGGTGGTCTTGTTCCTCTGATGAATAAAGTGGGGCAGGGGGATAGGGGGGGTGAATTGTACAGTAGCAGATAGACTGCACTCTAATACTGTGAACCTAATAAGAGTACCTGCCTGGTAAGTGTTTCTGATGAAATGGCCAATATATATATATATATATATATATATATATATATATATATATATATATATATATATATATATATATATATATATATAGTTCCAGATTTCTCCTGGACACCCCAGTTTGTATGAATGTATTCAGTTCCTTCAGCAGCAATCTTGATTTAGCTTAGTACCAGGTTGTTTCCACAAGGTGGAAAGTTAAGTTATTTGGCCCCCATTGAGCAAACTAGGGACAACAGTGGCAAGAAAACCTTCCTCAGAGTAAAAGGAAGAACCTCGAGAGGAACCGGTCGACACTAAAGCAATAGAAACAGAGATTTATGTCATGCTTTGCCCTGTTCCGTCTGTCTTTGTCCTTTTCTGTTTGTTTTGTCATGTGCTCCTCCATGTCTCCGCCCCTCACCTGTTCCTAGTCTGCGTCTCCTCCCATTGTTACCAGGTGTTTCGTATTCCCTGTGTTATTTATGCACTCTGTTTGTGACCTGTTTTGTCGGTCATTGTCTGGATTTCTTGATGTCTGCCTGTTTGTATTTCCGTGCCTGCCCACTTTACTCCTGTTCCTGTCCGTTATACGTCTCTTAGTTTATCTCTCGTTTTGTTTTTTATTCCCATTGTGGTTTTGCATTTAGTATTTGGTTTCTGTTTAAGCTTGCTTTTCGTTTAAGCTTGCGTGTGTCCACCCTTCAGACGTCATGCCTCCTTGCATCTCGCCTGCTCCAGCTAAAGCCTAGCTAAAGGTCCCATCAGAGTAGCAGTGAGAACCAGCTCAGTGTCTGTGAGGTAGGAGAAGAAATGACTGATTAGGATGGGCAGTTGTTCCACATCAGACTGCACAGGAGGGGCAGTTGTTGAGCTCAACCAAGAAACACATAGACAGTTAGTTCTGTTAGACTGAGATTAGTTTATAGAGTGTAGCAATGTCAGCTTGGAAAGGGTTAAATAAACACACTGACATATCTAAAAACAATACTTACTGCATTACTACTACTTAAATATTCAAAAAGTGTTTTGCTGACCAAATAAAAGTTTCCTGTCTGGAAAAATAGCTTTTTAAATATAATAATTTCATCAAGTGTCTAAAACTTTTACACAGTACTGTATAAATAAGGTAATGAACTGGCAACTCATGGTCTGACATGCAGAGCACATATACAGAGAACTGCAAACTTCACAAAGACATCTACTAACAGCGCACCGGGCTTTAAAGAGGCAGTAAAATAATGGAACTCACGAAAATCTTGAGATCAAACAGAAATTGATAGTTGAGTGAAAGTGGTCTTATTATGAACAATACAGAGCCCATTTGCACTGTGCCTTTTATACATACTCTGATTCTCAGAGCTGAAATAACCATGTTTTCTTGGTAAATATTGTTTCAGCACGTGGCCCATAACCTGCATGTGTCGACTCATATGCTACTTCTGGACTCCTGGGTAGAATTTGTCCAACTTGTGCCTGAAACTGGTGCAGACAGCTTAGTAGGTCAGGATCTGTGTGATTTTGCAAGCTAATCTTCACTGCAGTAGTTATAAAATGAGCAAAGCAGCAGCTCAGGCCTGGATCCTGGCAAAAAGCTGGATTTGTGGCACTTGAACCCTGCAATATGAAAGTAGCCAAATATGATCCTCTGGACGTCCCAAAAAAAGCCTCCCCTCAGTTCCACAAACCGCACACATGGCCCGAGGCCTGAACCCCGGCGGCCGCGCCGCGTCTGATCCGAGCCGCTCGGCTCTGGTTTGAGGCCGGTCGTTCGTGCCTTCGCTCGGAGAAGAGGGTGTGGGGAAGCGGCGAGCGGTGTTTGTTGTGGGTCGCGGGCGCTGGAGTGTCGAAATTATTTATGAGTGCCGAGTTGTGTGCAAATGCTGGAAAATTGGACGGCACTTGGGGGGATTCATCTTTTCAAATTGCAGACAACACGCAGGATTTAATTAGAGCTGTTAAGACCCAAGAGTGTCTGTCTGTCTCTCTCTCACATACGTTCTCTCTCTCTTTCTCAGTTTAAATGCAAATTATCCATATTTACTAAACTGCACAACGCAGACTGAAAACAGGAGAGAGAGAGAGAGAGAGAGAGAGAGAGAGAGAGAGGGAGAGAGGGAGAAAGAGCGGACAACAAGAGAGAACAAAAGCAAGACAGAAAGAATGAACAAATAGGAGATGATTGAAAACAGAAAGATAAGAAACAATAAAAGAGATAGAAGCGAGAAAGGTAGGAAGAGAAAGAGAGGGATGTGAGAGAAAAGAAAGAAAATATGATAAAACAAAAAGAAAATGAAAGAAATAAAAAAGAGTAAGGCAAAAAAGAAGAAAAGGAAAGAAAGGAATGAAAAAAGGAAAGAGAAAAACAAAAAAAGGAAGAAGAAAGAAATACACATGTAAAAAGAAAGTGATAAGAAAGGAACAAAAAGCAGACAGCATGAAAAGGAACAGAAGAATGATAAAAAGTGATGGAGAGGAAAAAAGAAAGAAAGAAAGAAAGAAAGAAAGAAAGAAAGAAAGAAAGAAAGAAAGAAAGAAAGAAAAGTTAGGCAGAAAGACAGAAAAAAGAGGAAGCATTACATAAAGAGAGAGAAAAGAAAGAAAGAAAGAAAGAAAGAAAGAAAGAAAGAAAGAAAGAAATTGTAAAGAAAGGAACAAAAAGCAGATAGCAAGAAAAGGAGCAGAAGAAAAAAAGAAAGAAAGAAAGAAAGAAAGAACTAAGAAAGAAAGAAAGAAAGAAAGAAAGACAAAAGGAAAGAAAAGGTAGACAGAAAGACAGAAAAAGGGAAAGCACTATATAAAGAGAGAGAAAAGAAAGAAAAGGCAATAAAAAGAGGATAAAAAAGAAGAAAGCAGAGGAAGAGTGGTACAAGGATAGGTAAGAAAAAAAGAAAGAAAGAAAGAAAGAAAGAAAGAAAGAAAGAAATTGAAAAAGAAAGTGGTAAGAAAGGAACAAAAAGCAGATAGCAAGAAAAGGAGCTGAATAATGAAAGAAAAAAGGAAAGAAAGAAAGAAAGAAAGAAAGAAAGAAAGAAAGAAAGAAAGAAAAAAGAAAAAAAAGGAAATAAGTTAAACAGAAAGACAGAAAGAGAAAGCAGTATATAAAAAGAGAAAAAAGAAAGAAATAAAAAAAATTATAAGAAAAAATGAAGAAAGCAGAGGAAGAGTGGTACAAGGAGAGGTAAGAAAGAAAGAAAGAAAGAAAGAAAGGCATTGGAAGAGTGATATAAAGAGATTGTAAGATAGAAAGAAAAAGAAAGAAAGAGGAAAGAATGAAAGAAAGAGAGTAAAAGAAAGAAAAAGAAAGAGGAAAGAATGAAACAAAGAAAAAACAGAGGGATACATGAGAAAGAAAGAGTAAGTGCAAAAAAAGCAGAAAGAAAGAGAGAGGGAGGAAAAGAAAGCGGTAGAGAGAGTATTAATTTGGGGTTAACTGGGGGCTGTACAGTCGGACCACCTGTCTGTCTCTAAGCTGCTGAAATGTGCTGTTCAGGTGAAGAGCAGTGCAGCAGCGGCGCGTGATCACTGTTACACGCCGTCACTGAAGCTTTCGCCTCCAACATGCCGCAAATTGGCTCTCATTACCAGAAAACATCGCTCGTTACTGTCCAGCTCGAGTGTATATAATGTGTGCGTTGCCACGGTAACGGGATCGACCCACCCGGTATGGATGTCGGGCCTCTTCTCTTTCTCACCTGCGGCCGTGCCATAGGCCAGCGGTCAGTCAGTCACGCTAGTTGGGGCTATCATTACTTTACTAACAGAGCAGGGCCTCACGCGCACTGACCCCACTGACCGGCCCACGCGTACCCACACTCCTCTAACGGGGGCTTTACCTTCACCTCGCAGATCCTAAGCTCTCCTTCCTGCTGTCGTTTGTTCTCTCCTTCACTGTTAGCCTCTTCTCTATTCTGCCTGTTGGACAAGCAGACTTGCACATACGTTTAGATGGTGAGATGAACTCTGTGGCCACTTCGTCGTAATTACACAGCTATGTTCTTGAATAAGTGATAACGAGAGATGTAGGCGAGTGGTTTTGCCTTTTTGATCTACGACAAGTACAACATAGTGCTGGTCAGGCTTCATTAGAAACACCTCCTTATATCTACACTCATTAACCATCAGCTCCACTGACCATATAGGAGCATGCTGTAGTTCTACACTTACAGACTGTAGATCAGGGGCGATTGTAGACTTAGAGGTTTTAGGGGTGCTGAGCACGAGACACATAAATAGATCCATATCAGTGTAGCACACTTTTCTGATTGAACATTGAGTTTCTCTGGGTTAAAGGGTGACCAGACGAGAGAAATTCAGGGCATGGGACTTGGAATGAGTGTGTCATGACAGAATAATTAGAATAATTTAGATCAGTTATCAATATTATTATCATTATCAACAGATTCTGAGCATATGATCAAGATCATGTCTGTATTACTCTCTCACCTGAACCTGCCTCTATTTTCTGGAAAAAGAATAGAATATCTATAGCTGACTGGCTGACCACACAAACACACACACACACACACACACACAATTACTATCATTCTGTAACATTTAACTAGATAATACACATACAGACAGCACTACTCTAGCACCTTGGCTTTAACAACACACAGGCCAACCAATGGCACAGCATTGGTATAGCTATAGCTATATCTAGCTTCTTTCACTCCTTTATAAACAGTAAACAGACCACCTGCAGCATTAGCCTGCTAAATACTAATAAAAAAACATCAGAAAGTCACTCTTAGCTAACAATAACAGAATAAAGAGTGATCAGAAATATGGGTTAGGGTTCGAGCTAGGCTGATAATGACTGTAATGTGTTGGTTCTGAGTAATAAAGTATAAAAATACTCCTTTGCTAAATTTTCTAGACACACGACAGCAGTCAGATAAAGTACTGACACACTGTGTGTGCAAGCGATGCTGCATCGAGAGAAAGAGAAGCTGGATCATACCATTTTGCAAGGCGAGGGGAGGAGGCTGCTGTATTTTCGTTGTTAAAATCATTTATTTAACATATACTTTCTATGGTTTTAACATTTCCAACTTGTCTGAGACAAATTAAAGTTAAAAGAAAAAAAATACTATAATTTTTGTGGGAAAGAAAAAAAGAAGGAAAGAAAAGAAAAGAAAAGTAAGGCACAAAGGAAGAAAAAGAGGAAGCATGAGGGAAAAGAAAGAAAGAAAGAAAAAAAGAAAGATATGTAAGAAAAAGAAACGATAGACATATAAACAGGTAGACAGAAAGAAATAAAGAAATGCACAGTAAGAGTCATACAAAGAGAGGTAAGAAAGAAAGAATGAAATAAAGAAAGAAAGGCACTGGAAGTGTGATAAAGGGTGATACAAGAAAGAAAGAAAGAAAGAAAGAAAGAAAGAAAGAAAGAAAGAAAGAAATGCACAGGAAGAGTGATATAAGGAGAGGTAAGAAAGAAAGAATGAAATAAAGAGAAAGAAAGAAAGAAAGAAAGAAAGAAAGAAAGAAAGAAAGAAAGAAAGAAATAAAGAAAGAAAGAAATGCACAGGAAGAGTGAGACAAAGAGAGGTAAGAAAGAATGAAATAAAGAAGGAAAGAAAAAAAGAAAGAAAGAAAGACAGGAAGAGTAATACAAAGGGGGGTAAGAAAGAATGAAATAAAGAAAGAAAAAAGAAAGAACAAAAGAAAGAAAGACAAAGGGGAAAAGTGATACATAGAGAGGTAAGAAAGAAGGAATGAAAGAAAGAAAGAAAGAAAGAAAGAGGCACAGTACTGGGGCTAGCTACGCCCCTGCTGTAGTTTCTCTGTGTACTTCGTTGCCATGTTAGTCAATGGCCAGGACCCCTACAGGACCACCACAGAGCAGTGTGTGTTGTGCTGGTGTGTGTGGATCAGACACAGCAGTGCTGCTGGAGCTGTGTTCACTCACTGTCCACTCCACCATCTATAACACCTTGCTGGTCCACCTTAGATGTAAAGTCAGAGTCAGAGACAGTAGCTCACAAGTTGCTGCACAGTTTGTGTTCCTCTGGTGGTCACAGGATGCTGCCCACAGGGCTGGATAGTTTTGGCTGGGGGGCTATTCTCAGGCCAACTGCACTCCTCAACACTCCTCTCAATCGAAAACACCGGCCGGGGAAGAGCTGAAAGTGTCCTTCACCTCCAATCAGACGTGCACTCCAACCAGGTGCCCGCTGTAGGAGGGGGTGAGTGTGTAAGCTGGGTAATGGAACAATGTGGGCTATGTGTGCGTGAAGGAGCACGGGAGGAAGCAGCAATCACACATGATTTACGTCAGCCTGAACTGAGTATACATCCAGCGCCAGGCAGCAGAGCCGCTGACCAGAACTGGGCCCACATTTGAATTTTATTTTTGTTCTACTCGAGCTGCTGCCGACATGAGATTTTTCATGTGTTGGCAATACAGATGGCAGAATTAGCATCTCCTGACATGTTTCAGAGCCCGTCCAACTTCTGCAGAGTGTGCAGTTCAGGGAATCCGGAGTACATGTTCCTTCCATTCTGTGTGGGGTGGATTTCAGTGTGAGGGAGGCTCTCGGAGATAGCTGTTACCATTTATAGCTATTTTTTACACGGTCCCATCCACTGGCTTAGACTTCCCCATCATATAAGGCTACCCGGGTGGGAGGGTGAAGCCTTTCCACTGTGCCGCCCCATCGTGGGACAACTGTACACGGTTGGAGGAGAACACTATCTGCTAATACTGTTAAGTCAGCTAACCAATACATTGGCTAGTGTCCTGCTGAGTGATGTAGTGGGGTGGGGTGTGTGGGGGTGGGGGGGTATCAGCCTAGCCACTCAGAAAGACATTAAGCTTGTTTCTCCATCAATACAAAACCAATGTATTGGCTGATCTACTACATTTGGAGTATGAGGTGATCTTTAGAAGTATATATAAGTTAAGTCTCAAGCTCCTGAGATGTGAGTCCATGTTATGTCTCAAGCTTCTAGTAATGGACTTCCTTATTAGCAGCCAACCTGAACCATGAAACTATTGCCCAAAAATGTGAATTATTTGAAAATGGTGTGTTTGTTAGATATGCAATCTAATAATAATAATAATAATAATAATAATAATAATAATAATAATAATAATAATAATAATAATAATAATGTCCCACAGTCCAAACACATGCATGTTAGGTTGATCACTCTAAATTGCCCGTAGGTCTGAGTGTGTGTGTGTGTGTGTGTGTGTGTGTGTGTGTGTGTGTGTGTGTGTGTGTGTGTGTGTGTGAGTGAGTGTGTTTTGGCCATGAGATGGACTGGCAAACTCTCCATGGTGTACCCTGCTTTCGCCTGATGACGCTGGGATTGGCTCCAGCCATCCACCCCACCCGTGACCCCCACTAGCAGGATTAAGTGGCAGATAATGGATGGATAATAATAATAAATAACATTTTGCATATACAAGTTTTGCTTTGTATCATATTTGGTACATCTGGAATTGTTTGCAGTGGTAACAAATAAAAGCATCCAGAACACTAATATTTGGTTTTTGGTTCTCCACTAAAATTCAAAACAAAGTGTGGGTTTGAGGAAAGTTTTTTAGGGAAAAAAATATCTAGCAGTTATGAATTACAGGTTTGAAAAACGTGTGTATCAAATATGATTCACTTGGCATTAAAAGCTTATGTAAAATTTTTCACTTATTCAAATTATTCATTTATTCACATATTAACTGTTAATTATTTAGACTGCTAGGAAACATTGTATATTGTATAATATATATATGAAATATATATATATATGAAAGTAAAGTATGTTTTTGGTCTCTCAGTGATATAATATATATATATATATATATATATATATATATATATATATATATATATATATATATATATATATATATATATATATATATCGCTGAGAGACCAAAAACATACTTTACTTTCAATGTCAATGGAACCAGAATTATTTATTTATTTATTTATTTTTTGTAGTACTTCTATTGGTCCATTCATATATATATATTGGCATTAACATTGTGTGAAAATTTTATGAATATATATATATATATATATATATATATATAAAAAGAATACTTTTGTCATAGCTTTTCATACACACATTTAGAGATCCTTCCTTATACGTACAGCAAATAAACATCAAAAGCAGGTGTTTTCTGCCGAGGACCATGGAACTTGACCAGATGTGCTCAAACTTTTGAATACAACTGTGAAAGTATGTGTGTTTAATTTCAAATATTTCTCTCCCACGCGGCTTCTTCAGAAGCTTGACAATACATGCCAGTGACATCCTGTTTGGTCCTCACCTGGTGCCTTCCATAAATAGCTTCACACAGGCTAACTAGCACAGATCACAGTATGGAGCTCGGCGATGTTTAAAGGCCCTGACTGTGCTCGGTGTGTGTGAGAGACGGTGTGTGTTTGTGTGTGTGTCGTCTTTGTGGGAAGCTCAACAGAAGTTCCAGGGACATCACACGGACCTTTGAACACTCCATATGTGCGGCACACTCGCACACTCGCAAAGCTGCTGCTACTGACATGCCAGTGCAAACAAGAAGATCACGCTTTCGCCTGGCATGGCACAAATCAGCCACCGTTTCCGTAATAGCCTTCCCGGCCGCGAAGAGGGGCCACGGACCACTCCCAGTGTAATGGCTTTAGCCCACGGGTTTAATATGCATTCGAGGCCGTCGGCTCTCTAAAAGGCCATTCATTTGTATTTATGGTATATACTGTGGAGTAATATTCCATTGCTTATCAGCTAAACACAACACAGAACATTGTACCTTCCAATTGTGTTTATCACTGTTCGTTCACCAGAATTTATTGTGTAAATACACACAGCCATAGGGAGTGCCTGCCTGCTAGCTTTGTCACTGGGCTATGGGCTAATACATGCAACCAATCAAGAACTAGTTTTACTTTTGGGCTAATTAACCACAAAATCAATGATTCTCACGCAAAACAACTTTTTAAAATTCTTCAGCCAGAGAATAGAAACCAAACTGTGTTGAGATATCTGGATGTCCAGCTTTCCTGATAACCTTTGCAACCCTTTGTTGCTATCCTTTCAGGATGTGAATGCTTATGTTCTTATTTCCAAAGATCTTTATTACTTCCAATGTTTGTAGTTGCTCTTTCAAGACATTCTCCTCGTCGTTACCTCTGGCCATATACTGTGTGGCATGCTTGTAATGAAATCCTCCAGTCATGCATGTTGTTCCAGTTGTTGTAGTCCATCAATTGTCCAATTCTTTTTTTTAATCTTTAGTCAATTGTCCATCAGATCAAGTAGCTAACTTTGCTGAGCTCATCTGAGATAAAGTTCAGAGATTTTTTGATCTCCTCCATCTCTTCCTCACTTGCATTGCTGTTTTTCTTTGGTGGCTTTTTCATTGAGCTTGGTTACTTGTCACTTTTCACTTATTGAGGCCTGGCAGTAGCGTACCTCGGCAACAGCATAGTTTGTGTAGTCAGTTTAGTGGTCAGGAAACATCTCAGGCTGGTAGCAGTGTAGTCAGTTTAGTGGTCAGGAAACATCTTAGGCTGGTAGCAGTGTAATCAGTTTAGTGACCAGGAAACATCTCAGGCTGGTAGCAGTGTAGTCAGTTTAGTGGTCAGGAAACATCTTAGTCTGGTAGCAGTGTAATCAGTTTAGTGGTCAGGAAACATCTCAGGCTGGTAGCAGTGTAGTCAGTTTAGTGACCAGGAAACATCTCAGGCTGGTAGCAGTGTAGTCAGTTTAGTGGTCAGGAAACATCTTAGGCTGGTAGCAGTGTAGTCAGTTTAGTGGCCATGAAACATCTCAGGCTGGTAGCAGTGTAGTCAGTTTAGTGGCCATGAAACATCTCAGGCTGGAAGCAGTGTAGTCAGTTTAGTGAGCAGGAAACATCTTAGACTGGAAGCAGTGTAGTCAGTTTAGTGAGCAGGAAACATCTCAGGCTGGTAACAGTGTAATCAGTTTAGTGGTCAGGAAACATCTTAGGCTGGTAGCAGAGTAGTCAGTTTAGTGGTCAGGAAACATCTCAGGCTGGAAGCAGTGTAGTCAGTTTAGTGACCAGGAAACATCTCAGGCTGGAAGCAGTGTAGTCAGTTTAGTGAGCAGGAAACATCTCAGGCTGGAAGCAGTGTAGTCAGTTTAGTGACCAGGAAACATCTCAGGCTGGTAGCAGTGTAGTCAGTTTAGTAGCCAGGAAACATCTCAAGCTGGTAGCAGTGTAGTCAGTTTAGTGGCCAGGAAACATCTTAGACTGGAAGCAGTGTAGTCAGTTTAGTGACCAGGAAACATCTCAGGCTGGTAACAGTGTAGTCAGTTTAGTGGCCAGGAAACATCTTAGGCTGGTAGCAGAGTAGTCAGTTTAGTGGTCAGGAAACATCTCAGGCTGGAAGCAGTGTAGTCAGTTTAGTGACCAGGAAACATCTCAGGCTGGTAGCAGTGTAGTCAGTTTAGTGGCCATGAAACATCTCAGGCTGGTAGCAGTGTAGACAGTTTATTGGCCATGAAACATCTCAGGCTGGTAGCAGTGTAGTCAGTTTAGTGGCCATGAAACATCTCAGGCTGGTAGCAGAGTAGTTAATTTAGTGGCCATGAAACATCTCAGGCTGGTAGCAGTGTAGACAGTTTAGTGGCCATGAAACATCTCAGGCTGGTAGCAGTGTAGTCAGTTTAGTGGCCATGAAACATCTCAGGCTGGTAGCAGTGTAGTCAGTTTAGTGGCCATGAAACATCTCAGGCTGGTAGCAGAATAGTTAGTTTAGTGGCCATGAAACATCTCAGGCTGGTAGCAGTGTAGTCAGTTAAGTGACCAGGAAACATCTCAGGCTGGTAGCAGTGTAGTCAGTTTAGTGGCCATGAAACATCTCAGGCTGGTAGCAGTGTAGTCAGTTTAGTGACCAGGAAACATCTCAGGCTGGTAGCAGTGTAGTCAGTTTAGTGGCCATGAAACAACTCAGGCTGGTAGCAGTGTAGACAGTTTAGTGGCCATGAAACATCTCAGGCTGGTAGCAGTGTAGACAGTTTAGTGGCCATGAAACATCTCAGGCTGGTAGCAGTGTAGTCAGTTTAGTGGCCATGAAACATCTCAGGCTGGTAGCAGTGTAGTCAGTTTAGTGGCCATGAAACATCTCAGGCTGGTAGCAGAGTAGTTAGTTTAGTGGCCATGAAACATCTCAGGCTGGTAGCAGAGTAGTTAGTTTAGTGGCCATGAAACATCTCAGGCTGGTAGCAGTGTAGTCAGTTAAGTGACCAGGAAACATCTCAGGCTGGTAGCAGTGTAGTCAGTTTAGTGGCCATGAAACATCTCAGGCTGGTAGCAGTGTAGTCAGTTTAGTGACCAGGAAACATCTCAGGCTGGTAGCAGTGTAGTCAGTTTAGTGACCAGGAAACATCTCAGGCTGGTAGCAGTGTAGTCAGTTTAGTGGCCAGGAAACATCTCAAGCTGGTAGCAGTGTAGTCAGTTTAGTGGCCATGAAACAACTCAGGCTGGTAGCAGTGAAGTCAGTTTAGTGAGCAGGAAACATCTCAGGCTGGAAGCAGTGTAGTCAGTTTAGTAGCCAGGAAACAACTCAGGCTGGTAGCAGTGTAGTCAGTTTAGTGACCAGGAAACATCTCAAGCTGGTAGCAGTGTAGTCAGTTTAGTGGCCAGGAAACATCTTAGACTGGAAGCAGTGTAGTCAGTTTAGTGGCCAGGAAACATCTCAGGCTGGTAACAGTGTAGTCAGTTTAGTGGCCAGGAAACATCTTAGGCTGGTAGCAGAGTAGTCAGTTTAGTGGTCAGGAAACATATCAGGCTGGAAGCAGTGTAGTCAGTTTAGTGACCAGGAAACTTCTCAGGCTGGTAACAGTGTAGTCAGTTTAGTGGCCATGAAACATCTCAGGCTGGTAACAGTGTAGTCAGTTTAGTCGCCATGAAACATCTCAGGCTGGTAACAGTGTAGTCAGTTTAGTGGCCAGTAGTTTTTTAGGCAGTGTAATCTGCATAGTGGCCCAGCAACAGCATAGCCCGCCTGCAGCATAGTCTTGCAATAGCTAGTAGTGATTCCAATCAGTAGTAGTGTAGTTAGAGTAGCGACCAGGTAACAACCCTAGAAAATTCTTACTGTAGAGAATAGTGCAGTATGTTGCAGATGTAGTTGTAATTTCAATTAATTTTGGCTACAACAAAATCTGCCCCACCGTAATGGCCATATTGTGCTGCTGGTTGTTCAAAGCTAGATTGGTTTTCATCATGAATGTCAAGCAGTAGACAATCTAAGCAAGAGTAGATTGCATGAAGTTTATGGTTCAGCCAGAAGGGCCAATTTTACAGTAATACGTTGCTGGTAGGTTGAAAATGACCAGGTGAACATGCTGGCTTATGTAGACCACCAGTGCAGGTTAAAAAAAATTGAAAGCATACAAAAGCCTACAGTTTTGTGGTATTGTGAGGTTTGGTGTAACAAGGACTGTTTCTTTCACAGATTTTGACCATTTTCTGCAAATTCTAAAGCTAAAACAGGACAATGTGCTAAATCTACAGCTGAGAAGATGAGGAACTGGTGGGCAGCTTGTGTCAGATGGGATCAGTTATGAACCGCAGAGAATTTTTCACTCAGGAAATGCGACACAGATTGCAATTCAGCAGTAGAAGGATGCAGGAAACCTATAACTGTAACAATTTGTCTCTATAAAACAAAGCTTGGTACTGTCCAGGCTGTGGTCTTGTCTGTGGTTCTTCATGGATGTGAAAGCTGGACAATAATCAAGCACAACTGGGGAAACTATAGATGCTTTTAAACTATATCGAAGAGGTATTTTAGAGTAGCTTGGATGGTAAATAAATACAAAAATGGATCCTCAAACAAATCAAGCTTCACCTCTTACTCAAAGCCCAGATCACTAACCTGGAGCTGTTATGTTGGGCATGTTCTGAGAAGAACCAGTTCACCAGTTATGTTTAAAAGTATAGGCGGCAAAGAAAGAGAACAACCAGCTACAAGATTACTGGATACTGAGGAATCATTACCCAGCCAGAAGACCCAAACAGAAGAGTGTTTATTATTTCAACACTTGCAGGTCAATGTTACAGTCTTTCTTTTAATATAAACATAAGTATGTTCATAAGTTATAGTAAACTACTGCTTATTTGCATTATACTTAAAGTTGTTGTGTAAAAATATAAACTGTGTTTGAATTATATCTTAGTACTAGTGTACAACAGAATACTAACTCTAGTAACAGTGTATAATATTACTGTTAGTCATTATTAATGTGGTGCAGTAAGTCTGAATGTAGCTAATAAAAGGTGTTTCATTAAAATATTTGTCTTAGTTATTATTGGTGATGTATGGATTTTAATAAGTAAACAATTAATCTATTTTTATATATTATTAAACTATGAATTTTTCAAAAAGGGAATTGTAATTCTTTGAAAATGGAGAGTTTGTTAGGTCTTTGCTAAATAATAATAATAATAATGATAATAATAATAATTTTTTGCATTTTTGGTAACAAATGAAAAAATTTAGAACACAATGTTTAAACCCTTTATACCAGGGGTATTTAATTAGAATTCAGTAAAGTTTAGTTGGAGGAAATTTCCTCAGGCCGGTCCGGACTGTCATCATTCCTAACTTGTGTTATGATTCAGTGGTGTATCCTGTTTACTGAAGTAGCCTAGTATCAGCATCTTATACCATCAACTACTGAAACACCAACACACCACACATACCGTTCAGTGTATTTCAGTATATTTACTGATTAAATGCTGAACTGAATGAATTATTTATAAATCTCCAAATATTTTTTTTCCTTACTCTAAGTAAATACAAGGGCTACATTTAAAAAAACAGAATGCTTTTGAAAAAAGTGCATCTTAGTGTTTATTTATAGAGAAAGTAAATAAAACTTGCGTCTTCTTGTTAACTCAGCTTCACAGATTAACATGTTGGTTGTACAAAGCGGTATTCCCCAAAACTAGACGAGCAGGTCCATTCCAGAACCGTTCCTGTTAAACACTCAGTTTTCTCTGTTCACTTTTCTGTTTTTAGAGCTCCTTATTCTTTCTGACTCGCTTTAGTCTGTGTGTGCACGCCGCGCGCCCCTATCTACACAGATCTGATTGGCTGAGGAGCGTCTTCAGAGCTCTTACAGCGCACGTGATTGGTCCGTGAGTTCATTGTGCCATAAAGCCCGTATACCGTAAAGATGAGAAAAGCTCCGCCGCTTAAAATAAACACAGTCTAAATTAAATCATTCTCAATAGTTTATCGCTTTGGGTCCGCATTGGACAACGTCTGGGTCCGAATCCAGACCGCGGTCCACCTATTAGTGACCCCTGCTTTATACTCTGAGACTATTTTAAATGTTTAAGAATTTCTAACTTAGAAAAGAGCATTTTCCATATTGTACAACTGTGTTTACACCTTCTATATCTACTACAGTCTGGAACCAACTGCGGGTTTGGGCAAAGCTCAGGTGGACATCAGACTTATTTAACAGTGGGGATTTACAGGTCCCAAAAACTTGTGTATCAAATATGATTCACTTGGCATAAAAGAGTTAAAACAACCAAAAAAGTTGATGTAAAATAAAAATGAATAAAAAATGAATATAAAATATTCATTAAAATAAAGTAACTACAATTAACCACCATGTAGATACCTCGCCAGTACCTTTAAAGAGTATAACTACAGATATTCTAAAGTAAAAATAATGTTTTTTAAACAAGCGTTCCAAGAAAGGATTTACGTTTTGAATGACTGTTTGAAATCTTAATAAACCCACAAGAGTGGTACGCCCTTTTCCACCCAATATAAATGTTAAAAAATGTGGGTAAATGTCTCACTTCCAGAGACTCATGAAGTGAGATACCAAATGAAGTGCTGCTGGAAAACTCAGGCACTCGAACATGCACCTCACGTCCGTAGTCCGGGGATTAGGGTGAGTGTGCTAGATTGACGCTATGTGTTCCATACTTGGGCTTGTTTAAACAGAGCTGACCTTTACATAAACTCCTAGCACCTTTCACCTTTTATCCTATAATGCACCCACATTACACACCTATGGGATTAGAGTGATAGATGGCAACATGATGTGCCAGAGAGAGGATGTACATGTTCCATAGGCCGAGTTCGACGTGTTATTATACCCTGAAGACGCGTGTGAGAGCCGGAATGAATGGGAGCGAGAGTTCTCGAGGCTGTATTGGGACATGAGTGGAAGTAGTGTGTGACCTGTCGATGCACCTTCTGTAGGAACTATGAAAGCTCCACATGGCACAAGACACACCATTTCTTTAAAGATCATGCCAGTATCTGATAGGACAAGCAGAGGCACTAACACTGATAACTAGCTATCATAAACGCCACCAGTAGCTACTGTAGAATGGAGAGTTCCTGTCAAGTTCCAGTCCATGCTCAGCCATAACATCGAAACATTTCATCTACACTCATTGTTCATTTGATCAGCTCCACTTACCATATAGGAGCACTTGGTAGTTCTACTATTACAGACTGTAGTCCATCTGTTTCTCTCTATACTTTTGAGCCCTACCTGACCATCACAGAGCAGGTATTATTTGGGATCACTGTCAAATAAAAGTGAAAATTACGAGACAGAAACTTCAAAAAACTAAAAAATATTCATTTAAAAAAGATCCTTCAAGGGTTCTTCAGCAATACAGAACCATGAACACTCAAAGAAACCATTGAAAGATGGAAGGCATCTTTGAGATTGTTGGAAAATGTGCTGTAGGTGGTTCTATATAAACAACCAACCATAACAGAACTCTTTTTGGAACTATATAGAACAATCGCCAGCACATTTTCCATCAACCTAAAGACTGTTTGGTTGATGCAACGCACCCTTTGATCATGCAAAGTTTTTTTTGAGTGTTCATGGTCCCCAGAAGAATCATGTATACTCAAAGAAACCATTGCATGATCAAAAGCTTCCTTGAGATTGACAGACAATGTGCTGTAGGTGGTTCTATATGAACATCACAATCATAACAGAACTTGTTTTGGTACTACAGAGAACCGTCAAACAATCTACAGCACATTTTCCATCAATCCAAAGAATGCCAGTACGAGGCAAAGCACCCTTTGATCATGTAAAGGTTTCTTTAAGTTTTTTTGGTTCAATATTGCTAAAGAAGCTCAGAAGAACCATGTAAACTTCAAGAAACCATTGCATGATGAAAACCTTTTTTGTGATTGATGGATGTTCTTTATATAACACATCAAAGCCACAGCAGAACCTTTCTTTGGCTATATAGAACAATCTACAGCCCATTTTTTATGAATCTGAAAAATGCTGCCATGATACAAATATCCCTTTAATTGTGCAGAGGTTTCTTTAAGTGATCATGGTTCTATATTGCTAAAGAACTCTTAAAGAACCATGTACACTCAAAGAAACCATTGCATGATCAAAAGCTTCTTTGAGACTGATGGAAAATGTGCTGTAGGTGGTTCTAAATAAACATCTCAACCATAACAGAACCCGTTTTGGTACTATAGAGAACTATCAAACAATCTACAGCACGTTTTCCAACAATCCAAGGAATGCTATTACGAGGCAAAGTGCC
Source organism: Megaleporinus macrocephalus (assembly GCA_021613375.1). NCBI lineage: Eukaryota > Metazoa > Chordata > Actinopteri > Characiformes > Anostomidae > Megaleporinus > Megaleporinus macrocephalus. The sequence goes on along the minus strand of CM038709.1, from coordinate 41,338,160 downwards.
CTTTGATCATGTAAAGTGTCATGTAGAGTGTCTGTGGTTCTGTATTGCTAAAGAACCCTTGAAAAACCATGTACACTCAAAGAAATCTTTGCATCATGAAAGATTTCTTCAGTTTGATGGAAAAAGGTGCTATAGATGGTTTTTTATAGACATTGTTACATGGTAGAACCCTTTCTGGTGCTATATAGAACCATAAACAGCACATTTTGTATTGGTCTAAAAACATTCTTACAATGCAAAGAACGCTTTTACTGTGCAACGGTTTCATTGAGTGTTCATGGTTCTATATTGCTAAAGAACCTCAAAGGAACCACGTATACTCAAAAAGTCCATTGCATGATCAAAGGGTGCTTTGCATCATACAAGCGTCCCTCAAATTGATGGAAAAGGTGCTGGTGCTGGTTCTTTCTAGATATGTTAGCATAGTAGAAACCTTTTTGGGTGCTATTTTGGGACCGCTTTTTGATAAGGTTGATAAGCCCTTAATCATGCAAACCATTTTTTAAGTGCTCATGTTTATATGTAGAACCATTCTCTTCACTAGAGAACCCACTTTTCTAAGCCTGTAGACGAGTGAATGAACATGTCATACAGCCGCTAAAGCTGGGAGGCGGGTGGTGCCGCAAACAAAAGCCTGTCTCCAAGTTCCAAAGTTTCCAAAGCGCTCGCATTAATATCAGTTCCAATTTACATCCAGTCGCTTTTCCTAGAAGAACATCAACATCAACAGCTGTTCTTGCCAATGAGCGTTATCACTTCGCCGTGATGGAGGTGTGATTTCCCTCTCCTCCGCTGTTGATCTCTAGAGTAAATCACTCATTACAAGAGACTGACACCTTTCTCTCGCACTCTGGCTCGTTTTTATCGCTCATCATTATGCAGCCTCTAAAAATGTCATCGTTTTTTTTTTTTATCACAACCGAGTGATGCTTGTTGAAATACAGTTGCGTGGAAAAATTGAAGCAGTGGAAGAAAAGAAACGAAGAACCTCGTCCCAGAAAGGCCAGACAAATGAAATTCCAGAGCAACCACCAAGACGGATCTTTTTAGCTTAGCTTCTACGATGCTGTAAACTGAGATACATACAGTAAGGTTTAAAAAAAAAAAAGTTCTGGCATTTTAGCCTTTTACCAAAACACATTTAAGATACTGTTATATAATTAATGTTGGCTTTAAGTGCACACTCTCAGCTTTAATAGGAGGAAGGGTTTAGGAATTACAGATCTTTAATATGAAGGTGCCTCTTTTTTTTTTGGACAATTATCTCAACAGCTATTTCAGGGGCTTCATAGGCTATTCCCTCATGAATCCATCAGCAGGTAAAAAGTCTGGAGTTGATTCCAGGTGTGGAATTTGCATTTGGAAGCTGTTGCTCTCAATGGAAGTGAAACAGGCCATCATTACAAACAAAGAAGAAATCCATCAGAGAGATAGAGGAAATGTTAGGAGTGGCCAAATTAACAGTTTGGTACATTCTTAGTAAAAAGAGCGCACTGGTGAGCTCAGGAACTCAAACAGACCTGGACGTTCTCGGAAGACATCAGTGGTGGATGATCGCAGAATCCTTTCCATGGTGAAGAAAAAAACCCCTTCACAACATCCTCCCAGGTGAAGAACATTCTCCAGGAAGTAGGTGTATCAGTATCTATGTCTACCATAAAGAGAAGACTTCATGAGAGCAAATACAGAGGGTTCACCACAAGCTGCAAATCATTAATCAGCCTCAAAAATAGAAACCCCAGAAAAGACAAAACTTCTAAAGAAGCCAGCCCAGTTCTGGAACAGCATTCTTTAGACGAAACTTTGGATGAAACTAAAATCAACCTGTATCAGAATGATGGGAAGAAGAAAGCACCAAAGCACACCACATCCTCTGTAAAACATGGTGGAGGCAGTGTGATGGCATGGGCATGCATGGCTTCCAATTGCACTGGTATATGCTTTCTGCTCAGCAAATGCAGCAAGGTTGATTGAATGGCGCTTCACAGTACAGATGGACAGTGACCCAAAACATACTGTGTAAGCAGCCCAGAAGTTTTTTAAGGCAAAGAAGTAGAATATTCTGCAAAGGCCGAGTCAATCACAAGATCTCAACCCGATCAAGCATTGATTTTAATTGCTTAAGACAAAACTTAAATCAGAAAAACCCTCAAACTAGCAACATGACTGCTGCAGTAAAGGCCTGGCAAAGCATCACAAAGGTGGAAACATAGCATTTGGTGATGTCCATGGGCTCCAGATATCAGGCAGTCATTGCCTGCAAAGCATTCTCAATGAAGTATTAAACATGAACATTTTATTTATGGTAATGTTCATTTGTCCAATTACTTTTGGCTTTATAGACAAATGTTTGCAATTTCTAAACATTTCATAGAAGAATTTTGATTAACACCTTGAAATAAACCTGAAAGTCTACACTTCAATTGCATCCCAATTGTATCATTTCAAATCCATTGTGGTGGCATGAAGACCCCAAATCATGAAGATTGTGTCACTGTTCAAATATTTCTGGGCCTAACTAATATATATATATATATATATATATATATATATATATATATATATATATATATATATATATATATATATATATATATACAGGCTTTGCATTGTAAATGGGTTCTTCAGAAAGGGGTTCCTTCAGGCTCTATACAGAGCCTCATCAAAAAGTGGTCCATATAGCACCCAAAAAAAGGGTTCTACTTTAGCAATATAGAACCATGAACAGTCAAATAAACCTTTCTATATGCCATTTTCAAAAAGGTCCTACATAAAACCTGAAGAACTCCTTCTGAAGAACCTATTTACAATGCAAAGCCTGTATATATATATATCCTATAAAACCTTTACCACGCAAATGGTTCTTTGAGGGCTCATGTTTCAATATAGTCCATGGGTTCCAGATATCAGGCAGTCATTTTCTTCACTATAGAACCCTTGAAGAAGATCTTTTTTAAGTGTGTGGATGTGGGAAAGAACATATCATACAGCTGCTAAAACTAGGAGGTGGGTGGTGCAGCAACTGAAAGACTCCAAATGAAATTCCAGAGCGATTTCCAAGATGGATCTTTTAAGCTTCTAAGATGCTGGAAACTGAAATACATCAGGCCGAGATTGTGAAATAACAGGATTAGGGGAGAAGGAGTTGAGCGCTGGTTAGATTTGCAGGTACAGAACGTGAGGCATAGAGTGCCAGATTTCTGGAATTGATGAAGAACTTGGTGGTAGATATTGCAGGGCGCTGTAAAGACTAATCAATCAAGATAAAGAGTAACAAATGATACATTAAGCAGCCTTAACACCAAACCTGAATTCATGGCTGAACTAAAAACCTGTTTGTTTTCAAATTTGTGAGACACAGAAGTCACCAGAGCTCTATTCCCACTGGCTGATCAACTGTCCCTCCTGTCTGATCTGTTGATGCTCTAATGCACATCACCTGCATGACCGGAATCACTACAGTAGAGCCGCCAACACCTGGCACTGTCTCTCACTCTGACAGAGAACTTAAATGGAGATGGTTCAAACTCTACATCACCAACTCCTAAATTAGAAGACTTATGAAACGTGTTCAAGCCAAGCTTCTTGTTGTATCCTGTCCTAAAACCTCATTAGCTCTGTTGTTCTCTCTCTATCCGGGTTGAACCAGAGGAGGATGGGTTCCTCCCTTCAGCTTGGGTTCCTCTCAGGGTTTCTTCCTCTTATCAAGGGAGTTTTCTGCCACTGTCTCCTTTGTCTTGCTCTATCAGGACCTTGGACCTAGTTACCCTTTCTCATGTTTATGTTTGTGCATGGACTCTTTTTTGTTGCTTTCCATCTTTCTCTTTGTTCCTTTTTTATTAAAGCTGCTTTGAGACATCACTACAAAAGCACTATACAAATAAATGTTGATTGATTAATTGATAAACTTGCATGGTCAGAGTTGATCACTGTAATGATCAGAGTTGATTACTGTAATATAGTTGATCACTGTAATGATCAGAGTTGATTACTGTAATGCTCAGAGTTGATTACTGTAATATAGTTGATTACTGTAATAGTCAGAGTTGACCACTGTAATGGTCAGAGTTGATCACTGTAATGATCAGAGTTGATCTCTGTAATTGTCAGAGTTGTTTACTGTAATAGTCAGAGTTGGTCACTGTAATGGTCAGAGTTGATCAATGTAATGATCAGAGTTGATCGCTGTAATGGTCAGTATTGATCACTGTAATGGTCAGAGTTGATCACTGTAATGGTCAGAGTTGATCGCTGTAATGGTCAGAGTTGATCACTGTAATGGTCTGTTACTGGAGTTACTAAGAAAACAATACAACTGGTCCAGAACAGAGAAATGTGGAACAAACACTAAACAGATCTCAGATCAGTCCTGTTTTAAAAGAGCTACACTAACTACCTGTATCTTTTAGAACAGACTTCAAACTTCTGTACTCGTCTATAAAGCTCTAAATAATCTAGAACCTGCTACATCACAGAACATCTCTCTGTTTATGTTCCAGCTGGTGACCTTAGATCTGCAGATTTTTTAGATTTACTGTCCCCCTCAACAGTGAAATGAAATATCTCCTCATGAATCTGCCGTTACATTTTGAGGTATAATAATTTTCCTTAGACATCTGACATACCCCCTGCAGCCACTAGTGCCCCCAACATCATTAAGCGATCTGTGATGTAAGTGACTAATAGACTATAATGTGATTGGCCTGATCATGCTGGCCTATCCAGCATGAAATGAAACCATAAGCTCTTCTTAGAGGGAATGTTTAGTTAACAAGACTAAATCTGTAAGAAAACTTATTATTCCATCAACACCAGCTAATCCTGGCCAGTCCTGCTTGCTTCCACTGCTTGTTAGGCATGTTAGCACTTTGCCAAACTATTCTTTTCGAATGAATAATTCAGGAAAAGCGGCAGACGGAACGGCCTAATTTGTAGAGTGAAAGGCACCGACAATGTGACAATGAAGCAAAATGAAACTCATACATTGTTTGGTCCATCAGTAATTCTCTCAGACTGCTATGAAACTCAAAGATTAGCTTTGATCTGCTGGAAAATTGATAGCTGGCGACTGATCAGATGGCTCTGGCGCTTTGTGGTGGTTTCTGTTTCATGCAGTCTGATTCAATTATGGAGATTCGGCAGTTGTCAAAGAACATGGAGCTAATCAAGTAATTAAGTCCTAGTGACTTGCTCACATTTACACACGAACGCACACTTATCTGTCTGTCATCTGGCAAGTCAGCAGGGTCTACTTTGATTGAACTTAGGTGGGGGGGCAGGGGGTCAAGTGACCTTTACCTGAAGAAGAGAAAGCTGACAAGCGCTGGACAAATCTGGCAATCTCTGCTCCAGATAACCCCAGGACGTCTGGGAGGAGAGAGAGAGAGAGAGTCAGTCAGTGCTGGCAGTGGTCGTAAGTCAATTTTTATTGCCTCAGAAGTTGGCCTGTGTTTTGTACTCTTGGAAATACAGTCTTGCTGGCCAACACCCGCTGAAGCACTGAGGCTTTGGGATGCTGTAGCTCTGATCGTTCTTGACCAGCTCTCGTTAAGCATTGTAGACACCGTCGATGTACCACCGTTTGTTGTTGCGCCAATTGCTTTACAATCTTTAGATTTAAGTATGATGTCTTGCTGGTGTTGCTAAAGAGGGATATTTTGCTTTGCTTATCCAGTCCACCCATCTCAATAGGCCAGTTAACCTCCAAGTAATGTAAATGTTCTATTTAAACTTGTTTTGCCGTAAACTGTACATAGTTATCTGAGCCATGTGTTCAAGGATTAAACATTCTGGGGATTAGAAAACAGGGTCAGCCATAATGTGGATTTTCCACAGAAAATTCCAGTTCGTCCTAAATTCAGCAGAAACATGTGAAGGAGATAGGGAATGACAGGGGAGATCTGGAATGACATGAGATTTCAGGAATGTCTGTCTGGTTATCTTATCTGCAGCCTAGCTCAGGCCACCTGACCTCAGTACAAACTACAAATCTCTCTTTCTCTGTCTGTCAGCCTATCTCTCTCTCTCTCATGCGCGCTCTCTCTCTCTGCTTTTCTGGCGGTGTATATTCCCACGCTCAGAGTTATTAATGTGTTTTGGTCAACGTTTTAGTATAATAACCAATGCTAGAAACACACTTGATGGTTTTAATAGGGTAGGATGGAGATGTGTAATCTTTCTGCTGCATACTGTACAAGTGTGTATTGTATACGACATACTGTGTCAGTGTGTACTCTATACCACATGCTCTACCAGTGCACTGTATACCTCATGAGGTAACGGGATACACTGTACACTGCGTTTTGTAGCATTGTATATTGTATCCCACATACTATACCAATGTACATTGTATACCTCATACTTTACCTGTGTGCACTGTATACAAGACACTGTATTACACATACTGTACCAATGTGCACGGTATACCAGATACTGTACCAGTGTACATTGTACACCACATACTCTACCAATGTATACTACATACAGCATATTGTGCCAGACTACATTGTATACCACATACTGTATGAGTGTACACTGTATACCACATACTGTACCAGTGTAAACTGTATGCTGCATACTGTATCAGTGTACACTGTATGCTGCATACTGTATCAGTGTACACTGTATACTGCATACTGTACTAGTGTACACTGTATGCTGCATACTGTATCAGTGTACACTTTGTACTGCATACTGTACTAGTGTACACTGTATGCTGCATACTGTTTCAGTGTACAATGTATACTGTACCAGTGCAACTGTATGCTGCATACTCTATCAGTGTACACTGTTACCGCATACTGTACTAGTGTACACTGTATACTGCATATTGTACCAGTGTACACTGTATACTGCATACTGTACCAGTGTACACTGTATGCTGCATACTGTACCAGTGTACACTGTATACTGCATACTGTATCAGTGTACAATGTATGCTGCATATTGTACCAGTGTACACTGTATACCACATACTGTACCAGTGTACACTGTATGCTGCATACTGTATCAGTGTACACTGTATACTGCATATTGTACCAGTGTACACTGTATACTGCATACTGTAGCAGTGTACACTGTATGCTGCATACTGTATCAGTGTACACTGTATGCTGCATATTGTATTAGTGTACACTGTACACTGTATACTGTACCAGTGTACACTGTATACTGTACCAGTGCAACTGTATGCTGCATACTGTATCAGTGTACACTGTATGCTGCATATTGTATTAGTGTACACTGTATACTGTACCAGTGCAACTGTATGCTGCATACTGTATCAATGTACACTGTATGCTGCATACTGTACTAGGGTACAACGTATACTGCATATTGAACCAGTGTACACTGTATGCTGCATACTGTACCAGTGTACACTATATACTGCATACTGTATCAGTGTACACTGTATGCTGCATACTGTACCAGTGTACACTGTATGCTGCATACTGTACTAGTGTACAGAGTTGTTCCAGGTCAGGTCAAAGGAGAGAACCCTGAACGTCTCTCAAGATGGCCACTTGACGATCATTTATACCAGTAGGCTGCCCCTAGTGGTCAGTAGTGGACCTGCACACAGTGTCAGAAAGCACACACACAGAACATGGCCGCCAATAGACATAAAAAAAAATGGCTATTACGACCAGGGGTCATAACATGCATACTGTACAAGTGTACAGTGTATACTGCATATTGTGCCAGTGTGCACTATACACCACATCCTATTTTAGAGTACCCAGTGTATCATACACTGCCCACATTTATTCTGCATCCTACAAACTTTTGCATAGTACATATTACACACCAACCTTTGTTGTGCTATCCAGAAGTGTGTAATTATTTAAAATGTTTTGAAATTTGTGCTGGAGGAATGAGAAGGCAGGTCCTGAAAGGCGTTGGGAGATCCCAAGTTTAGTAAGCAAATTTTTTTTTTTGCCCTGCTGGGTTTTTATTATTTGTCTTTTTTTTCTTCTTTTTCTTGTGCTGTTTCTTAAATTACAGTCAAAGAAATGGATTTTAAAGTCTCTCTCTCTCTCTCTCTCTCTCTCTCTCTCTCTCTCTCTCTCTCTCTCTCTCTCTCTCTCTCTCTATCTATCTTTTGTTTGGATAGTTAGAGCGGTTCAGGCCATTTTAATTTACGGCACAACCGAGCAGCAAAAGTGAGCTATGAATTAATATGCTCGCGCTGGGCCGAAAATGTAAATTCAAAAACCAGAGAGGTAAGCAAGGAAAGAGCGCACGAGAGATGCACAAAGCTCCTCGGGATTTAGAGAGGGGCTTCATTTGTGTGTTTCGCAACCAACAATTCTCATGTGAGGCGCTGTCAAATAGAGGAGATTAGGGTAATTATTTTCCTCCCCTGTCTCTCAAAACTCCCTTATTGTTTTATTATGCTGCTTTTAACACTGCCCCAAATCCCTATTATAGTGCGATTACCTCGGCTGAAAAGAACTCACAGCACCGTACCCCCTGCAGAGACCCCCGCTCTCACAAAAGCTTCAATCGCAAAAGCTAAATTATTGGGATGTTCACACACTGGAGCTCACTTGGGATTCACATCAGAGGATGCACATGTGGTGGTAGGTGGGCGGGGCGGGGAGGGTTGGGTTGGGTTGGGGTGCGGGATTTGTATGGGCATGTGAGGCGTTAATGTGACCGTCATGTTCGAATACGAATTTCAGTCAGTATCCAGCATATGACCGGAGTGAGCAATGACTAACCCAACCCTACCAGACACCCACACAGAGAGAGGCGGAGCTCTGGTCTCGTTCAAGTTATTGTCTTCTGACTCAACAGCAGTCATGGGAAAATGTCTCACGTTAGCAACAGATCCTGCAGTTCGCCGGTGATGCACACGACGCAGAAACCACAATAAAGAGCGCAGCCAAATGTTTGGCAAGCTACCACTTGCAGAGATAAGGAAGGCCATGCTGCGGTGCAAAGAGGTCAACAAACAAACTGAAATCTTCTTGTAAGGTCCTGCAACTGTCCTTCAAACTCTGGTGGCAGGATTCGAGTAAAGTGCTTCCAAGACTTCGGCTATGATCAAAAGGAATGCTTTTCTGCCCACCATTGTCATCAGTGGGGAAGTTTCAAGGTCTTCAAGGCTGATGGAGATGGTTTATAGTTTCTGTCACCTTTTAGATTTCAAGATTAGATTTTAGACAATAATTGCAGTGATGAATATGTTTCAACTATTTGTTTAACTTGAACTGATGCAGAGCTTCCTAAACAACCCGTGGAAGATCATGGGAAAGATAACTCTATGACAGTACCATGCACTTTACCAGTGTACACTGTATAGCATATACTGTTCCAGTATACATTGTATACCACATACTGTTCCAGTGTACACTATATACCACATTCAGTTCCAGTGTACATTGTATACCACATACTGTTCCAGTGTACACTGTATACCACATTCAGTTCCAGTGTACATTGTATACCACATACTGTTCCAGTGTACACTGTATACCACATTCAGTTCCAGTGTACATTGTATACCACATACTGTTCCAGTGTACACTGTATAGCACGTACTGCACCAGTGTGCATTGTATACCACTTACTGTATCAGTGTACACTGTATACCACATACTGTACCAGTGTACATTGTATACCACATACTGTTCCAGTGTACACTGTATACCACATTCAGTTCCAGTGTACATTGTATACCACATACTGTTCCAGTGTACACTGTAAAGCATATACTGTACTAGTGTACATTGTATACCATATACTGTACCAGTGTACACTGTATAGCACATACTGTACCAGTGTACACTGTATAGCACATACTGTACTAGTGTACATTGTATACCACATACTGTTCCAGTGTACACTGTATAGCATATACTGTACTAGTGTACATTGTATACCACATACTGTACCAGTGTACACTGTATAGCATATTCTGTACTAGTGTACACTGTATAGCACATACTGTTCCAGTGTACACTGTATACTGCATACTGTTAAATATTTGACCTGCATCAACATTGGCCTGCATCAAGCCAAGAACTCAACGATTGCTAAAGGTGATTGCTGAAATCACTGGAACTGGGTTAAGACCTAATGGATTATAAAAACCTGGAGGGATTGTTAAAAACCACTTAACACATTTGTTAAAGTTAAATGGTAAAAAAACAAACAGCAGAACTCATGACTATGTTTACTACTGAGAGTAAGAGCATTTCTACATAACCAGGACTCAGAGGATGGGAAAGAAACAGCTGTGTTGACATAAGAAAACCAAGCTAACTGTCTTCAGTTTGCTAGAGAGCACAAAGGTTGGACACTAGAGTGATGGAAAAAAAATCCAGACAGATGGGTGCATCAGGGTAGAAGGGAAAAGCAAATAAAGCAAGATAAGCAAGATAAAGCAAGGCACCCATAGTGCCCACTGTACAAGCCTCTGGAGGCAGTGTTATCATCCAAGGGTGCTTCAGTTGGTCAGGTCAAAGCTCAGGCCAGATTTTTTCCCTAATGGCATGGCCATATTCTGGGACATCAATGCTGAGTTAAGTGACCATCACACCACCTCAGAGTCCTGACCGTAACCCCATTGAAAGCCCTTGGGATGTGTCGGAGAAGACTTTATGAAGTGGCTCAACCCTCCTGTCATCAGTACAAGATCTCAGCCAAAAACAAATGCAACTCTGGATAGAAACAAATATTCTGACGTTGCATAAGGTTGTCAAAACAATGCCAAGGCGTATGTGCACTGTAATTAAGGCTCAAGGCGGTCCAACAGGCTGTGTATTTATATTCTGCAATACTTACATTTCTTTGCCAAGTTTTGGAAAGAAAAAATTAAGTCAATATCTTGAAACATCCAAAAGAAAACGTTCCCATTAGGTGTCTAAGTAGGTACAGCCAGGCAAGCTCTTCTGTCGGTAAGGACTTCAGCCACTAGACTGTAGACCTTACACGTAAGATTAACTGGCAACATAATTAGGAACTGACAGTGGAATTAGCCAGTCATGTTATGATTTACACAATGTGGAACTAAATTTCTGAGAAAAAAGACTTTATAACAGTGGTTCCCAAATGTGTTTGGTTCTGGAATGCAGCAAAAATGTGGAAGGGGCCCTGTGGGCTTGCTCAAGAACCACTGCTGTAGGCCCTCTGGAAGCCCTAGATACCTAAAATGACCAAATATGAGCAGTAGCCTAATGAGCATTTCAAAGCATTCTGGAAAATGAAAAGATCCTCTATTTACATTTAAAAAATACACAACATCCTCAGCTTTTTTTCACCACCGTGGTTTATTAATAATGTTTATAAAAATACTTTGCTTGTTTAGTAATAGGCCATAGAATGAACCACTATCACAAGTCTATTTTCAGCTCACAGGCACTCTAAGTTCTAACACTTTCTAGAAAGATCACAAAATCCTTGTAGTCTGTACATGCAATTTTCCCAAAGATTAAGAACTGAATCATTTTTGAATTTTGAATGAGCAAATTCATAAACTCATCAGACATTTGTTACTGTTCTTTGATGAAAGATCCAGCTTGTCCAGCTCAAGCTGGCAACCAGTTTGAACATCTACTAGTTAGAAAGCTGCTTAATGGGTTGTTTGACCAGTTAAGTCCAGATCAAGCTGGATAGTCGGTTACTGTGTTGGTTGACCAGTTAAATTGACCTTGCCAAGCTGATTATCCAGCTTCCAGGAGCTAAACAGTGTTAGTCTGTTGGCTCCAACAAACTGGCCAAGCTGGTTATCCAGCTCCCAGAAGCTCAACAGGGTTGGTCTTGTGGCTCTAACCAACTGGCCAAGCTGATTATCCAGCTCAGAGGAGTTGAACATATTAGTCTATTGGCTCTAACCAAATGGCTGAGCTGGATATCCAACTCCCAGGAGCTAAACAGTGTTAGTCTATTGGCTCTAACCAAATGGCCAAGCTGATTATCCAGCTCCCAGGAGCTGAACAATGTTAGTCTATTGGCTCTAACCAGCTGGCCAAGCTGATTATCCAGTTCCAAGAAGCTGAACAAGTTGGTCTGTTGGCTCCAACCAAATGGCTGAGCTGGTTATCCAACTCCCAGGAGCTGAACATGTTTGAGTCTATTGGCTCTAACCAGATTGTCCAAGAGGGTCAATCAGTTTAACCAGCTTCAGGCCAGCTTGATCAAGCTGGTCCACTAACTGAATCAGCTTTAGACCAGCTTAATTAAGTACATATCAAATACATATCATAGTGTCTTCTCAAAATAACAACATATGGCATGTGTTGCCATTGATGCAAAATTACAGTAGGCTTCTAAAAGTTGACGGTACTGCCATCTACAATGAGGAATCTCCAGAGCTCCATGTATGCGCCCAACTGCCTAATTTTAACAACATCATCCAAGCTGTTGTAATGGTTGAGATTTGGCTGATGACTGTTCCATTCTGACATAACCATTAGCTGAATGGCATGATCACGTTAACACTGTATATCTCGATTGCAGCTGTGGGCTCGCTGCCTTATACGTGTTGTCAGACTAATCTCTTTATGATTTACTCTGCCCGGCAGACTGCGAGCTCAAATAATCCACACGATGAATCAGACTCAACTGTTTATACAATTTAAAACCATGGCCCTGGAACGCTACCTCCCCAAGCCCCCCCAGCCCCAGAGAATCTGAGAAGCGTCCAAAGTAAAACATTTAGATGATGGAAGTGAAGATTCGGAGCTCAGGAGTTAATGCTAAGTTGGTTCCTCCCTAGCAGAACACGTTCAAGAACTATCTGTAGAAAAAGTCGGCCTTACAGTCTATTTGTACAACCATTAGCGCAGAAGTGCTCGTCAGCGAGGGGCACTTCGCGGCAGCAGGCTTTTAGAACCTGTAGTGTTAGATGTAGTTTGGTTTAAGCCTTTATTATCCAAATATTGTTCCATATCATATACACGTTACCCTCTTTTTCTCTCCGCCGAGCTCTCCAGCAGTTCGGGCGAAGTTTTAGAAGCGAAGCAGTGAGTTCAGGAGCAGGCTGACCTCTCGTAAATCTGTCGTCACGGCAATGCAGATTAGAGCTGCTCGAACCTGATTTACACACTGCTGAGCATGATGGACAGAAAGGAGAGACAGAGAGAGAGAGAGAGAGAGAGAGAGAGAGAGAGAGAGAGAGAGAGAGAGAGAGAGAGAGAGAGCATGGAAGAGGAAAGAGAGAGCTTATTGCTTTGGCAGTAATGTAACCTATAACATGAATGCCAATAAAACTCTGCTGAACTGAGACATAGAGGAAAGAGAAGAAAAACACACACACATTATATATATATATATATATATATATATATATATATATATATATATATATATATATATATATATATATATATATATATATATATATATATATATGTTTGTGTGTGTGTCACAAAGGCAGAGTCGAGGAGGCAGGATGCAGGTGCAAGCTGGATGGCAGTTTATTAAGAAACAAAAAAAAAATATATATATATATACCAAGCAAAACTTACTGGTAAAACTACAAAAGAAAACAATGACAAGAAGGCCATGAATCCATCAGGTAACAGACAAGGGTTTTCACTGACATCAGGTAAGACAAAACACCAAGCAAAGACTGAGAAGATAACCAGGGATATATACAGGAATTAATATCGAACACCTGGGGCTAACAAGAGGGAGACAACACGGAGCAGGTGATGGCGGGAGACAGGAGGGCGGAGACAAGGAGCAAACATAAACAGAAGCACCTGTTTCACACACACACGGGAATATATATATATATATATATATATATATATATATATATATATATATATATATATATATATATATATATATATATTATGGCAAGCCGTTTAGGAAATAATTATACATATATAATGACTGAAAGTCTGAATATATGGAATGAAACTCAAGAATATAGAATGAAAGTCTGAATATATAGATTGAAACCTGAGAATATGGACTGAAACGAGAATATGGACTGAAACTTGAGAATATGGAATGAAACCTGAGAATATGGACTGAAACTTGAGAATATGGACTGAAACGAGAATATGGACTGAAACTTGAGAATATGGAATGAAACTTGAGAATATGGAATGAAACGAGAATATGGAATGAAACTTGAGAATATGGAATGAAACTTGAGAATATGGAATGAAACGAGAATATGGAATGAAACTTGAGAATATGGACTGAAACTTGAGAATATGGAATGAAACTTGAGAATATGGAATGAAACGAGAATATGGAATGAAACTTGAGAATATGGAATGAAACTTGAGAATATTGAATGAAACTTGAGAATATGGAATGAAACGAGAATATAGACTGAAACTTGAGAATATGGAATGAAACTTGAGAATATGGACTGAAAGGAGAATATAGACTAAAACTTGAGAATATGGATTGAAACGAGAATATGGACTGAAACTTGAGAATATGGACTGAAACGAGAATATAGACTGAAACTTGAGAATATGGAATGAAATTTAAGAATATGGATTGAAACTTAAGATATGGACTGAAACGAGAATATGGACTGAAACTTGAGAATATGGAATGAAACTTGAGAATTTGGACTGAAACGAGAATATAGACTGAAACTTGAGAATATGGAATGAAACTTAAGAATATGGATTGAAACTTAAGAATATGGAATGGAAGTCTGAATATATAGATTAAAACTTGAGAATATGGATTAAAATACAGAATGAATATAGAAGAAATATAGAAATTAAATAATAATATTAAATATTCTTTAATATTATTTTAATCCATTCAACTTTGATCCATTCAACTCTTTCTACATCATGTAAAAGTCAACAAGCATTTTCAGATGATGCCAATACTGGAAAAATGACAGTTGAAGGTGTAAATGAAGGTTTTGTCTGACAGCATTGATACACGTTTGTGTTTATTGTTAGTTTGTAACAGTCGTTTGTACTGTAATGTGCGACAGTCATGCCAATAAGGCCCTGTTAAACTAAACGAATAAAATCAGAGAGAGAGAGACAAAGAGGGGAATCGGGTTCTCTGGTTCTCTTTGAGAAGATGCAGAGCGTGAAAAAGAAATTTAGAGGCAAAAAAAGAAAAGAGCGAGAGTGAGTCTAGCAGAGAGATAGGGGGAAAAGAGAGAGAGAGAGGGAGAGAGAGGGAGAGAGCTAAACAGAGGGAGTAAACAGTGGTGTTTGACTGCGGTGAGCTGGTGTAAGCAGTGTTCTCTCTATCAGCAGCGTGGGGCGGTGGGGCCGCCGTGGCGAACAATGGAGCTCAGTTGAAGCTCAGGAACACGGCCACGTCTAAGATTACAGTTTTGATGGACTGCCTGAGCACGCTTCTTTGAACTGGATGCCATTTTCCGAAAGTCGAAACACGAATCCCCAAAGCCGCTGAGCGGTCGAGATGAACCGCGCAAATCTCCATCCAGCGTTACCTTCAAAACATTCTGAGACGTTTTTGGCTCGCCGCTTTTGCTCTTGATGCAGAGGCTTTGATTACAGAGTGAAAAGTTTGTGGTGCTTAAGTTGTGCTTAAACCCCACAAGATGTCACAGCGGAATATAACTATTTGGACGGTGATGCTTGTGAGATCATGGGAGATGTTCTGTAGCGGGGAAGGCTGGAAACTGAGCTTCAGTCAAACATTTGGGCACAAATATTAATGAAGGATTGTAATGATATCACTTGTTTGAATTATCTTAGAACACTTTGAGGCCACCCATCAGGTTGTGGGTTCAAATCCCAAACATGGCTGGATATTCCTAGTTGGGCCCTTGGGCGAGGTGCTTAACTCCTACCCATTGACCAGGCTTCAAAGTCAATTAATAAAGCATACCATTCAGTACACTGACAAACAGTAATAGGAAATAAAAGAGTATTTGGAAAGGACAGTGTCCCTTTGGACGAGTCGGTGGGTGGGCGATTGAGCTAGTGGCTCAGCATGAAGACAACAGATCGTTTGATTGTCATGATCAGGCAACCCATTGAATGTTCTTCTCCAGTCCAACATTTGGGCACAAATATCAATGAAGGATTGTAATGATATCACTTGTTTGAATTATCCTAGAACACTTTGAGGCCAACCATCAGGTTGTGGGTTCAAATCCCAAACATGGCTGGATGTTCCTAGTTGGGCCCTTGGGCAAGGTGCTTAACTCCTACCCATTAACCTGGCTTCAAAGTCAATCAATAAAGCATACTATTCAGTACACTGACAAACAGTAATAGGAAATAAAAGAGTATTTTGAAATCACAGTGTCCCTTCGGACGAGTCGGTGGGTGGGTGATTGAGCTGGAGGCTCAGCATGAAGACAATAGATCGTTTGATTGTCATGATCAGGCAACCCATTGAACGTTCTTCTCCAGTCCAACATTTGGGCACAAATATTAATGAAGGATTGTAATGATATCACTTGTTTGAATTATCTTAGAACACTTTGAGGCCACCCATCAGGTTGTGGGTTCAAATCCCAAACATGGCTGGATATTCCTGGTTGGGCCCTTGGGTGAGGTGCTTAACTCCTACCCATTGACCAGGCTTCAAAGTCAATTAATAAAGCATACCATTCAGTACACTGACAAACAGTAATAGGAAATAAAAGAGTATTTGGAAAGGACAGTGTCCCTTTGGACGAGTCGGTGGGTGGGCGATTGAGCTGGTGGCTCAGCATGAAGACAATAGACCGTTTGGTTGTCATGATCAGGCAACCCATTGACCGTTCTTCTCCAGTCCAACATTTGGGCACAAATATTAATGAAGGATTGTAATGAGATCACTTGTTTGAATTATCTTAGAACACTTTAAGGCCACCCATCAGGTTATGGGTTCAAATCCTAAACATGACTGGACATTCCTGATTGGGCCCTTGGGCGAGGTGCTTAACTCCTACCCATTGACCAGGCATCAAAGTCAATCAATAAAGTAAAGCATACCATTCAGTACACTGACAAACAGTAATAGGACATAAAAGAGTATTTGGAAAGGACAGTGTCCCTTTGGACAAGTCGGTGGGTGGGCGATTGAGCTGGTGGCTCAGCATGAAGACAATAGACCGTTTGATTGTCATGATCAGGCAACCCATTGACCGTTCTTCTCCAGTCCAACATTTGGGCACAAATATTAATGAAGGATTGTAATGAGATCACTTGTTTGAATTATCTTAGAACACTTTGAGGCCACCCATCAGGTTGTGGGTTCAAATCCCAAACATGACTGGACATTCCTGGTTGGACCCTTGGGCGAGGTGCTTAACTCCTACCCATTGACCAGGCATCAAAGTCAATCAATAAAGCATACCATTCAGTACACTGACAAACAGTAATAGGAAATAAAAGAGTATTTGGAAAGGACAGTGTCCCTTTGGACAAGTCGGTGGGTGGGCGATTGAGCTGGTGGCTCAGCATGAAGACAACAGATCGTTTGATTGTCATGATCAGGCAACCCATTGAACGTTCTTCTCCAGTCCAACATTTGGGCACAAATATTAATGAAGGATTGTAATGATATCACTTGTTTGAATTATCTTAGAACACTTTGAGGCCACCCATCAGGTTGTGGGTTCAAATCCCAAACATGGCTGGATATTCCTAGTTGGGCCCTTGGGTGAGGTGCTCAACTCCTACCCATTGACCAGGCATCAAAGTCAATCAATAAAGCATACCATTCAGTACACTGACAAACAGTAATAGGAAATAAAAGAGTATTTGGAAATCACAGTGTCCCTTCAGACGAGTCGGTGGGTGGGCGATTGAGCTGGAGGCTCAGCATGAAGACAATAGACCATTTGATTGTCATGATCAGGCAACCCATTGAACGTTCTTCTCCATGCGCTCTTTCCATGGCAGCAAAATTCCAGTTATTAGAATAGTGAAAAGAGGGGTCCTCTTGGTCCCGGGCACGATTAAAGGCCGTCCCGTGGTGACTCAGATCTACACGGGCTCTCATTGTCATCCGAAGCTGTGCATGCAGTAATTTGCAGGAGTGAGGTGCAGACTGGAAAGAGCTAGTTTAAATCTGCCAACGGGGGGGAATGAGCTGCCACGGGCCGAGCGCCGGACGCACCTGATGAATTACATTCGCCGGCGACACGCCGAATGGAGAGTTAGGGGCGTCGGGCGAATATGGATTATGGTAATGGACGTGGATATGAAATAGGCTGCAAATGTTCAGGCCTGGCTTTAGGCCCGGCGGAGAGATGAGCGGGGTGATAAGACGGAGACAGAGGGGGAAATAAAGGAAAAGGAGAGAATGAGACAGCGGTACGGACGGTATCGCTCCTCCGGCCGCCTGGCTCGGATATCTGTAGTGGCTAATTATGAACTGAATTATCATATTGAGCCGGAGCTGAAGGCTGCATCATTTAATGAGCCCATATCGTATCACTTTTTTGAAATAAATGAGGGCGGTTTGTTTAAATAACGCTGAGGCGTCTGCTTAAAGGAGAGGACGCATGAAACAGTGATTTAGACGAATGCTGTTGTGTAGGAAACCATCAGTCTGTGTTGGAAGGTCACCTCTAACACAAAATCATACAAATGACATGTTCATGCACTGATTACGGCCATACAACTACCTCTTTATGCATCTATGGTGCTTCCCATGAGCCTTCGCCACGCAAACCACATCCATGGCAACACACTGCATCCCTTTCCTCATTACCAGCAGTAACAACAGTGGAACTTCTCTGATGCCCATTGCCCTGTAGACTCTGGACAGAGCACACCATGTGTCTGATAGAGTCCGAGATCCAGCCACGATGCCGAAACTCAAACTCAAAGCATCTCTGGACAGAAGCAGTCCAGAAGCCACCAGACTACCCCAGCGAGGAGGTCCTTGGGACCGGCTGCCATCGAGGCATCCTCACAAGTCATCTTCTTCCTCTGTCCTCCAGCCAGGCTCCACTAACAACCGCCCATCCTGTACAGTCTGATGCTTAACCACTGCCCATCCTGTACAGTCTGATGCTTAACAACTGCCCATCCTGTACAGTCTAATGCTTAACCACTGCCCATCCTGTACAGTCTAATGCTTAACAACTGCCCATCCTGTACAGTCTGATACTTAACAACTGTACAATTTTCTGTACGGTCTGATGCTTAACAACTGCCCATCCTGTACACTCTGATGCGTAACAACTGCCCATCCTGTACACTCTGATGCGTAACAACTGCCCATCCTGTACACTCTGATGCGTAACAACTGCCCATCCTGTACACTCTGATGCGTAACAACTGCCCATCCTGTACGCTCTAATGCGTAACAACTGCCCATCCTGTACACTCTGATGCGTAACAACTGCCCATCCTGTACACTCTGATGCGTAACAACTGCCCATCCTGTACACTCTGATGCGTAACAACTGCCCATCCTGTACACTCTGATGCGTAACAACTGCCCATCCTGTACACTCTGATGCGTAACAACTGCCCATCCTGTACGCTCTAATGCTTAACAACTGCCCATCCTGTACACTCTGATGCTTAACAACTGCCTATTCTGTACACTCTGATGTGTAACAACTGCCCATCCTGTGCGCTCTGATGCGTAACAACTGCCCATTCTGTACGCTCTAATGCTTAAAAACTGCCCATTCTGTGCGGTCCTGACCAGGTGTCCCTGTTTGCCCGCATTCTGGACCAGGTTACCCACCGTGGAGCTCTTGCTGGAAGCCTTGTGGAAATCTTCGCCTGCATGGAGCTGGTCCTCCTGAAGATCCTGCTTGCTTTACTTGTTCCCAGACGTTTTCTTCTCCTGCTTTCACAAACTCATGGGTCGTTTCTTCTCCTGCCTCACAGACCCTGAGCTGGTTCTCACTGCTACTCTGATGGGACTGTTCTTATTCTGTTTGTATTGCTTTTGTACTCGTTTTGCTATCCAGCGTGGACCATATGAGAATGGGTTCCTCTGTTTGAGTCTGGTTCCTCTCGAGGTTCTTCTTCTTGATTTTAGGGAGTCTTTATTTGCCACTGTTGCTTTCGGCTTGTCCACTGGGGGTTGGAGCCAAATTAAAAGGAGCAATAAAAATAAACCTTAACTGCACTTCTCATGAGTTTCTGCTCATCTATGGTCACGTCAGGCTTTAGCGTGACGCTACAATATTACAATAAATACTGTTTTATTTCAGGGAAGCAAAACATGACGGCAGTTCAAAAATAAAATATATGAACTTGCTTAATAACATGGTTCATTATGATTGTGGGCAGTCTTGGCTTGCCAGTTAGGGATCCAGTTTTACCCCCTGAACTGATAGGACATGACTGATTTGCCCTTGAGCAAGAGACCTAAGCCCAAACTGCTCCCCAGGCACTGTTGATAGGGCTGCCCTCGCTTTTAGCAGGTGTGCTCACTGCCCCTAGTGTGTGTGTTCACTAGTATGTGTGTGTATGAGGGTGTTTCACTGCACAAATGGCTTAAATGTGAAGGTCAAATTCTAAATTCTATGCAATGAAATGATAAAGGTCTGTTGCAGTTGGAGTTCCTTCCACATCACTGAGTGACTTTCCCAGACCTTACAGGTAAAATCTGATCATGTTGCATTCAGAAAAGTGTAGTTCCAGATTTCTCCTGGACGCCCCAGACATTGTATTAATGTATTCAGTTCCTTCAGCAGCAATCTTGATTTAGCTTAATGAAGTACTGAGCAGTACTGAGTAGTACTTACTGTAGCAACACTGTTGATACTGTTTTGCTGAGCATCCTGTCTTTAAAAGTAGCATATTTATGTATTTAGTTTATTACTTAGTTAGTTGTTTAGTCAGTTTGTTATTTAGCTCATTAGTTATTTAGTTGGTTATTTAGTTATTCATAGAGTTAGTTGTTTATTTAGTTACATAGTTGATTATGTATTTATTTATTTAGTTAGTTATTAATTGTTGGTTTATTTAATTAGCTAGTTAGTTGTTTTGTTAAGAAGTCAGTAGTTTGTTTTTTAGTTAGGTACTTATTAGATATTTAGTTAGTTAGTTAGTTAGTTGTTAGTTATTTAGTTGGTTATTTATTTATTTATTTATTTAGTTAGTTAGTTGTTAGTTATTTATTAGTTATTCCATTATTTAGTTAGTTGTTTAGTTAGTTTGGTAGTTATTTATTTATTTATTTATTTATTTATTTATTTAGTTAATTAGTTTGTTAATTATTATTTATTTATTTATTTATTAATTAGTTAGTTAGTTAGTTTGTCTGTTCGTTAGTTAGTTCGTTATTAGTTATTTAATTGGTTAGTTACTTAGTTGTTACTTAGTTATTTAGTTAGTTGTTTAATTAGTTATGTAGTGAATCATGCATTTATTTTTTTGTTATTTAATACCAATTAGCTAGTTGTTTGTTTTTTAGTTAGGTAGTTAATTAGACACAGACACAGTTTTAGGTAAAATGTTTACTTTAAGCAGAGTATTTCTTTAATTAGAAAACAAAAACATCAAATAAATCTTAAAATAAAGAAATAAAGTACATAAATATCAATGTTTGGAGAAAAATGCACATAAATGAATGTGTCGATTAGACTCTGTGTCCTGCTGCCATGGATAGCCATAAGAAATATGTTTAAAAATCATATGCAAATTGCCAACCCTGAATTGCAGAGTCATGGAAAAGATTTGTTTTAATTGAGGTTTTTAATCCAGTTTAATCAGGTTATCTTGACAGCTCTAACTGTGTTATCATATTTAGCATTCTGAGCGAGCGTGCGGATCTATTCTGGGTCTGTTATTCTGCTTTTGGGTCGAGCTGTTGTTTTTAAGCGATGGCGTCTCTACTCGACATATTAATATGAAGTTCATCAGGCTAATTATTCCCCGCAGGACCGCAGGACTATCAGATGTAATGATTTCTGGAAAGGT
Organism: Megaleporinus macrocephalus; assembly: GCA_021613375.1. Classification (NCBI taxonomy): domain Eukaryota; kingdom Metazoa; phylum Chordata; class Actinopteri; order Characiformes; family Anostomidae; genus Megaleporinus; species Megaleporinus macrocephalus. The sequence continues at coordinate 41,316,354 of CM038709.1, read as the reverse complement.
TGTAAACTTTGGAGGAAGTGAAGAGAGTAGAGACATTGCACCCCCCTCACCACATCCAGCCCCTCACACACACACACACAGACACGTCGCCATCTCCTCTGTAGAGCCTGCATGTGTGCACGCATATGTGTGTGTGTGTGTGAGTGTGTTATTGGCTCACTTTCATCTTGGCCTAGGGGGAGCTCTTGAATCATACAATTGAACTGGGAGAAAGAAGGATGGGAGGGATGGGAAGGGGAGAGAAAGATAAAGAGGTACATAGAGTGTGTGAGAGAGAAAGAAGAGATGGGGAGGAGGAGATATAGAGACAGAATTAAACATGAGAGATAAGGAGGGGCGAGAAAGAGAGGAAGAAATAGAGAGAGTAAGAGAGAGGAAAAGGAGAAAGAAGGGAGAGACAGTTAAGAGTAGAAAAAGAAAGAGACTGAGACATGGAAAGAGTGAGTGAGAGAAAAAAAGAGGAGTAAGTAAGGGAAAAAGAGAAAGAGAGAAAAAGAGAGAGGGGACTGACAGAAAGAGTAAGTGAGAAAGAAAGAAATAGAGAGGGCGAGTGAGAGAGTGAGTGAAAAAGAGAGAGAGAAAGAGAGAGGGGGCGTGACATAGAGAGTAAGTGAGTAAGACAGAGATAAAGAGACAGAGAGAGAGAAGGGGGAGTGATAGAGAGTAAGCATGGAGAGTAAGCGATTGAGAGCGAGAGATAGAGAGAGAGGGGAGTGAAGGAGAGAGTGAGTGAGTGAGAGAGAGAGATAGAGAGAGGTATACAGAGAGAGAGTAAGAGAAAAATAGAGAGAGAAAGAGAGAGAGCAACAGAGAGAGAGAGAAAGAGAATAAGAGAAGGAGAGAGTGAGAGAGGGAGACAGAGAGAGAGCGAGATAGGGAGACAGAGAGAAAGAGAATAAGAGAGAGAGAGAGAGAGAGAGAGAGAGAGAGAGAGAGGGAGACAAAGAGAGAGAGAGGGAATGGGAGACAGAGAAAAAGAAAATAAGAGAGAGAGAGAGAGCAAAAGAGAGAGAGAAAGAGAATAAGAGAGAGAGCGAGAGAGGGAGACAGAGAGAAAGAGAATAAGAAAGAGAGAGATAGAGAGAGAGAGAGAGAGAGAGAATAAAGGGGAGAGAGAGCAAAAGAGAGAGAGAAAGAGAGAGAAAGAGAATAAGAGAGAGAGAGCGAGAGAGGGAGAGAGAGAGAGAGAGAAAGAGAGAGAGGGAGACAGAGAGAGAGAGAGAGAGAGAGAGAGAGAGAGAGAGAGGGAGACAGAGAGAGAGAGAGAGAGAGAGAGAGAGACAGAGGGAGAGAGAGAGAGAGAGAGAGAGAGAGAGAGAGAATAAAAGGGAGAGAGAGCAAAAGAGAGAGAAAGAGAATAAGAGAGAGAGAGTGAGAGAGGGAGACAGAGAGAGAGAGAGAGAGAGAGAGGGAGACAGAGAGAGAGAGAGAGAGAGAGAGAGAGAGAGAGAGAGACAGAGAGAGAGAGTGAGAGAGAGAGAGAGAGAGAGAGGGGTGGGTCTAGCTGAACACTGTATTGTTTTGATGAAGCGTTCTCATGGTGGGAGAGTGGAGTAGTGAAGCTGCACGAACACACAGACCCTTCCTGACATTCACAACCTGTTCCTTCCTCCAGCCAAACAACCCCACACTACCTCTGTGTGACTGTTTATGTGTGCGTGTGTGTGAGAGAGAGAGAGAGAGAGAGAGAGAGAGAGAGAGAGAGAGAGAACACGAGAGAGTGCCAGACTGAATGGCTCCTGTTGTCCAAAAGGCAGATTCAGTATCCCCACGCTTGCATTACAAGCATTAAGCATTATCAGTCAATCTCTTAAGCGGAGCTGCGGACCACCCAAAAAAATCGAACTGCACCAATGGAAACAGCAGAAACATAAGATCCTGTCATCTATTCCATCTGTGAGCGTTTCAATGCTGCCAAAACGCTGTCGTCAATTAAACCAGGGCAATAACAGCTTTGTAATTTAGTGTGCAATGAAAACCAGTGCATCCTGCAGGAGTGGGTCCTGAGAGATTGTGATTTGGGGAACGAAGGCTCTGATGTTACAGTTTTTTGAATTTGCTAGTTCGCTGCTCAGTTTAGGTCCAACTCGCCAATAAAGAATTAAAACATGAAGAGTCCTGCAGTCCTCCACCAGATCTATCTACCACTCATTTTATGAGCTTTGATTGCATCACCAATGAAGTGAACCTGTAGCATCACATTTCATCATTTCATCTATCGACCACCCACCCCAAACTATTAACCTCACCCCCCCAAACTCCACCCCACCCTCCAAACACCGCCCACCATCCCAAACACCACCCTCACAAACCCCTCCCCTCCCTCCCTCCTAAACCCCACCCCTCCCTCCCAAACACCACCCTCCCAAATTCCAACCACCCTCCCAAACCCCACCCTGTCCTCCATTTATTAGATATTTATTTGGTAAGTTATTTATATATTTTAGTTATTAGTCAGTTAATTAGGTAATTATTTTGTTAGTTGTTTAGTCAGTTTTGTTTAGTTAGTTTTTTAGTTAGTTAGTTAGTTGTTATTTAATTATAGTTCTTAGTTAGTTGTTAATTATTTAGTTGTTTAGTCAGTTAGTATGCTATTTAGTTAGTTATTTAGTTAGTTGTTAGTTAGTTAGTTCTTGGTTAACCTGCCAATGTTTTATTTAATTTTAGTTAACAGTTTTATGATTTTGATATTCAGTATTTTTATTTTTATTTTTATTTAATTTTACCATTCCGTCATTGATTTTTTTATTACTCTATTATTATTATTATTATTATATTATTTTATTATTATTATTTATTTTTACTATTTTATGTTTTACTACTATATTTATATCTACTTTTATTATATTATTTTTACCTTCGTCTTATTCCTAATTTTAGTTTCTTATTCAGTATTTCTTTTTCATTTGTACGATTTATCTTACTTAATTCTGTCTCTGTTCTTATTGTTCTTTTACATTTTAAGTACTCATTAAAATTAATTTTAATTCGTTTTTAATCCTATTTTGTTTAAGAATTAACTCCCTCAATGTACCTCCAAGTGAAAATAAAGGTTTATTGATTTAGTTAGTTTGTTGTTTAGTTCATTAGTTAATTATTTAATTAGTTAATCAGTTAGTGATTTAGTTACGTTAGTTAGTAATTAGTTAGTTGTTAGTTAGTTAGCTGATTAGTTGGTTAGTCAGTTTGTTTATTTATTTATTTATTTATTTAGTTATTATTTATTTAGTTAGATAGTTTGTTGTTTAGTTAGTCAGTTATATAATTATGTAGTTAGTCAGTTAGTTTGTTATTTATTTATTTAGTTTGTTATTTATTTAGTTAGTTAGTTATGTAATTATTTAGGTAGTAGTTAGGTAGTTATTTAGTCTATCCTAAGTCTATCATATACCATTGTTATATCAGTTACAAACATTATTATGACTTAAACTGTTATTTTGCTGCTGCTTTGAAGGTTATGAACCAATTAGCTTACTAGCTTACTATTGCTATTTAAAAATGGATATTGCTTCTTTATGCAATCAACTTTAAAATATATGCTCACATTTTATTAATTTATTAAGTATATGTTTTCTATAAACAATACCTCACCAAATCCACAAAATTGGGTTGGATCAACGTAATTCTGGCAGCAACTGGCAGAACACAAAAAGACTGTTAGCACTTAAATAGCTTATATATCTCATTTAAATGGAGGAGACCTGCATAAACCTGCACCAGCAGGATCTAGCAACTGTATGAGTTTGTAGTCGCAAGCCAGTGTTTAGCACTGCAGTGCTGAAACATGTGTTTGCTGATCTGGGAAATTTTCCCTCGGACGAAAATAGCATGGGGGTGAAACAGAACAGAGGGGCTTTGTATAAACGATGCTGTGTGTCATGGTTAGAACAACTCAGCACCTGTGGAATAGACCATGTACATGATGCCTACATTCAGACATTTCCTCTCGCGGCTAAACGTGGACAGATAAAGCGTTATCTCTGCTCTGGGCTGGCCTAGGTTTTCTCCAGTGACCCTGTTGGCGGTGGGCCTGTAGGCCTGAACAAACATACAGCCTTCGCTCGCCCCTCTTTTGAAGTGCCCCATTTCTGCCTAGCGTGTTCAGTAGGTTCCTCTCCATGACACAAAGAAAAGGCAGCGGATCGCTTTTCCAAAACCCACTCCGACCTCACCACCACCTCCACAGCTCTACCACACGACGGCCTTCAGCCACAGTGTCAAGACTGAGGGTTCCTTTAAGCAAGCGCTTGCGAGGAAAGACGGAGTGCGGAAGTAAGAACTTAAAAAATGAAGCTGCTCTGTAGCTGCAATCCAATAACAGAGCAATATCCAGCATCTACTTTCCAACACCAAACAAATTACACTCTCAATGTTTCCTTCTGAGAGGAAGTTCACTCACTCACTCTCTCTCTCTCGCTTCTACCGATAACACACAGCGCTGAAGTTTTTTCCTGGTACTAAATTTATTCCATCAATGCCAACAGGCCTGTTTTGGGGGAACGAGATGGAGAGAGAGCGGCGCTCAGATCCGCACTCCGATTGAGTCATCTAACGCAATTACGGCTATTTTTTTATCTTCCATTGGTCCGAGTGAAGTGGCAGAGCACAAGGAATCAGGCTTTCTGTACTCTGAATGTTCCTCTGGGGATTAAGTTAAGCAGGTTACAGTCAAAAATCTCATCTTTAGACACGTTTGTCTAAAGATGAGATTTTCCCGTCTAAAGTCTATCAAATCCCTCTTCTGATGATCTGAACAATGACTGTTTTGGGGGGTTAACCCAAAGGCTTTTTTCCCAGCTAACTGAGGAATGCAGAAGGAAGGCAGAGGAGGCTGGAGTTTGGAAGCTGGATGTTGTATTGTACGTGTATATGTGTAGTAATTATATTCAGATCATCATTACAGAGGTGTATAGCTAATGCAAATGTCTTTGATTGCAGCCCATTGTTTAACAAAACAGAAATACAAACTAATAGAATCACAAACTAACCATTACAACCACAACTCCAGACAAACACGTGGAGCAAAAAACAGGTATAAGAGCATACAGCAAACAGGGAACACCTGGGACACAAACTAGGAGCAGGTGAGGGGTGTAAAAAGAAGGTAGAGACAAGGAAGGGCAAGCAACCAAAACAAACAGAAGCACATGGAACATGACAGGTCAGAGTAACTAAGGGCACGTACAGACAAAAAGAAGCAAAGTATATATATATATATATACAGTAAATTTAACTAATAAATACATTTGTGTTATACACTATATATATATATATATATATATATATATATATATATATATATATATATATATATATATATATATATATATATATTACTGAAGGAGTCACTGCCAAACCACTACATACTGAAAAACAAACATCAAAATAGTAACAGAAGTTCTCCACTTTAAAGTATATATATATATATATATATATATATATATATATATATATATATATATATAATAATATATAATATATAATAATATATTAATATAATAAGTCATCATACATTTTTAATTCTCCATGCATTTTTCAGTATTAAATCATAGAAGTTTTCTGATTTTATGAAGTTATTATATAATAAGCTCTAATAAATGTATAAGTTATTATTCACATTAAGTTACTAAGCTGCTACTCCAAATAATTTTACATTTAAATGGTCTGTTCAACATGGAATTTTAACCCAATGTATATACATACACATATACATATACATACACATACACATATACATATACATATACATATACATATACATATACATATACATATAAATATATACATGTACATATACATATCAGTCGATGCCAGTGAAATGCTATCCTATGTTAATTCCTCCAGAAACACACTGTGGTATCTAATAAAACTGCAGAATGTTATATTATTAATATACTGCCACTTATTTAATATAAGACACAGCAGACAGAGTCCTCTACACATTCTGAAAACACTCCACGCTCCTCAGTATTCCCTGGTCAGTCATCGTGACTAGGATTACAGCACAAACAGCTCACATGAGCTCATCACTTAATTCTCACAGTTACTGGAGATAACTGACACCTCGTGGCAAGAAGAACAAGCACGATAACAGCAATCCCAATACAGCCATCGCTTCATCCGGGCTTGATTTTGACCAAAGACTTCTAATTGCTGATTTTCCCCTGAATCATTTCTTTTTTCCCCTCCAGGGACGAAGTTAATTACGGCTGCATTATCTCAACAGTAACATCTGAAAGGGCGACGAGGGCGAACTTGACAAACTTCTGAAGTCGGCTGAGGTTTTAATGACGATTTATCACAGAAACGTGCTCTTTTCTTCTGCCGAACGCTGTTAATTGACCTTCCTGTTGCAGTTTGGATTGTAACGGACCCCGCACATGAAACGGGTCTAGTGCATGCCCCATTGCTTACGTGCATAACTTTTAATTAACGGTCTTGGCTTGTCTTTTCCTTTTTTATTTATCTTTTTAACTCCCAAATTCCAAATTTAAAGGAGGACGCAGAGGAGCTAATTGGAGCGAATCAGAAGACTGCATTCAATCCAATCACTCCCACATCTCTCTCTTTTTCTCTAACCACAGCTCTCTCTCTCTCTCCCTCTGCAAAACAAAGTCAATGGGCAGCTTTGCGTTCCATTAGCAGAATGCTAAACAAGAAAGAGAATGCGCTCGGGCTAAAGGTGAGCGATGAATAAATGATAAACAGTAAATGTTTCTTGCCGCATGAGGCGCCGCTACATGGAAGAACCAGGACCTCCTTGGCCCTGAAAGCCATTACGGAGCTGAGCGGAAGGACAGGAGAGCCGCCGTCAACCACGAGACAAAGAATCAAAACAATGTTTCCTCCAGCTTTCCACTAGTTACGGCAGCTCGGAGTGAAAAGCGTGCTCGCCGCTGGTTTGATTGGAGAGGAATTCCTTTGATCCTGGCCTTGCAGGTGTGCTGCAGTAGCTTACTTTGGTGAGGTCAGCGTCGGCCTGCCCAGCTTTGGAAAACACTTAGAGACTGAGAGCATGAACGCATATAAGACATATCAGCAGTGGGGAACCCTCAAGGCCTTCTAGGCCTCCTGTGAAGTAAATGTCTCTACTTCTCGGTTCAACATCTTTTTGAAATATACTAATCATCATGTTTGTCCATCAAGAGAAACTTATTATCTTTTCTTGGCAATCTAGTATATATACAGGGGTTGGACAATGAAACTGAAACACCTGGTTTTAGACCACAATAATTTATTAGTATGGTGTAGGGCCTCCTTTTGCGGCCAATACAGCGTCAGTTGGTCTTGGGAATGACGTATACAAGTCCTGCACAGTAGTTAGAGGGATTTTAAGCCATTCTTCTTGCAGGATAGTGGTCAGGTCACTACGTGTTGCTGGTGGAGGAAAACGTTTCCTGACTTGCTCCTCCAAAACACCCCAAAGTGGCTCAATAATATTGCAGGCCATGGGAGATGTTCAACTTCACTTTCATGTTCATCAAACCAGTCTTTCTCCAGTCTTGCTGTGTGTATTGGTGCATTGTCATCCTGATACACAGCACCGCCTTCAGGATACAATGTTTGAACCATTGGATGCACATGGTCCTCCAGAATGGTTCGGTAGTCCTTGGCAGTGACGCGCCCATCTAACACAAGTATTGGGACAAGGGAATGCCATGACATGGCAGCCCAAACCGTCACTGATCCACCCCCATGCTTCACTCTGGGCATGCAACAGTCTGGGTGGTACGCTTCTTTGGGGCTTCTCCACACCGTTACTCTCCCGGATGTGGGGAAAACAGTAAAGGTGGACTCATCAGAGAACAATACATGTTTCACATTGTCCACAGCCCAAGATTTGCGCTCCTTGCACCATTGAAACCGACGTTTGGCATTGGCACGAGTGACCAAAGGTTTTGTTTTGTCCAGTTTGCTAACCCACAAAATAGCTAACATTAGCTGCAGTACTTGCCATTACGTGTCATTGTCCGTAACGTTATATAATGGTACTTGACTGTACAGTGGATGAACGGTTTTACAGCCATCGAAAAAAAACAGGTTTGGTAGCCCAGTGTTGTTGCACACATGAATTTGGTGCATAATCAGCTTTTACAAACTGGTACTATGCTTCTCTGAGCGTCCTGACTGTAATTCCAGAACCAAATTCTATGGATGTGTATAATGAACTTGTCAGTATATTGAATTTTAGACATTTATGTTTGGTGCACACTGGTTCAGACCAGAGGGGTCTGTTTAAATGGGTTTGAATATTCAAATCACAAGCCTGTATTACTCATATGCTGCAGTATAAAGAAGATCTCTAGAATAAAACAATGATGACCTTTAGTAACTTACAGCTTTCTTTTTTTAAAATAATGAAGTAAATTATAAAAATAGAATCTACTTGCTGATCCTTAGCTTTGCTGCACGCTGGTTCTTGAGCAGGTGGTTAAATACAACACTGCCTCACAGCAAAACATTCTGAGTTGGATTCCCGGTCCGGGCCGTCCCCGTGCTTGAGTGGGTTTTCTCTGGGTACTTGGGTATCCACCCACAGTCCAAACACATGCATGTAAGGTTGCTCAGTCACATTGCCCATAGGTGTTAGTGTGTGTTGGCCATGTGATGGACTGGCAACCTGTCCATGTTATGTCCATGCTCCAGCCGAAGATAATGGATGGATGGTTGGATGGATGGTTCTTGAGTTTATGAGATGTTTGATTGGCAGATGTAACATTATGCTTCATGCACACAACTCCAACTCTCGACTCCTTCAGAAGATAAAAATTACTAAAATTCAGCTTATTTCAAACAACAAGTGGAAACTGAGTGGATTGATGTACGATGCATCTCTGCAATGGGGCTTCATAGCAGATCCCACAAGAGAAGAACGCAGCAATCTCTTGGTTTTAATGCTGGATGTTCTATGAAGTCCCACTGCAGGTCTATATGCTACTCAGTACTTTTACTTTCTTTACCTAAGTGTCAGTACATTTTCTTGGTTATTGATTTAGGCTACACTGTCCACCTCTGCAAACGATGGGAGGCTTAATTCATTATACTAAAGCCGTCCTTTTCCACCGTGATGGATATTTAATATAAAACGACACCACGCTTCTGTTATCACCAGCGATAATTTCTCAGCCTTAAACAGACTGTTAATAAAGATCTCAGCTCGTGAGCTCTCGGAGAGCGAGCATTTGGCAGGTGTGTTATTTATGCAGTGGAAGGTGGGGGGTGTAACTCATTTCAGGATAATGACAGACCTCTCTTCTTCTCCTTTCGTCCCTCGCTCCTCTTCTCTCTCTCTCCCCCCTCGCCACCCCACACTACTCCTCCAACCGAGCCCTAATGTGCCCAGTCATCAATCCACCCCGCGCCTACACACACCACACAAAAATGTCCTCACTTATCACCTGAACCACCGTCTCGGAATCATCGCTTTTACATCCCGTCATCTATTCCAGCCCTCCTGTCTCTTTTCAACCCCTTTTTCAGTTTTTTCCCCTCCCACATATAAAACGGCTCTTCTAATGATGGAGGTCCCTCTGGGGGATGACTAGGCAGAAAGATGCATCTCGGGAAAAAAAGCACTTGATAACCCCGTCACGCTCAACGTCCCAGCTGTCATACGTTCTGAGCCCCAGAGTAGATGAAGTTTGTGGAATTGGAGCTTTTCTGTTCTATCGTGTTTCCTATCACTGTGTAAGAAAAGCTCCACATTGTCCTTAAGGTTGGATACTATTAAGCATGCATTCATGTTTATAATGCAATTTGTATACATATAAAAATGCTTATCATTGATTTCTTTCTTTATTATAATCAAAGATAACAAATAATCCTAATAGCATGAGGATAACATATAATACAAATGTAAAACATTGTATTTACCCACTTCAATTCTCAAATATTCACCACCGACATGAACTCACTCCACCAATCCCATCCACTAAAACGATAACGCTATAAAAACTAGAGCACATTGACACCCAACCGTGAGTTACTACACCTATTACAATCTGCTAGTTAATATAACATACAAATGTAAACATATTATTATTGCCCCAGTTCAATTCTTGCAAATTTAACATGAACCGTTAACATGAACTCCAATCCTTTCCACTAAAACCACAACGCTATAAAAACTATAACCATGAATTACTACACCTATTACAACCTACTAGTTAAACCAGTTTTCTATGGCGCCACCCTGAGGTAGATCATTGCCACGACTCTAGTTAGTTAAGAAAGACAGAAGCCCACTGATTGTGGCTGAAGGAGACTAAACAATAATGGTGTATCTCCAAGTTTGTTTTCAGAGACACCCTAGAAACTTTGGTTTTGATTCAGTAGATACCAGAGGCTAGGACCAACCCTGCCCCCAAACAGGACCCTTTGTATTTTGCACAATGTCCATTAGCTACATTTAACTGGACCTTCCACTGAGTTTTGCTGCTACACTACGAGCCCTTGCTGGTGATTGGCTACAGTGCTAAGGTACTATCAGCCAACTGGCCTGCAGGGCTATGTCAGTGCCCAAGAGCTACATTTCAGTGTTGTTGCACACATGAATTTGGTGCATAATCAGCTTTTACAAACTGGTACTATGCTTCTCTGAGCGTCCTGACTGTAATTCCAGAACCAAATTCTATGGATGTGTATAATGAACTTGTCAGTATATTGAATTTTAGACATTTATGTTTGGTGCACACTGGTTCAGACCAGAGGGGTCTGTTTAAATGGGTTTGAATATTCAAATCACAAGCCTGTATTACTCATATGCTGCAGTATAAAGAAGATCTCTAGAATAAAACAATGATGATTTCACATTTCAGCCCCTTCAGCAGACATGCCCCTGACATTTCAGAGCAAATCAGTGAAAAACATATGAAAATAGCATGATGATAACACAGCATATGATTTTTTGCCACCATTGACATGAACTCACCCCACCATCTCTATAATATTAGAAACACTGGAGTGTATTAGCACCAGTCGCTAAAGATTCTTCACCTGTTGCATCTTGCAAATGCATCTTCTTTAGATGCCAGTTTTTTTCAGAACTCTTTGCTGGTCTTCCATTTTACCAGTGAAATACAGCCACCCGGTACTGACCCAGCTCAAGGTGGTGGGTATTGGCTGACAAAGCAAACAGTGCCATAGCTTACCTGAAGTTGTGCTGTAGTGAAGGACCCACAGGCTCCTCTCCAAATTCTGGCATCCAGGGAAGATGCCATCTGCTGAGATTTTCCATGAACTCCCGTCATGGCCCACCAGGCCTTCCCTACAGTGCTAGCCTTGCTAACTCCCCTAAGCTAAGGCCTCTACCAGCTAAGCAGCAAAACTCCCTGTAACGGGGGGATCTTATGTTGGCTTACTGCTCCAGAGGTATTCCAGATATAGTTACAGTTGCTGAGTTATAAAGGCTAAGTTAATATTTAATTTAGTTAACAGTCTAGTTAACAGTTACACTGCTCAACAGGGACTTTTCCTTATTTGCCTTATCTGCCTAAAGTCTGTTAAAAGATCAATCGTTGGCAGAAAGCTACCTCTGAGTTCACATATCAACAATGATCCCAAATAGTGATCAGTATTAAAACTCTAACTGAGGCTGAACTGGCTTATAAGTGTTAATACTGGTACTTGAACTGATCAGCTCTCAGCAGTTTCAGTATCTCACGGGGATCAACGTGTTGACAAGTTTAAAAAAAGACATTCATTTTATATGAAAACTAAGTAGAAGCTGATCATCTAAGATGCAAATAAAAAACATATACACATTTTACATTTTGTGCCCTTCACTGGAAACTATTAGAAAATGAAAACTGAGAACTCTACATGACTCGTGTGATACGTTTATCATTAAAGCAATGAATGTTGGAGAAAGATGATGACTTTGCATGTAAATCCTGTTGGTATTGAAGCTGTTGTTATTATGTATCTATAATCTGTCCTTCTTTCTGTAATTGTGATGAAATACACACTGTAATGAACTGCTGTACATTAACTGAGACATACAACAGTATCTTACCGTATTTTATAATAATTGTGAAATACTATTAAATTATTACTAATTTTATGTAAATTAACAGTACTGCAACCTGTGGAAACATGTGCCAGCATCCCTGTATAGACCCAGGCACTATCCATCATATATATTTATAGTAGCTGTTAACATTGCGTCACCTAATGTTTGCAGTGTCCGATATTGTTTTGTCAGCATAATTATTAAACTTCTAAGATTTAAGATGTTGTTAGTTATGTCTGTTTCATTAAGAGACCAAATTTAGTGAAGAAACTGGTTATGAATACACAGTTCTTTTACTGTGATATACTGTAATTCAATTTACGATACAATAGTGTTATAATAAATTACAGTAGATGCACTGTAAAATAACAGTCTCTGCTGACAGTATTTTACTGTTAATTTACAGTGAATTTTTTTACAGTGCAGGTTAGCATGTTGGCCTGCATTTCATGGTGTGTCCCAATCAGCCATGTGAGGTTGCACCATGAGGAAAAATAAAGATTTCCGATTCACGTAGCCTTTCCAGCGAAACATAGCATCGCGTCTTTCTCTTCCCACTACATCTACTTGTAGTTTGCTTTCAGGAGAGCTTTATTGATTAACGATGAAAGTAAGGAAATCAGGAGGCGCTCAGGACCTGCTAGAGTCTCTATTTTTAATCACAGCTACAGCCTGCCTGCTTTGAGAGAGAGGACAGAAGGGAAAGGTTACAGCCTCGTCTGATCTCGCTCGCTGGAGCTTCTAGGCGCTCGGAGAAGGTTTGATCTGCTGTAAGAGTTGCTTCGTCTCATAAATGTTGGATGACGGAGCTCCGAGTGTGTCAGAGCCTGCAAGCGTGTGAGTTTGTACGCGTTCATGTCTTCGGCTAGTCAGCAGAGAAAAACCAGTTTGCCCCTCAATGGGTGGTCCTCAGATTTCAAACTGACTCCAGAGCGAAATAAAATAACATCCCGCTTCAGGAAAAAAAGTTGAGTGTGAAGATTGTTGTCAAAAGTCATCAATATTCCATGCATGCTGTTCCATGCAGGAAGGATCAAATCACGACAGTCACAATGTTGTTCAGTCTGTATATACTGTCACTGACAAATTAGACACAACAGGCCAAACCACATAAATACACAGTGGAGTCACGTCATTATGACCACCAGCTAATATCCAGAGTAACCACCGTGTGCAGCTAGACGAGGTTAGGAGACTCAATAAGACCCTGGTAGGTTGTCACAGGTCTCTGGAGCTATGCTGACTGCAGTGCATCCCACAGCTGCTGGAGGGAGGAGCATGGAGGAGAATCCGTAGAGCCAACACCACCATCCAGTTTGCCAGTCCAATGCATGGCCAACACTCATGCACGCACTCACATCTACGGGCAGTTAAGAGTGACCGATCTACCTAACATGCATATCTTTGGACATGTGGGAGAAAACCAGGGTACCCATGCACACTCCACACAGAATGGCCAGGACGGGAATCCAGCCTGGGTCGTCTTGCTGTGAGACGATAGTGCTGGAGGGAGCATGGAGGAGGATCCATAGAGCCAACACCACCAGTCAGGAAGTCCCATAGATGCTCAACTGGCTTAAGATCTGGGGAATTAGTCAGGTCTTGGTCATTTTCTTTCAAACTTCCAGTGTGGGACATTTCTAGCTGTGTGGCTTGTTGCATTGTTTTCCTGGGAGATCTCATCCACCCCAGGGAAGACAATCTGTATCAGGTCTATGTGATCTGCAAAGGATGGATTCAGACCTAAATTGGTTGAGAGTGTCTTCCACATGGATGAGTGAGTCCAGAAAATGCCACGAAGACATTTCCCAGACTATTTGAGCCACATTTTACAGCAGTGTGAACTCTTTCCAAGACACTCTTTCCAAGACACGTTGTGCGAGGACCAGAAGAACTATGGACAGACACTACAGTGCAAAAGAAAGTGCAGACGTCGTAGAGGAACCACGCCATGTTCAAATATCTAACTCCAGGACTTCTTCAGAGCGTCCACTGTAGTGTGTAAGCTGTCCTTCAGTCAATACCCCAACTTTTTTATTATTTTTATTTTTTAGGAATTAAAAATAAATAATTTACATGTGCTTGTTCCACATCTATGGCAACCAGTGACCTGATGTGAACTCAATGAGCAGCAAACTAACAAACAGCAACAATCTACGTTAGACGAGGAACAATGAGGAGGTCACATATGGTTGGGAACCAAGCGAACTATGGACAGACACTACAGTGCAAAAGAAAGTACAGACAACGTAGAGGAACCATGCAATGTTCAAATATCTAAACAGCTCTTCAAACAGCTTCCAAAGAACATGGCTGCAGTGCCAATAGAAGATAAAGAACAGACGGACTACGTCCCACACAGCAGTGAGATTTTAGCTTGACTAACTTGAGACGCATTCGACTACCAAGTGTAAATGCATGTGGCTAAAGTCTTTATCAGGATACAGTGCAGATTCTAGTTGCATAAAGTGACCAGGGTTCTGTAAAACAAGGTCCTAATGTGTATGAAACAAGCAAAAGCAACAACAAAGTGGAACTCAGGGTCTCCTTCAGAGCATCCACTGTAGTTTTTAAGCTTTCCATCAGTCAATAACCCAACTTTTTTATTATTTTTATTTTTTTTACAAAACATAATTTACACCTGCTTGTTCTACATCTATGGCAACTGGTGACCCGATGTGAACTAAGTCTCAATGAGCAGCAACCTAACAAACAGCAACAGCAAGAATCTACGAGATGTTGGACAACGCTTGTGGAATGGGTAGCCCAATGCATGACCACTTGCGGATGCTTAGATCCTAAACCTAGAGCGTCTTCCCACACTTGAAAGTCCAAACAGAGATCCGAACTAAGGTTCATGCTCTCGTGAAACATGGAATTTGACCAGCGTAGCAGAATATTGCAGGCAAACCTGAAGCGCTTCTGTCATTAAAGTATTCTCTGTAAAGTAATGTGATACATTTTTTCATATACCCGCCTGTAGGTTCACGACCACACGCACTGTCATTTTTCTTATGTGCGCAATAGAGATAGACTGATATATCGGTCGGCTGATATATCAAGCCAATATTTGCCATATTTTAATACTTATTGGCATCGGCCGATATCAGCATTTCGCAGCACTGATTTAAAGTCAGGCACGTCTGTGAGCAGTTAACCATCTTTTTGTAACTGAAGCAAACATCTGTTCTGTGAAAGTATTTTTTAACGCATTTCTTAATAACTTGTGTGTTATGGCTCTTCGAGCTTAAAGTACGTCTCGGCTTGACTCGCCATCACTCATGGAAGACACGCGACAATACGCTTCTCTGTCCTGGAGCCCAGATGGTGGAACGAACTTCTACTGGCTGTCCAAACAGCGAATTCTCTCGTGGTCTTCAAACGCATCTCTTTGTAAAGCACTTATAAACACTAATGTACTAAACTATTGGTATAAACTATAATTGCACTTTATTTTCTAGTATTGGACTTGTACTGTATGTAGTCTTGTATTTATTCTCTTCTCTGTAGGTGTTCCAGTCTTGCTAGGTATTGCATTGTCTTTTTTCTAGGTATCAGCACTAGCCCTGTGTTTATGGCAGTGTTTGAGTTTAAGAGTGGTTTGGACTTAAACCTGTTTGTACTAAGCACTTTTGTAAGTCGCTCTGGATAAGAGTGTCTGATAAATGGCGTAAATGTAAATGTTATGGGTATTAATAGATGTATGATGTTACACTCTTTTAGCAGTAATGTGGTCACACTGTATTTTTTGAGGGGCAGATAAAAATATTTAGTTTTTCTTGTTAAGTCTGTGTTCAATAAATGATGTTAAGTTCAGAAATGTTGTGCATCTACGTGTTATTACTAGTGTGACATTTTAGCAGCAAACAAAGCGGAAAACTTCTAGATATCTGCCCTAAAAATCGTCTGACCCTGACCTCTAAACATCGACATCGGCATCGGCTATAGAAAAACCCATATCGGCCGATCTCTAGTGCGCAAGTCAAGAGCTTTGTATACTGCATTTCTCTCCTGTCTAGTCATAACCTCTCTCTCTCTTTCTCTTTGTGTAGCTCTCTCTCTCCCTCTCTCTCTCAACCTCTCAGCAAATAAGTTCTAAGATTTGGCACATTTCCAAAAATATATCGTCCCTCCATCTTCTCTACTACCTAGGCTAAAAAGCGACTTCCGCACTTTTTCTTATTCTGTTTTTTAAATGGGTGATAGTTACCAACCTTGACTTCCTACATGCGGTCTGAAAATCCAAACCATCCATGTAAGTGTTTTCACACTGGTCTTAAAGTCTGAACCATCCCATAAAAAAAAGTTTAGCCAAAAAGACCTCCATAAGGCTGGAAAGGGCTATAGGGCAATTGCCAAGCAGCTTGGTGAAAAAAGATTAACTGTTGTAGCAATTATTAGAAAGGAAGAAACTAAACATGACTGTCAATCTCCCTCAGACTGGGGCTCCATGCAAGATCTCATCTGGTGGTGTATCAATGATCCTCAGAAAGGTGAGGAATCAGCCCAGAACTACATGGGAGGAGCTGGTCAATGACCTGAAGAGAGCTGGCACCACTGTTTCCAAGGTTTACACTAAGACGTCATAGTTTAAAGTCATCCATGATTTGGGAGAACTTGCAAAGTTGCAGGGTGTCTCTGAAATGATCAAACATGTTTACAACACAATGACATCAGACCGACTAATACCTAACAAATAATGTCTTTCGCAAGCACACAGTGGATACATCGTCCATTTACTGAACCGACAACAAGCCTAAATCAGTGGTTTCCAAACTTGTGGTACACGTACCCCTGAAGGGGCGCCAAAAGATATTGCGGGTGCTTAAAAATGTTCTAATGTTTGACGTTTACATTCCGTTTAATATTCATATCATTCCATTAGAACGTATTCATTAGCATTTCGGTGGTGTGTTATTGCTGCCGGAGCTGTAAAAACTAAACGAGTGCAGTAAAGTTGGGTTTATCTTTGACCTTCACTAGATGTTTGAGTTTCTCTCTTCGGCTTTTCATGAAATAAGCTTCCAAGAATGATCAGACCTGCATTTTCTTATTTATAAGCCAAATATACCCTAAAACGTCTTCTTGCAATGTGTTGCAACTGTTGCAACAGCAGTGCTTTGCTATTTAAGGGAGCGTCAAAAAAGTGCACAACCTGGGAAGGTTTACAGGTTGTGAAGGTTGTAGAGCTGTTTCTGTTGCCTCTATAATGTTCACATTTAAAATGAACTAGTTTAAAGTTCATACTAATTGAAATGAACTTGTTCACGCTCAACAGTCAACTAGTACTCGTTCATTTGTTGTTGTTGTTGTTTTTCCCTCAGTAAATAGGCTGCTATCATTTTTCAGTGGAACCTCTTTCTACTCACCCATCACCAGCCCAAAATCATTGCTAGTCCCAAAATAAATAAATAAAAAAGTTGTTTGCGTGAACGATCTGTACAAAAACAGTGCGAACCAGACTTTGATGATGTCACACAGCATGCCGTAAACGTGGGCAGCATTCAGTCACGTTCACGTTGATTATTTGTAAACTGAGTCGATCAGTTCAACATTCACAAAAATAAGAATGTGTTCAGTTTAGGGACCACTGTCACAGTGAAATGTTACTTCTAATGCATGTCCCTGCTAAAGTGTACCTTATGTAGGTTTTCTTGAAATAAGCTTCCTAGAATGATCAGACCTAGATTTTCTTATTTATAAGCCAAATATACCTCAAACATCTTCTTGCAATGCGTTGCAATTGTTGCAACAGCAGTGCTTTACTATTTAAGGGAGCGTCAAAAAAGCACACAACCTGTGAAGGTTTACATTTTAGCACTGTTCCTGTTGCCTCTATAATGTTCACAATTTTAAATGAACTAGTTCAAAGTTCAGTTCATGCTAATTTATACAACAAACTAGTTCATGCTCAACAGATCCAAACATTAACTAGTTCTCGTTCATTCATTTTTGTTGTTTTTCTCTCAATAAATAGGCTGCTATTCTTTTTCAATGAAACCCCTGTCTACAAATCCACCACCAGCCCAAAGTCCTTGCTAGTACCAAAATAAATAAGTAAATTTGTTTGGGTGAATGAAGAATGTGGTTGTAGTCCATTTCTTGTGCTCATCAATAATTCGCATGTATTCCACAAGCCACCTTCGATGCTTCAACTCACTGTGGTGTTTTAAAGTCGATGCAGACGTGGCTGACGTCCAGATTTGGTTTCAAAAACCATACGGACACAATCTGCATAAACATGAACTGCAAAACAGACTTCTGCACATGCTAGCTACTGCTAGCACTAGCCATGCTTGGCTGCGTTTTGATGATGCCATGCCGTAAAGGTGAGCGGCGTTCAGTCACGTTCATGTTTATTATTTGTAAACTGAGTCGTTAAGTCATCGTGACTCAGCAAACTAGCTAGTGGTGGTAGCCTAGCGCTAGCTAGCTGTTTCTCCAGCTAGCGTCGTCACAGTGGGCGGAAATGATCATACAATTAAGCCCGCCCACTTAGAGGGAAGATATGATTGGTCAGTTTTACTGTCATTTGAAATTGGTATGGCGCTGAATAATAACTGCCTGGCCCCCTCTGTACATGAACAGCGTGACCACCAATCACCAACATTCTGTGGAGGCATCACAGTCCTTATAGGGGGAGATACAGACTCACAGGCTTCCACTTAACCCCTCACGCTCCAACACAGATTCAATAGACACGTTTGAATAATTTTTTTGCCTATATTTTTGTAATTGTTAAGATGTTGATTGTCAAACTGTAAGTAGATAAAATAAAATAAAACATGAAATATACTATATATATATATATATATATATATATATATATATATATATATATATATATATATATATGCAAAAGTCTTAGAACACCAGATATCATTAGAACAGGATGGTTGCGGTAGGAGGAACAAGGGATGAATAAACAACAAGTAGAGGAGTGTGGGTCAGTGTGTTTAGGGACCTATCTTGAGTGAGTATATGCCATTTGCTGGCTGTAGGTTCAACAAAAACAACGTTTGGGTGCACTCAAAAATGAACATGTAACGGTGTGTGAGATGGCAGAGGCGGATACACACGCAGATGCGGATTTACAGGTTTAATGCGACCCATTACGGCAAAAAACAGACAAAAACAGGTAAACAAATATACACTAACAGCAAGACAGCATAACAGCATGACAGCACGACAACGTAGGACCCAGACAGACTGCAAACACAGGGTATATATACACAGACTAACAAGAGGGAACAGGTGACACAACTCAGGACGAACGAGAAACAGGTGTGACAGGTGGGGCCAGGGCGGAAACAAGGAGCACGTGACAAAACAGAAACACATGGACGGGATGTAAACAAAGGCACATGGACGGGCAGGCATGACAGTACGACACTCTATGGAGAAAAATGAGGATTTTTTTTTTACTCAATAAACAGGCTGCTATTCTTTTTTATAATGGAACCCCTTTCTACCCATTCATCACCAGCCCAAAATCATTGCTAGTCCTAAAATAAATAAATACATTTGTTTGGGTGAATGAAGAATGTGGTTGTTGTTGCGCTGACACTGTAGTCGTTTTCTTGTGCTCATCAATAATTCGCATGTATTCTACGAACCACCTTCTTTTTTTTATTTATTTTTTTTTTTATTTATTTGAAAGTCTATGCCGACGTGGCATCGTGGTTTTAAACGATGCGAACACAATATGGACAAAAA
Source organism: Megaleporinus macrocephalus (assembly GCA_021613375.1). Taxonomy (NCBI): domain Eukaryota; kingdom Metazoa; phylum Chordata; class Actinopteri; order Characiformes; family Anostomidae; genus Megaleporinus; species Megaleporinus macrocephalus. The sequence goes on along the minus strand of CM038709.1, from coordinate 41,296,628 downwards.
CCATACAAAACAGACTTCTGCATGTGCACTCCTACTGTTAGCACTAGCCATGCTTGGCTGTGTTTTGAGTATGGGGGAAGTGTCCCACCCAATATCAGAAACAGGTAGATTTGCCCCACACAAAAATTTAACCACAGAAAAAGCAGAGACAGTTCAAAAAGCAATCTGGTTGTTAGGTGGTCTGGGTCTTTCACTATGTTAAGGTTTGTGTTGAGATGCCTGTTCAGAAATATCCTGCAGTCAGCAGCTTCACTGACCCGAGCTCTCACCTCGCTGGAGTGTCCGGTAGCTTGCACCAACTTTAAATGCGAGGTCAGTAATGAGAGCAATGAATAGCAATGATGACCATATATACTGCAACACAACAGCTGTAGTATAATGTGTTGTTATGGTAACAGACTAGGAGGGTTTGGGTTAGCTAACGTTTATATTAACTTTAGTCAGAAAGCACTCTGAAATATAAAGATACATTACTCTCCGGCCACGCCCCAAACTGCAGACTGCTACTACACTCCATACATAATAATAAAATATAATAAATAAAATACATAAATTAATGAATAAATAACTAAAAGGACTCCATCGTTAGAAGTGCTGTCAGTAGTGCAGTATGTAATGTTCCAGAGGGTGCTGTTTGGGACACAGCCTCACTGTCTAACATTAATGTTAGTCTTGTCTAGTCAGGAAACCTGAACATACATTGTTTTTATCATGTAAGTTTTCTAACAACAGTACTATGTAATGTGAAGTATCTAGTTTAGTTTGTAAAGGTGGTCTTTAATTGGATTTATCTAATAATAAACAGATGTACAGATAATGTTGTATTTTGTTTATTTATTTGTAATTTACTGTAATTCCACAAATGTTGTTCTATTGATTTACTACCTTACCTACAGTGGAATCAGCTTATACGTAATATTTTGAAGGATAGGATGGGCTTTAATTCATATTAGCAAATGTGTCCCCCCACTGTCAAACTGGCCCTATCTGTTTATAATACAGGGTATGCATACCACAGTTTAGGAACCACAGTCACAGTGAAATGTCACTTTTAATGCATATCCCTGCTAATGTTAACCTTATGTACATTAACACAATAAGAGTCCATTCATTCTATTTATGCACCTGTTACTACGTTGCTCTTGTAGTGGAAGCTGGTGCCAAGACAAATCCTTGTAAGTGTTGTTATACTTGGTCAACAAATTCAATTACGATCCTTAAAAAAAAAAAGTTCAGTCAAAACTTTGACTTTTACCAGACGCTGCAGCCCGAACCGGCACGCACACAGCATCTGTGGGGAATGTTAGCATAGGGCTCTGGTTACGGCGCTGGTTCAGGTTCAGCGCTGATCGCTCTGTCGCGCTCTGATTAGAGGTGTTTGCGCAGGTCATATGATCTGGAGTGACAGTAGAGCCAAACTCAGACCTAAATCTGAATCAAAACACTGAGCAAATGAGGACCAGGCCAGCCTTCGGGGGCTTTTTTACCCCCACTGCCTCAGAATGCGACAGGCCCAATCAGAACAGCTGCACGAGATTGGAAGAGGCTGCTATAACTGCTGTTTCTATTTATTTATTTATTTATTTTGCCCTACGATTTCCTCAGGTCATTTTAAAACCTAATAATAATAACAGGCAAGATTTCTGTCTTTCATATATACACCTGGGCTCATGGCTGATCTACAGCCTGTGGAAGTGTCTTATTGAGTGTAAGTGGTGTAGGTTGGTATTTTGAGATTTTGTTTGTCCCGTCTGAAAATAGGTAGGAAATGAGCTTAAATGAGGTGCAGCGTTCAGCGTTAAAGGGGGAGGATGAATGGTGCTTGTTTACACATGTATGTGGTGAAAGCACAGGAGCTGTGATGCGATACGGGAGTGATGTCGGGCATTAGCAGAGGTCGGAATTAAAAGGCAACATCGATCCAGTGCCTGAAAAGCAAATATGTCATAATACACTTTAAATTGTTACACGGTATCCAAGCTCCACATAACCCGGCATTTAACATCTGTTTCTCCTTAAACGGAGACACACATGTGCTGTTGTTAAGATCATTACAGACCAGGACAAGCCAAAAACACTGCTGCTAGATAGCACAGACAAGTCAACCACAAACTAATATATATATTTTGGAGCAAGCATTTCTATTGGTCTGTTCATCATGAAATTTTGTATCAATTTTACATCATATATATATATATATATATATATATATATATATATATATATATATATATATATGGCCAAAGTTGTCAAAAATATTCACATTCGTTAATCAGGTAGAAGTATAGATACTAAGATTTAAAAATACTTCTGTGGAAGTTAAAGTATCAACTCAAGCTTTTTACTCCAGTAAAAGTGTAAAAGTACTGCTTTCAAAACTACTTAAAGTATAAAAGTAAAAGTAATGTAAGGAAAAAAATGCCATTAAGGACGAAAGCTTAGGGGTCCACAGGGGTCTATAGTGCACTAGCCCACCTCCCCCCAAAACCCCATTCTTCTAAAAGCTATAATGACTATAATGTTATATTAAAATGTTAATGTTGATAAATTTGGGATGCGCTAGGCTTCCTGTTTCAGCCGCATATACGCCCATTGAACATGAATGTAGTTTAGTACAATGTAAATATATTAAAGAAGCATATCTGTGTACTATCTGTATAAGCATATCTGCATATATATATATATATATATATATATATATATATATATATATATATATATATATATATATATATATATATATATGCAAAAGTCTTAGAACACCAGATATAATTAGAACAGGATGGTCGCAGAGCTTTAGCAATACTGGGAACAAGGAATGAATAAACAAGTAGAGGAGTGTGGGTCAGTCAGTGTGTTTGGGGACCTGACATGAGTGAGTACATGGAGTTTGGAAGCTGTAGGTTCAATGAAAACGTAATGTTTGGGTGCATTCAAAAATGAACGAGACTCTTTGGGGGAAAATTGAGGGATGAAAACAAACAACAAACAGACAAGTGTGGGTCAAACACTGCAGTCGTGGTTAAATGCATGCCCTGAGTCAGTGTATGCTCTGGAAGATCTGGAAAAATATATTTGCTTTGCAATGCACAACAATAATACATAAGCATGAATACTATACAAAGTAACATAAATATCTAATATAAAGAAGTAGATCATATATTGTGCACCAGTTTAAAGAACCAGAGTTTATTTAGTTCCTTCAGCAGCAATCTTGATTTAGCGTAATGAAGTACTGAGTAGGTGAGGATTAGAACTGTAAATAAGATGTCAGGCTAGAAGCAGACAAGTAGACAGGCAGGACGAAACGGGGCGGACGTAGATGCAAGATTTAACAGGTATTTAATGAAAGATAAATGCAAAACAAACACTAAGAACATAAAGACTACAAACAAAACAGAGAAATAACATACAGACTAAATAAAAGCACAAACACAGGAACCACGGGAATACGGGAGGCGAACCACCAGGGAGAGGACAAAACAAGATGTATAAATACGAAGACTAACAAGAAGGGGCGAGAAACACCTGAGGACAATAGGCGGGGTCACAGATGGCAAACAGGTGTGGGCCGGAGACAAGGGAGCACATGACCAAAACAAACAGAACCACATGGCGGAAAACGTAAACACAAGCACATGGCAGACGTAGAGACACGTGACAAAGGACAGGAGAACGTAAACAAAGACAGACAGGCAGGAAAAGCAGGGCAGGACGGGACATAAGGACAGCTCACTGAACATGTTATTCAATGTGGTTGTTGTTGTAACCACAAGAGATATTGCAAATCTGATTGCATCAATCGAGTGTTAGGGTCAGGACAGATTTAAGATTACAGTTGGGTTTAGTTTTTGGGTTGAGGTTAAGATCAGAAAGAGTTTTAGATTTAATTTGAGATAGGTTTAGAGTCAAAGTTGGTTTTAGGTTTTAGTTTTTTGAGTTTATTTAACATTAATATTGGTATGAGTATAAAGAGTTAAGGTTGGACCTGAGGTTAAGTTTTGTGTTAGTGTCAAGGTAAGTTTAGGTTGTTGGATTGGCTGGAGGTTAACGTTAGACTTAATATTTCAATAAGAATAGTAGGTGTATAGTTTGGATGGTGGGGTTATAGTGAATGTTACAGTTACATTTGGGTTGATGTAGCTGTTAAGTCTAGGTTTATATCTTATATTGAAGGTTAGAGAGAGCTTTAGGTCTAGTTTTGGAATTCTGGTTATATCAAGTTTAGGTTTGGGGTTAGCATGTTGACATGGAGATAGTGTTGGAATTAAGTTTAGGGCTGATGTTAAAGTTACAGTGCGTGTTGGTTTTGGGGTTGGAGAAGATTTAGGATCCAAATTAAGTATTAGATTAGGTTTAGCATTAGAGTGAGTGTCAGATTTAAGTTTAGGGTAAAGTTAAGTTAAACTGACCAGATATTTATGAATGCATCAATCCTCAACTGAGCTGCTTTAACACAAAGAAATCAAGTTTCTCATTTGCTCAGATCTGTAATCCACATGCAGTGAGAACTGGATGGTTCTGTCTCTCGCACTCAATGCCAGCATTAAAAGATAATGCTCTAACATCTAATGCATTGTAAATAATATATTCGCTATATCAGCAGCCGGACCGGTCAAAGCGGTGCTCTCTGAGTGCGTTCTGCTGGAGATCAAGAGAGGATATCTGACGGACGACCTGCCAAGGAGACTGAGAGACGTCTTGACGAGGAGAGAGAGGAGTCTTCAAGACTCCGCCATCAGCAAAACCTGATCCTGTGCTAAATGTAAGGCCAGACCGCTGAATGCAGATATTACCACTAAGTCTAAAGGAGGCTCTGTATCTTAATGAAGAAGTAACAGGCCAAGATGGCCCTACGCCAGTGTCTGCTCTGTACCACAAAGTTAGAAGCTAGTGTATCCCGTCCCAGCCAATCCTGTTATTAGCGCAATACGAGGCATTAAGAAGCGAGTGGGGGGTCGTAAAAGTTGCAGTGCTCAAGATATCGATTATGTATAGCGTATATAACACTTTCACATATAAGAGCCTTATAAAATACAAATGCTAATTACTTTTTTAGAGGGCAGTCTAAACAACCACCATCAGACTCGACTCTAAAGCCAAAGAAACACTCCTGACTGTGATTGGTCCTAACCATTACATCATATGGTCTGGGGCCTTCTCGGTAACAGTGACTGGTCCCGATTTCTGTTTCAAATGGCCTCCATTTGTAATTGGTCCTTACAACAACATCATATGTTCTGAGGCCTCCTCCTAATTGTGACTGGTCCTAACCACTACGTTATATTGTCCGAGGCTTCCTCTCCTTGACTGTGATTGGTCCAAACCACTACAATGTATTTTTTGTGGCCTTCTCACCTGGACTGTGATTGGTCCTAACCACTACATCATATGTTCTGAAGCCTCCTTCCCTTGCCTGTGATTGGTCCTTACAACCACATCATATGTTCTGAGGCCTCCCCCTAACTGAGACTGGTCCTAACCACAACATTATATGGTCTGAGGCCTCCTTTCCTTAACTGTGATTGGTCCAAACCAGTACATCATATTTTCTGAGGCCTGCTTCACTTAACTATGATTGGTCCTAACCACTACATTATATGATCTGAGGCCTCCTTCCCTTAACTGTGATTGGTCCTAACCACTACATCATATGATCTGAGGCCTCCTCTCCTTGACTGTGATTGGTCCTAACCACTACATCATATGTCAGAGGCTTCCATTCCTTGACTGTGATTCGTCCAAACCACTACATCATATGTTCTGAGGCCTCCCCCTTACTGTAACTGGTCCTAACCACTACATCATATGTTCTGAGGCCCCTTTTCCCTTGACTGTGATTGGTCCTAACCACTACATCAGATGTTCTAAAGTCTTCATTCATTGACCGTGACTGGTCCTAATCATGACTTTATTAATTTTAAGATCTCCTCTTGACTGTAATTGGTCCTAACCACTACATCATATGTTCTGAAACCTCCTTCCATTGACTGTGATTGGTCCTTACAACCACATCATATGTTCTGAAGCCTCCTTCCCTTGACTGTGATTTGTCCTTACAACCACATCATATGTTCTAAGGCCTCCCTTCCTTGACTGTGATTGGTCCTAACCACTACATCATATGGTCCGAGGCTTCCATTCCTTGACTGTGATTCGTCCTAACCACTACATGATATGATCTGAGGCCTCCTTTCCTTGACTGTGATTGGTCCCAAGCACTACATCATATGTTCTGAAGCCTCCTTCCCTTGACTGTGATTGGTCCCAACCACTACATCATATGTTCTGAAGCCTCCCCCCTTGACTGTGATTGGGCCTAACCACTACATCATATGTTCTGAAACCTCCACCCCCTGACTGTGACTGGTCCTAATCATGACATTATTCATTTTAAGACCTCTTTTTGACTGTGATTGGTCCTAAGCACTATACCTTTCATTGTGACACCTCCCCTTTACTGTTATTGGTCCTAATCACTAGGTCATTTGTTCTGAGACCTCCCCCTGACTGTGATTGGTACTAAACACTGGGTCACTCATTCTGAGACTACCCCTTCACTGTGTTGGTTCCTAATCACCATTCATTCTGGTCTGAAACCTCACCCATACTGTGATTGGTCAAAGTGTCACTGTGACAGAGACAGCCCTCTGACGGCGATTGGACCACTGCATGAAACTGAATTCTGGCAGTGCTAAGCTCTTTTTATGCAACAACAAAAAAAATGACAACAGCACTTTGGCTTACTTTAGATTTACATCCATTTCGCTATGGAGCTATAAAAGTGGATGGCTAATGTCCAATAAACATACATTATTTGTTACAGCTACAAAATTAAAAAGAAGCTGCTTTGGCCTTTGGTCCAGTGCAAAACCAAAGAATCCATTGGGGTTAGTTGGCGAGCCCTTTGTAAACCATAATCATCTAGCATTAGTATCTAGCCCCTGAATGTTCTTGTGCTTAAATGCAAGCAAATTCTCACTCTTCTGGGTTTGATTCCCAGTCCGGGTCGTTCTATGTGGAGTTTGCATGTTCTCCTGGTGCTTGAGTGGGTTTCCTCCAGCAGTCCAAACACATGCATGTTAGGTTGATTGGTCACTCTAAATTGCCCGTAGGTGTGAGTGAGTGCGTGAGTGAGTGTTTGTTGGCCATGCATTGGATTGGCGAACTGTCCATGATGTACCCCGCCTTCGCCTGATGACGCTGGGATTGGCTCCAGCCCCCCTCGTGACCCCGACTAGCGGGATTAAGTGGCATGCATGGATGTTCCATGGATGCCTCCTTCCCTTGACTGTGATTGGTTCTTACAACCACATCATATGTTCTGAAGCCTCCTTCCCTTAACAGTGATGGGTCCTTACAACCACATCATGTGTTCTGAGGCCTCCCCCTGACTGTGATTGGTCCAAACCACTACATGATATTTTCAGAAGCCTCCTTCCCTTGACTGTGATTGGTCCTTACAACCACATCATATGTTCTGAAGCCTTTTTTCCTTGACTGTGATTAGTTCTTACAACCACATCATATGTTTGCATGTTCTCCATGTGCTTGAGTGGGTTACCTCCGGGTACACCGGTTTCCTCCCGCAGTCCAAAGACATGCATGATAGGTTGATTGTTCACTCTGATTGGCCCGTAGGTGTGAGTGAGTGCGTGAGTGAGTGAGTGTTTGTTGGCCATGCAATGAACTGGCGAACTGTCCATGATGTACCCCGCCTTCGCCCGATGACGCTGGGATTGGCTCCAGCCCTCCCCGTGACCCCGACTAGCGGGATGAAGCGGCAGATAATGGATGGATGGATGTTTCGACATCTATTATAAAGCCTACCCAGAAGAGCAAAGGTTTTTACTGCATCAAAGGGTGAGGAAACACCCCAGTAATGCCCTTCATAGATGATGAAATTTAAGATCATCATTCGAGGTAGGAGTTGGTCATCTTTAGCAGGTTAACGTTCCTGACCTTTGAAAAATGCAGGCAGTTGTCCAGCACTTTCTTGGCGGGGGGGCAGTTAGAGCAGGCTGCTATTATCAAATGCACAATACAGATTGATATCCGCCCTCATCTGACTCTTCACTTTGCCAATTACGCTGTCATGGCTGTGCATAAGGTAGGGGACCAGTGGCCATATCGTTAGCTGCCACTCGGCCCTGTTGCCCAGTGCGGCTATAGCAGCTTCTACCGCTCGCCCATTGCTCGCAAACGGCCTAATTAGCTTGTTATTTTGCCATGCTAAACTATTCCCGGCATCTGCGGAAAAAGGGCCCCTGCCATGCACCCTCAATGCTTTCAGATCGCGGCCAACCAGGGAGAGCGAGCAGCGCCTCGCGGGGGGGGAAGCCAATCAGCGTTGCGCAGAATGGCATTTTCAATAGCCTTTTCAGAAATGGTGCGCTGGCAATTATATCCCCCCCCCGCTCCACTTCCTGCCAAGCGGCCTTTTTTCGTGACCCGTAATTCTAGGGCTGATTCATGCTTTTCCCCTCCCTCCCCTTTCTCTTTCTCTTTTTTTCCCCTCTTCCATTTGGTTTTGACTCATATTTTTTTTTTTCCTGCCATCTTGGCAAGATGAACTGTGGAGAATGGTTATCGCGGATCAGTGATGAGCCAGCGGCAAGGGGGTGGTTGGGCTAGAGATACAGAGAGAGAGAGGGTGTCTCATAAAAGGATGAGAGTCTTCCATTACCTTCCACAGTGTTTCTATTTGGCCTGCCCACAGTATCCCTACCTCTCTCTCTCTCTCTCACTCTCGCTCTCTCTCTCTGGGCCAGAGGGAGGCTCTTTGGCTGGTGGATTGATGAATGAGATTAGGCTAATATCTGCTGTGGGATGCTTGCACACACCTGAGGAATGGCCATACGTTGGCATTAGGTATGGGGCGATGTGGGAATCTTTGATACGATAACCGATTAGAGCGTCTGATTGTAGCCTGTGGTTCCAGTATGAGGCTGGTAATAATTATATTTTTCCCACTTATCGGCAAGTAGCATATGGGCCACCGATGAATCGTGCGCTTCTAATCACCATCCTGCCTCTCTCTGATTAACTCCGCAGACTGATTGAAATCGAGAGCAGCTCTCTAAGTGGATAATCCCATACAGACGATGGCCTACACGCTCTCCAAACCAGCGGCCAGCTTATTCACATGCTGCTGCTCTCCAAAGCATGAGGGAAAAGCAACAGATGTTCGAGTCGGAGCTTCACATGATGTCTCAACTGATCACAGTAATCTGTGGAACCTTGCTTTCCTGTGACATTAGACTACTTTGGCATAAGATGACGCCAGCAGTGTCACTATTTAGTGGTAATGTAGGGATAAGGGCAGTTGTGGGCTGGAGGTTCAGGACACAGCCTTGTGTCTGGAAGGTTTGAACTGAGAGGATGCGACTAAAGTGCCCTTGACCAAAGCATTTTACCCCCCTACTTCTTCCTGGGTGATGTGGATAGGGCTGCCCACTGCTCCAGGCAGGTGTTCTCACTGTCCCCTATTGTGTGTTCATGTGTGTGTATGTGAAGGTTAGATTTCTCTGTGTGCAAACAACAAGTAGTAAATTCTATGAGGTGAAAATTGCTAATATTTCCTTATTTTAAAATTAAGGCCCGGACACATGTCAAAAATTTTAGGACATTTGCAGTTGTCTCCAGATTGTAACCAGTACAAAATTGAATTGCCAGGGTTTGCTGTGGTGGTGTTTGTGCTTGTTATAATACACGTTTTAGAGTAGCATATGCTGCCTTCTAGACTCCGTCTTTTTCAGAGACACCCATTCATATTGCAGAACACGACAATGGCAAGAAACATTCTACATGTGTTACAACAGTATGGTTGTGTAACCAGAGAGTGCAGATGCTAGACTGGCCTGTCTGCAGTTCTCGGATTGAAAGCATGTGGTACATTAGGAAAGCCAAAATATGACTGTGAAGGTTCCTTAAGGTTGCACAGCTAACAATAGAATGTAACAATGTTCTGCTTTCACAACTAGATCAGTTTGTGTCTTTAGGCCTAAAACAAGTATCCAGGGCTGTTAAAAGGAACAGCAATGTAACATGGTGATAAGGTTGATCCTGTCCCAACATTTGGAAGGAAAGCATATTCACAAAGAATTGATAATGCTCATATAGTATGTCATGTGTTGTACTATTTTAAATTTAATACATTAAAGGAGATTTACAGATCTATTTTGTTTCTGTTTGGGCCATTTTTAAGTTCGCAGTAGATAAACAACAGCAAACAAGACATTTCATTGTTAATAAAGGAGCTGCGGTGGAAACTAATCCCAATTATTTCCATCGACTGCAGGGGTGGAATAAACCAGATCTTGACTTCTTTTGAGATTCATGGGCCAAATGCCTCTTTGCTGAATTCCAGATGAACCCAAAATGATTGACGGCAGCATTTATGTGGCTTCACGCTGCTCTCGACCATGTATCTCTATAAAAGTGTTTATAGTGATAGTGTTTTTTTAACACAACCATGTGAACGCAGCATCCTACACCTCATTAACCTCGTTAGGTACTCTTTCACAAAAGCCTTACCTTCATAGTCATGCAGGTAGGCTTGTAGACCTTGGCAAACATTTCCCTCTCTAACAATGAGAACTTCCTCACCAAGAAAATTCCCGGCTGATGTGGATAGGGCTTCCCACCGCTCCGGGCAAGTGTGCTCAATAATCCACTTGTGTATGTGGGTGTTTCGCTACATGGATGGGTTAAATGTGGAGGTCAGATTTCTCTGTGTATGCAAACAACAAGTGGTTTTCCAAGCATGATAATTAGATTTAGAATTAGAATTAGAACTATTTGCCTCTTGTGTTTGCACACAGCGGAATTTGTCCTCCGCATTTAACCTATCTGTGCAGTGAAGCACCCACATATACACACACTAGTGAACATACACACTGCACAGAGGGGTGGGCAGCTCTATCCACGGCTCCTGGGGAGCAGTCGTGGGTTAGTTAGGTGCCTTGCTCAAGGGCACTTCAATCATGGCCTGTTGGTCCAGGGGATCTAATTGACAAGACCTGATCCCTAACCCTAACCTTCCATAACCCGGATCCCTAAGCTAAGTTGGAACAGTTGCAGGTGTATGCAGATTGTTACTGTCATAAAATTTAATAGCCAGGGCTTGCAAATGTGGTTTGTGTGTACCCTTTCACGAGATCCCTACCCTCATAGTCACAGACCTTGGCAAACGTTTCCCTCTCTGGCAATAAGAACTGCTTTACCAAGAAATGTATGTCTTCTCATGAAAATATTAAGTAAGCTTCCTAAATAGAATGCAAATCAATGATATCACAGATAGGTGGCACTGTAGTGGTTAGTATGGTGGTGTAGTGGTTAGTACGGTGGTGTAGTGGTTAGTATGGTGGTGTAGTGGTTGGCATGGTGGTGTAGTGGTTAGTACAGTGGTGTAGTGTTAGTATAGTGGTGTAGTAGTACGGTGGTGTAGTGGTTAGTACGGTGGTGTAGTGGTTAGTATGGTGGTGTAGTGGTTAGTATGGTGGTGTAGTGGTTAGTACGGTGGTGTAGTGGTTATTATGGTGGTGTACTGTTAGTATGGTGGTGTAGTAGTTAGTACGGTTGTGTAGTGGTTAGTATGATGGTGTAGTGTTAGTACGGTGGTGTAGTGGTTAGTACGGTGGTGTAGTGGTTAGTACGGTGGTGTAGTGGTTAGTACGGTGGTGTAGTGGTTAGTATGGTGGTGTAGTGGTTAGTATGGTGGTATAGTGGTTAGTACGGTGGTGTAGCGGTTAGTATGGTGGTGTAGCGGTTAGTACGGTGGTGTAGTGGTTAGTACGGTGGTGTAGTGTTAGTATGGTAGTGTAGTGGTTAGTACGGTGGTGTAGTGGTTAGTACGATGGTGTAGTGGTTAGTACGGTGGTGTAGTGGTTAGTATGGTGGTGTAGTGGTTAGTATGGTGGTATAGTGGTTAGTACGGTGGTGTAGCGGCTAGTATGGTGGTGTAGCGGTTAGTACGGTGGTGTAGTGGTTAGTACGGTGGTGTAGCGGTTAGTACGGTGGTGTAGTGGTTAGTACGGTGGTGTAGTGGTTAGTATGGTAGTGTAGTGGTTAGTATGGTGGTGTAGTGGTTAGTACGATGGTGTAGTGGTTAGTACGGTGGTGTAGTGGGTAGTACGATGGTGTAGTGGTTAGTACGGTGGTGTAGTGGTTAGTACGGTGGTGTAATGGTCAGTATGGTGGTGTAGTGGTCAGCACTGTCTCCTCACAGTAAAATGATCTGGGTTGGATTCCCGGTCCGGGTGGTTCTGTGTCGAGTGTGTATGTTCTCTCCGTGCTTGAGTGGGTTTACTCCGGGTACTCTGGTTTCCTCTCACAGTCCAAACACATGCATGTTAGGTTGATCAGTCACTCTAAATTGCCCATATTGGCCATGCGATGGATTGGTTACCTGTCCATGGTGTATCCCACCTCCGCCTTCAGCTGAAGATAATGGATGGATATATAACAGAGCTATCATGAAGGAGGTCTGCATTCTCATTCCTGCATGTTGCCACTAGTGTAACTGAGTAAGTGACTTCCACTGCAGTAGATACAGACCTACAGAGAGTGTCTATTCTTTTTGCTTGGTCTCCTGGCTGTGGACGGCTGTGTCATCACCAGCGAAGACGAAATCGCCCATGCTGAGATGGTTGCACCACTTAGAAGCCTCTGGGACATTCCTGCCATATCTTCTGCAGTTGCACAGCTGAATAACCTCTTGAGCAGTGTTTAATAAAACATAATAAAAGTTATTAAAACGATTCTTTCTAATGCTAATATGTGGTCGGCGACTGCTGCTTTAATAAGTGAATAATGTTTCCTTTGCTGATGGCTTACTGACTCCAAGACACAGAGTTTTGAAAAAAGAAAAGGTGATTAGAGATTCTGAGCTTATCCACCTTCCATTCTCCCCTCCTTCACCCTCTCTCTCCTCTCCTCTCTTCTCTCAGTTCTTTACTCCTAGCAGGTGGAGCAATAATGCAGTTTATTTTCTCTCATTATCCCTCCTTCTGTTTTCTCTCCACCTGGTTCACTCGCCGTAATTCAATTCCCTCTCTCTCTCTCTCTTTCCCATTGAGTCTTGTGTCGCTTCATCATTCCACACACACCCCTCTTTAACCAAAAAAAGTCCTGCTGTTCTCAGCGGGTCTATAAGAAGGTTAGCGGGTTAGCGCAAGATACCAATGCGCTGTGCTGCTTTATCTGACTATTAAGCAGAGTGGAGGGAGGAAGGGAAGACCCTTTGGAGAAATGGGCAATTTGGCTATGATAGCAGTTTGTTGATTGTGTACAGCCATTCCAGACTTCTCCCCACATGTGGAGCAAAGACCTAAATCTCCATCCCATTCTTCCATCGTCAAGTATAAGCTATTCATTTTTTCAGTGTCATATAAGCAGCATCTAAAGTCTATAGTCAGTCTTACTAGTTGGTTGGACTCTTCTAGGTTCCTGTTTTCAGTAAAGATGGATTAAATACATGGTTTAAAAGAGAAGAGTTAGTTCAGCACCCCAAACACTGCATTCCAGCATAAGATCCTCATTCCAACTTTGAAACATGGTAGTTTAAAACTTAGTGAACCCTTAGTCTATGAAGAATGGCTAAAGCTGTTCTCATTGGGTCTATAAGAAGGTTAGTGTAGCGTACCAATGCATTGTACTGTTTTATCTGAATATTAAGCAGAGTGTAGGGAGGAAGGGAAGGTCATTTGGAGAAGTAACCAGTTTGGCTATGTTAGCGTTCTGTTGTTTGTGTACAGAGACCTACATTTCCCACCACATTTTTTCATCATCAAGTACAGGTTGTTTATTTTCTGTGTCATAAAAGCAAAAACATATATGTAACAGAACATTACACAGAAACCTCATCAACCGAATATACCATTGTATGTTCTCATACCTTTCAGAAGACTTGCTTTCAGCTTTATGAGAAAGTTCACAGAGATATTTTTCCATGCTTCGAAAGTTCAGCCTTACTAGTTGGTTGCACTCTTCTAGGTTCCTGTTCTCAGTAAAGAGCTTCATAGCAGCTTCATGATTTAAATGAGGGGAGTTGGTTCAGCGACCCAAACACTGCATTCCAGCATATATCCTCATTCCAACTCTGAAACATGGCGGTGGCAGGATCATGATTTTGGGCTGTTGTCCAGCTATCGGATAAGGACAGCTTATCATTATTAAATGGCAGCAGAAATTTTTACAGGGGAATGTAAGATCATCCATCTGTGACCCCTTAGTGACCCTTTAGTCTACGAAGAATGGCTAAAGCTGTTCTCATTGGGTCTATAAGAAGGTTAGCGGGTTAGTGCAGGGTACCAAAGCACTGTACTGCTTCATCTGACTATTAAGCTGAGGGAGGAGAGGAAGATCTTTTTGAGAAATGATTAATTTGGCTATGATAGCGTTCTGTTGTTTGTGTACAGAGACCTACATTTCCACCCCATTCTTCCATCATCAAGTACAAGCTATTAATTTTCTCAGTGTCATAAAAGCAGCTTCATCTAAAGTTCAGTCTTACTAGTTGGTTGCACTTATCTAGGTTCCTGTTCTCAGTGAAGAGCTTCTCAGTAGCTACATGACTTAAATGAGGAGAGTTAGTTCAGCAACCCGAACACTGCATTCCAGCATAAGATTATCATTCCAACTTTGAAACATGGTGGTGGCAGTATCATGATTTTGGGCTGTCGTCCAGCTATCGGATAAGGGCAGCTTGCCATTGTTAGATGGCTGAAGAAAGTTTTACATGGGAATGTAAGTTCATCCATCTGTGACCCCTTTAGTCTGTGAAGAATGACTAAAGCTGTACTCATTGGGTCTATAAGAAGGTTACCGGTTAGGGTTTCTTTTTGAGAAATGACTAATTTGGCTATGTTAGCGTTCTGTTGTTTGTGTACAGAGACCTACATTTCCACCCCATTCTTCCATCATCAAGTACAAGCTATTCATTTTCTCAGTGTCATAAAAGCAGAAACATATATGTAACAGAACATTACACAGAAACCTCATCAACCAATTATACCATTATATGTTCTCAGAAGACTTGCTTTCAGCTTTATAAAGAAGTTCAGAGAGATATTTTTCCATGCTTGTACGTTCTGTCTTACTTGTTGGTTGCATTTTCTAGGTTCCAGTTCTCAGTGAAGTGCTTCTCAGCAGTTCCATAGAGCCAAGTTCAACTGACAGACTGCTGTGCATTTAAAACACAAGTGGAGATTGAGAAGAGACAACTAATACAATTCTAAATGGACATATAAGGAAAAAATAGATCTTCATGTTTGAAATGAAGGCAGTTATGTTAGCAAACCAACCACTGCATTCCAGCATACAATCCTCATCCCCTCTTCGAAACATGGTGGTGGCAGTATCATGATTTGGGGCTGTTTTCCAGCTATTAGACCAGGACAGCTTGCCATTATTAGATGACAGCAGAAATTCTACAGGTGAATGTGAGGCTGAGGCCATCCATCTGTGACCCTTTAGTGACCCATTAGTCTAAAGAATGGCTAAAGCAGAAGAACTGCTGCATTTATTTTAAATGCTGAGACAGAACTTGGTATCGTTGGTTAAAGTCATTGCTGGGCTTCCTGAAAGCAGAGGTCATCAAGCTTTTGCAAACAAAGACATTTTAATGTTACAAAAATGAAATTAATGTTTTTTTGTTTTATCTCACAACAAGAAGGTCCTGATTTCTATTCAACGGCCAGGTGACCAGGGCCCTTTCTGTATGGGTTTTCTCCCACAGTCCACAGGCATACAGTCAGGTCATTTGGAGAAGCTGAATTGCCCCTGTAAGTGTGTTTGAGTGTGTGTGAATGTGTATGTATATGTATCTACCCTGGGATGGACCAGAGTGTTTCTTGCCTTCTGGCCAATGAGTACTAGGATAGGTTCCAACCCTCCCATGACTCAAAAAAAACAAAGTATTGCTGCCTAGACCCAGTTCATTTTTCTTCTTTATACTTGCAGAGGCTGAAGATGACATTTGGAGAAAATGGAGAACAAAATGAAACAGTCCAAGACTTTGCAAGGAATTATGATTTGAATCTGCTGCAGTATTGGCTTGAGAAGACACCACTGAAGATGGACTTTGTTTTAGTTTGTTGGTGCCAACCATCGGTATAGGTTGGTACCATCATTCCACTTTTTTTTTTGTCTCGCGCTGGGGTGCCCAATCCAGGTCTTAGAGATCTTGCACCTTGATTAGTTTCCAGATGCTCCTGAAGGCCTTCATTTCTTGCAGACCTGGTCTAGACAACTAAGGATGTGCATTCATTTTGCAGTTGGCATCATGTGTACAAAAGATTCAGAGTCCAAGTCATTTCTGTCTATGGTAGAAGAAGAAACCTGTTGTAGAAAATTGCTGCTGTAATTGTAAACTGTTTGAAAGTTAATGTTTTTATCTGTTATTTTAATATCTGATCACATTTTAGTTCACATTTTATTTGAAATTCACTGTATATCTAATAGTAACCTATATTCGATAGAGTACATGGAAGTAAATATATGTCATAGTAATATGTCCCATATGTGTATTTCTCAGCAGGCAGAAAGAAACTGTTCTTCAGTTCTCATTCAGGACACGAGCTACAGAAATACTTCAATATAAATGCCTGAGAATGGATTGGATTGTTTAGCAAAGCAGGTATAAATAGCAGTCAGCCACAGCAGAAACTCCAGTGTCTGTGTTTGACAGATTTGGCCTTCACATGTAGATCGGCTTCCTTTTACAAGCTGACAACTTGATACAGCTGTCAAACGCAATGAAGTACAACTGTAATAAGAACTGTGCACACTTCTCTGGAAGCTGAGCTTCAATTCTCAGACCAGTCTATTCAACAGGAGGCAATTAATGAAGGTCACATTCAAGTTACAGTAACAAATAATAAATAAGGCATAAAAGAGAATTTAAAAACAGAATTTAGAACTACTTGCCACTTGTGTTTCCCCACATTTAAACCATTCATGAAGTTAAACACCCACATACACACACACTAGGGGGCAGTAAGCATACATGCCCAGTTGGGGGTTAGGTGTACTGCACTGGTTTCCTAACAGTCTCTGGTCACAAAACAATATCAATAATCTCACCAAATAGCAATGATAATTGAAATATAAGGTATAACATAATGTAATAAATATCTTTGCTGTTCAATGAAAACCATGTATTTTCATTTTTTTAATGATTTTTCAATTTCTACATCTTTTAAACATGGTAGCAGTCTTTAATATTGTGTGAACATTCCACAATGAAAGGAATAATGGAAATGCTCCGAAATAGCTTGGGAAACATTCTGGTTCCATTGGCTTCCATTGAAAGTAAAGAAAGTTCTTTCCATCATGGAGAAACTTGTTTTTCTGTCAGTGACGACACATTAGTACATTTGTGAGATACTCTTTTGCCCAGGAGGTCATTTCCAACTTTTGGAAACATTTCAAAACATTTTCAATCATTTCTGGAATGCTCTTTTCAAAGAAACCCTAGAACCTCGAAACTACATGCAGAGGGTTTTATAACTGACCAGAAGAATGTTCCCGACCTGATATGATTAGTCTTGCGTACGTTTTACCCCTGGATACGAGTGGACCCTCTAAATTACATGGTTGCTTGAGAGTCAAGGCACGATTAATGATACCTCCATGCTACAAGCAAGCTAGCAACTCCTGTGCATTGAATTAACAGTGGGTGAAAGTGAGTCTGGTATTAAAAGTTCAACACCATTATAAAAACACCATTCTCTTAAATTGTAGGCTACCACTGCCAAAGCAATTTGACTGCCACATTTGACATTTGCCACTGACATACCTCCAAACTCCATCTCCAGTGGAGTCTACTCAGGTTCGTACCGCAGCAGATCTTGTTCGGTTTTCTTCTGCTGCTTGCGCGACACAAGATTCCCTCCAAATGTCACCTCTAATGACTTCAGCCTCTGTGGGAGCATGGGGAGGAGAATTGAGCAAGCAGAGGCCTGAGCAGTGTCACCATGCATGTAGCCACATTTGTATTTCGACTCCTTAATGACCTCGTAAATTAGAGTGGCATTTGGGGAAAACATATTACAACAAAACGCATTAGCTTTCAAACAGTTTACCACAGTGGACAACAGCAGCAATTTTCTACAACAGCTTTCTTCTTCTACCATAGACAAAAATGACTTAGACTTTTGTACACATCATGCCAAATACAACATGATGAAACATCCTTAGCTGTCTAGACCAGGGCTGCAAGTCATGAAGGCCTTCAGGAGCATCTGGAAACACTTCATGGTGGAAGATCTCCAAGACCAGGATTGGGCACCCCAGCCCTGGACAAAAAAAAATGTGGAATGAGTACCAATCTATACCACACCAACTAACGGTTGGCACTAACAAACTAAAAAAAAGCCCATCTCCAGTGGTGTCTACTCAAGCCAATTCTGCAGCAGATCCAATTCATAATTCTTTGGAAAGTGTTGGACTGTTCCATTTTTTTCTAGATTTTCTCTGAATGTCATCTTCAGCCCCTGCAAGTATAAAAAAAGGAGAATGGTCTAGGCAGTGACTACCAAAGCATCAGCTTGGTTTACCACAGTGGATAGAGCAGCAGTACCGTTGATCTTTTCCCATAGAGAGTAATAGCTTTGACCCAGAGTTCTTTAATTTATGCATGATGCCAATGAAGAATTATGACACATCCTTGGTTGTCTAGACTAGTGCTGCAAGTAATGAAAACCTTCAGGAGAATCTGGAAATTAGAGCCAGGCGTTTTGGATCTGAACTCTTCAAGGAGGAAGATCTCCAGGACCAGGATTGGGCACCCCAGTCCTGGACAAAAAAAATGTGGAATGATGGTACCAACCTATACCACACCAACCGATCGTTGGCACTAACAAAGCTTCAAACACCATCTCCTGTGGTGTCTACTCAAGTCCACACAGAAGCAGCCTCTGCAAGTATAAAAAGGAGAATGGACTGGGTCTTGGCAGTTTTACCAAAGCATCAGTTTGGTTTACCACAGTGGACAAAGCAACAATACCATTTATCTTTTCCAACAGAGAGTAATAGCTTTGACCCAGAGTTTTTTAATTGATGCAGGATGCCAATGACAGAATGATGACATGTCCCCAATTGTCTAGACCAGGGCTGCATGTAATAAAGGCCTTCAGGAGCATCTGGAAATCAGAGCTGGGCGTGTTGGATCTGAACTCTTCAAGAAGGAAGATCTCCAGGATTGGAATTGGGCAAACAAAATGTGGGATGAGGGTACCAACCTATACCACACTAACCAATGGTTAGCACCAACAAAGCCTGGAGATCTACCACAGTTTGGCTCCAGCACAAATCTAGCACACAACACCCAGGTAATGAAAGCATTCAGAAGCAAGATCCCTGAGAGATCTGAACTCCTTAGGGTGCCACATCTCCAGGACCAGGGTTGGGCACCCCTGGCCTAGACTGGCAAAACTATGGAAGCTGTACCACCGTAGTCCATATAACAGCACGTTCGCCTCATCATTCTTGGCAAAATGTCGGTCTGTTCCATTTTCTTCTGCGACTCACTCCACACAGGATCCCCTCCAAATGTCACCCCTAATGACTCCAAGGGGAGGAAAATGGAGTGAACAGATTGGGCTTGAACAGTGTCACCCTGCATGTAGCAACATTTGTATTTCAACTGCTTAATGACTGTGTAGTTTAGAGTGGCATTTGGGGAAAACGTATCAGCTTTGGAACAGGTTTTGTTTTATCACCACACTGGACAATTTTCTAAACCAGCTTCCTTCTGTCCCATACAGAGAAACGATGTTGACCCCATGTCTTTTATGTGTACAATGTCAATTACATAATGATGTCACATCAGGCAGAGGAGCTCATTCAGCGGCAGACTGCTGTCCCAGTCCTGCTCCACAGAGTCTTTTGCCATCAGACTGGTTAACTCATCCCAGCACAGTAAACAATTATCCTATAACACTGTTATACTCCGGACCCCTATATCAGCTATCAGACACTGTAATACTCCGGACCCCTATATCAGCTATCAGACACTGTTATACTCTGATCTGTATATCAGTTATCAGACACTGCTATACTCCAGACCTCTGTATCAGCTATCAAACACTGTTATACTCCAGACCTCTATATCAGCTATCAGACACTGTTATACACCGGACCTCTATATCAGTTATCAGACACTGTTATACTCTGGACCTCTGTATTAATTATCAGACACTGTTATACTTCGGACCTCTGTATCAACTATCAGACACTGTTTTGCTCTGGACCCCTATATCAATCATCAGGTATAGGGGTCCAGAGCAAAACAGTGTCTGATATATATATATATATATATATATACTGACTATACTGTGCCATATCATATCATATTATACATCATGTATACAGTCTATACATAGATCTATCTATCTATCTATCTATCTATCTATCTATCTATCTATCTATCTATCTATCTATCTATCTATCTATCTATCTATCTATCTACATCCTTAGAGGTTTAAACCAGGGCTGCATAGTCCGACACAGATTATCCAGCCCAAGTGTAGCCCACCTAATTCAGATAATGAAGACCTTCAGGAGCCTCTGTATAGTAGGGACAGGTATATCAGGTTGGTAGATCTCCAGGACCAGGATTTAGAATGTGCACCCATGGTCTAGATACACATAACATGGGATGAGAGTGCCAAGCCACACCTCACCATCCAGTGGTTGGAACCAACAAACCTCCGGTTTCCAGTGAAGTCCACTCAGGGTCCAAACCGCAGCAGGTTCGGCTCATAATTCTTGGCAAAATGTCGGGCTGTTCCATTTTCTTCTGCATCTCACTCCCTCCAAATGTCACCTCTAATGACTTCAGCCTCTGCAAGCGTAAGGAAGGAAGAATGGAGTTAGCGGACTAGGCTTGAGTTTGTAATCAATGAAAGGGAAGACCATGTGATTCCTCGAAAAAGAAGAATAAGCAAGGGGATGATATTAGAAGCAAAATTGCTTAAACTTTCTTCCCTACTTTCACCAATGGTCAGACATTACCTCACAAGAGCTTAAACCAAGCAAACAAAGATAAATATATATAGAGAAGTGGGGGAAATAAATATATATATATATATATATATATATATATATATATATATATATATATATATATATATATATATATATATATATATATATAATAGACAAAGAGGGAGAGGGGGGAACATGGGCGCCTGCTGAGGAAGCATGTTAAAGACTGAGTGAAGACTGTGCAAATGAGCAGCGAGAGACTTAGCGAGGGAAACTCATGATAAATTCATGGCGGCTTGCTGAAGCTTGGCTTCATTTGATTTAGAAACCCGTTTGAACTTTAAAGGCCTGTGTGGAGAGCACAGCGAGCCGTTTAGTATGCGAGAGCAAAAAAATAAATAAAAAATAATAATAATACAGGGAATTCGTTAAAATGGAAGCAATCTGATCTTCGCCAAAACCAGATAAGAATTAAACAAACATCTGTAGTGTAGTAAAGAGCGCATGGCGGTAGAGTTGAACTTTTGGTGACTTCTCTATCACAGAGTGTTGACTCAAATGCAAGTTCTGGATTGGTTTAAAGGCGCCTACTGTGTATATGTGTGGTTCCATTGATGGCTTGGTCACCTCCTCAAGCATTGTCCTTTGCAGGCATGTCAACGTCTCATTACTTCTAAGGTACTTTGTAAATTGCGAAGTTTGTAAACACAGCAGAATACCCAGTAGTCCTGATGAACATGACTGGTTAGGCTAATGCTACTTGGAAACTAGAAGCTAGCCATATTCTCTCTTCAAGGCATCAGCACAGCATCCATCCATTTCTTATTAGCAGGATATGATGCTCACTGAATTTACGATGTAAGCCCACACTGGCTGCTAGGGAAACCCATAACACAGAAGAACCAGGTTTGGTTACCTAAAGAACATTTCAGTGAAAGGCTCTATAAAATACTTGATTATTAAGTTCTCAAGGGAACCACAGTTCTTCTCAGGTCTGGTCCTGGAGTACCAGGACTCTTCACATTTAAGAAATCACCTCCTGCAACTAATGAATTTGTGATCATTGAGCAGGCATGGCAGGCGGATACATATGGTAGCTGTACATCTCTATTTTTGTTGATGTTCCTATAACATTTCACCAGGACAGATGCTCTTTATCCATCCATCCATCAATTATCTGCCACTTTATCCCATTAGTCAGGGTCATGGGGGGTAAGAGCCAATTCCAGCGTCATCGGACGAAGGCAAGCTACACCATGGACTCTTCGCCAGTCCAAAGCATGGCCAACATTCACACATACAGGCAACTTACAGTGACCAATCAACCTAACATGTATGTCTTTGGAAGTGTGGGAGGAAACCCACTCACGCACAGGGAAAACATGCAAACACCACACAGAACAGCCCGGGAATCAAACCCAGATCATCTTGCTGTGAGATAGATAGATGAGGTACACCACTGTACCGTTATATGCTCTTTATATCCTATGAATGTTTTATGATGAATGGACCCTCTGTTTTGGTGACCCTCCTTTTTTGGACAGCAATGACATGTAAAGTCTGTATATGTGAGGTCAGGTTAATATATCCAGAAGTCAGGCAGAGATGGTGGGAGCAGCAGAGTCTATGACAAACAAATAAAAACACAGGGACTAATGCTCGTAGACAGTAGAAGAGCTCTTCTCACTACCAAACGGGAAGCCGCAAGGCAAGTACAGGAATGTCTGGCGGGTAAAAAACACATGGAAGGATGTCCGGCGAGTTCAGATCCAACACGCCCAGCTCTAATTTTCAGATGCTCCTGAAGGACTTCATTACTTGCAGCCCTGGTCTAGACAATTGAGGATGTGTCATAGTTCTTCATTGGCATGATGCATAAATTAACGGACTCTGAGTCAAAGCTATTACTCTCTATAAGAAAAGATGAATGGTACTTCTGTTCTGTCCACTGTGGTAAAGCAAGCTGATGCTTTGCTAACACTGCCTAGACCCAGTCCATTCTCTTTCTTTCTACTTGCAGAGGCTTAAGAAAAGTGAATCTTAGGGTGAGCAAGTACCAGAAGAAATTGGAACAGCCCAAAACTTTGCAAAGAATTATGAATTGAGTCTGCTGCCATATGGACTTGAGTAGACACCACAGGAGATGGTGTTTGGAGCTTTGTTGGAGCCAACCATAAGTTGGTGTGATATAGTTTGGAATCATCATTCCACTTTATTTTTGTCCAGGACTTAAGGAACTTAAGGAATTAAATCCAACACGCACAGCTCACATTTCCAGATGTTCTTGAAGGTTTTTATTACTTGCAGCCCTAGTCTAGACAACCGGTTCACCTGGACTGTACAAAGGAGGAGAAACTGGTGGAGCTGTGGAGCAAGCAAGAGTGCCTCTTTGACGTGTCTTCACGTTTATACCATGACAGAGTGGAAAAAGAAAAAAGGTGGACAGAAATCGATGAAGCCCTCTAAATCCCAGCCGAACGGGGCTACAGTGTTTAGCCTATCAGCGAACCATACATTTAGTTGAATATTGCTAGCTTCAATCATTTAAATGAGAAATAATCTCAAAAGGAATCTTGTAGAAGTCTTGTAAATAGTGACTCTGAAAGACCCCCAGTCTTTGCAGTATCATAGCCTGTGACTAGTCTGTAACTAAACATCTGTGACTAGTCTTTAGATGTGAAAGATCTGTTAAACATCTTATCAGAGTCTTTAAAAGGTCTTCTAGTGTATGGTCAGCATAAGATAACAAAATGAAGACATAGGAAGATGACTAGGGGTATAAATACACACAGAGGGTAACAGAGGGGTATAAATACACATTTTATGTGTACAATGTCACTTACAAAATGATGACCAGCCTCAGTGGTCTAGAGCACAGCTACTGGGTGGGCCAAGAAGAAGCCTGGAACCAAAAAAAACAGAAGCACATGGGAACAAGAGGAAGGCAAATAAAGGCAGAGAATGAAAGAAACAGATCAAGGTGTGACAGAACTAATTAACAAGCTCCAGTTTAGCAGAACTGGGTGAGGTAGAGCTGGGCAAACATTACAACACACAGGTTATTAGCACTCCAGGATTGAGAACCACTGTTCAATGGCATCACTTCCTTACTAGCACCTTTATTTTGAACTTTTATTGTATATATTTCCGATATCTGTTTATCTCATATTGCACTACATGTTGGTTTTGAATGTGCTTTGTGAATAAAACTCGCCTGCTTTAAACCTTTTAAACCCCAAGGATCTCATATGTGGACCATCTTCATTCCCATGACTGCATAACCTACATATTTAATTCATTGTAGTTATTGAATGACTGAGGTTCCAAGAGGTTAATTGCTTATTTCCTTGCTGCTCCACGATGCATACCTCTCTACTTCTGCCATATAAAAAAATGATAAAAGCCATAGTCGCATCAATCCCATCCACAATCATGGTAGTCTATAGAAGACCTTGTTCAGTGAAGATTCTTGTTCAGATCTGATCAGCTAGCAATGTCAGAACCAATTCATCTATACTGCTGACCAATCGGTGGATGCTTTTAGGCTCAGATTTAGAGAGTGAAGTTTTAGTATGTAGAAATTTGGTTGGGCTATCTGAATGCAGACTAAAGGGAGAAGAGTTCGTGAGGACAGGTAGAGGCTAACGCAGGTGTTTTGTTTACACCAAGGCCGAGGTAGGGCACATCATAATTTACCTGAGTAATAAGGATGAAATTATATTCGGCCTCGCGCTGTGGCCTAGCCGGAAGGAAGATCCGAAATTGAATTCCTCACCTTCCTCTCGGCACCGACGTCAAGGGTTTTCATTCTTTACGGCCCTAGGATTATCAACGGCTTCCCGAAAGCGTGCCATTGAGGAAGATGCATTGATTTTTCGCCCGCACCCCCCCTACTTTTTTCACCTTTCTAGTCAACCCAGTGTGCGTTCAAGCTGGAACCAAACTCTTTTATGTTCTTGGCAGCCATGGACGGATGCTGGAAAATTGCCATTTCGAATGCTTTCCCAACTACAAAACAGCCACCTGACCGCCAGCCTTTCTGAGAAACGCCACTTCCTCTATTGAACCTGAAAGATAGGGGCGTGAATAGCGGGCTTCTCGCTCCGTTTGAATAATAACGATGAGGAATTGGACACCCTGCGTTAGCTCAGAGCTGCTACAAGGAACGGGTGGGCTTTGCTTTCAGAGCAGCTGCTTTCAGGGCTGCCCAGAGATGTTCCAGATCCTCAGATTGGATAACCGAGGAAAAATAAGAATGGATTCGATTTGATTCTCTTACAAAATCAGGACCACGGCTTGGTCTGTAGCCTAATTGTAAAGCGAGGCTTGTTTCAGGAACAAATCCCATCCGATGTCTGACACGCTCAAGGTTTCAGCATCGGGTGCCGTAAAAGAAAAAGTGTTATCGTGTCATCTCTAACACTGTCAGTGCTGCTGGTGGAAACCTTGCATCTTGCTTCTCCTCGGCTCACATATGTGTGACATCATTTATAAACATGCACTGCAATATGCAAATTGGACGTAATGATGCCAAACCGAGAAAGCATACAAGCAGTGTGGGTGGAGGTGTGTGTGTTAGGTGGAGGGGGTCGGTTACTCACTAGGAGAGCAGGAAGATAGATGACTCCATGAGGGATTTAGAGGAATATTATTGTATCCAGATAAGGCCCATTGTGAATAGATGCATA
Source organism: Megaleporinus macrocephalus (assembly GCA_021613375.1). Lineage (NCBI taxonomy): Eukaryota > Metazoa > Chordata > Actinopteri > Characiformes > Anostomidae > Megaleporinus > Megaleporinus macrocephalus. The sequence goes on along the minus strand of CM038709.1, from coordinate 41,270,949 downwards.
GCAATGATAGGGAAATGAACCTCTTTGTAGAGTGAGCTCCACCGAGAGATCATCACCCGCGACAAGCAATGATTAATGTGTGTCTGATGAGGCAAAGTGAGAGGAAGAGTGGAGGGGACGAGAAAAGGAGAGAGAGGAGGTGGGAACTAGGTTGAGCGAAGGTGCAGAACAATGGAAGCACACTCGAAAACAATGGAAAAAAGAGGGCAGTGGATCAGTGAAAGTGAACTAAATGTCTTCTAACATTAGAGCTGAAGGGTACCTACATAGGGACGCTTCCTCAAGTTTTGGCTGAGGTTTTTAGGAAGGGGGCCACAGAATAGAAGGTATAGGGAAGGTATAGTGGAATAAAAGCTGGTTCAGTACATAGAGCTAAAGTACTGTGAACCTCATACACTGTTGTTCCTTCAGCAAATACAAATCCTGCATTTACAAAACGAGGAATAATAAAACAAGTCCATCTCAAAATCCTGTTATGTTACAATTTTGATTATATTTTAATATTTACATCCTAAAATTTGCACACAAAGGTGACAAGACAGCAGCAGTGGAAATGACTTTTAGCGTTCCAGGCGGTGAAGATGATGTTGGCACTTCATATCTTTTGAAAAAACACTGAATGAGGCTGTTCCTTCCTGTTTACTAGCTTCTTAATCTTAATTTTCCACTCCAACTGAAATAGAAGCCACCTTTATCCTTGTTCAAAAGATGAACATCAACCACACCAGTTGACACTATGGTTCCAACCCTACTGGCATCACAACCCCAACAGTAACCCATAAGTAGCAGCCATGCGGTGTAAGTTTATCACTGTTTGCTGGCTGAAGCAGATCATCTTAAACTGAAAGGTTCACAATTGGAACTTTTATCTACTATGTGAGGATGTCCAGTTAGAAAGTGAGTAGCTGGTACAGGTAATGTTAGATACAAGTAAGCTTAAAGTGACTCACATGACTAGCTCATTCAATCAATCAATCAACCTTTATTTTATCTCAGAAATACATTCAGGGGTGACCCTCATTTGCAATGCTGCCGAGCATTTACACTTTAAGGGATTGAAAACATTTAAATAAGATATTAAAACTGATAAAGAACGAAAAATAATAATAATAAATGAAATACAATTTTTTAAAATTACCATTTAATATAGATGAATAAAATATAAATGTAAAATATTAAATAAAAATGTATGATATAAAATAAACAAAAAATACATAAAAATAAACAAATAAGATAATAAAAATTAAAAGACTAATAAAAAATGAACTAATTTAAAACAACCACAATAGAAAACATCAAATAAAATAATATAAAATAAACATAAAATACATAAAAATAAACAAACAAGATAATAATTAAAATCCAAATAGAAAGATAAACATGTCAAAATAGTTAAATAGTTCATTTAATTGTGTCTATTTCGTTGTGTCTGTGTTATCACTGTGGCGTCTCATTGTAAACCAGCCAAACAGAGCAGAGCTCATCACATTTTTCATGAGCTCACTAAACAAAAACAGCTCATTTCATTCTAGGAACCAAATCATAGGATGTATATGAGCGTGTAAAACCTCGACTAGGAATTTTTCTCCCTGACTAGAAATCACATACCTTCTTGGTAGACATTAGAGATCAATTTAAAATCAGAATAAATGCATTTTATGGCACCTGAAAGTAATGTTAGTATATTTTTAGGCAGTCAATAATTGTAAAATGGTGTTGCCTTGACATATGGAGACTTATATAATAACACTCTATGGCATCCCAGTATTATTTACAGTTCTCATCTAATACCTGCTTTTGACTGCTCAGTACTTCATTAAGCTAAATCAAGATTGCTGAACTGATTAAATTCATACATTTGTCTGGAGCATCCAGGAGAAATCTGGAACTAAACTTTATTCTTCAAACTGGAGCCCAAGATAGTGTCTACATCTTTTGAAATAAGATATTTATGGTACGCTCTATTGAAATTATGATTATTTACATTTGTTCTAATGATATCTGATGTTCTTGCATTGCTAAGATAGATGCTTTTAAACAATGAGTTTAGGGTCCTAAGACTTAAACAGTGCTGTATTGTATAGGATGACTTCTTCGTAGACATTGGAGATCAATTTAAAATCAGAATAAATGTATTTTATGGCACCTTGAAGTAATATTAGAATAGGCCAATAATTGTAAAGTGACATTGCCTTGACATAAGGAGACTTAACCTAAACCAACAATTGTTTAATTACTAACACTGTAATAATATATCAAGGTAAGTACTGAACCTGGGCCTAGTTAAGAAACAAATATAAGGTTCATGACATATTCAAATGCCCTTAAACTTTATTATCCAACTTTAACTCAAGCCTTTCATGTTCAAGTCTTTTATATTATGTAGCAATTGGTGGCATAAGCTGTTCATAAATACTTAAATACTGCTTTAGAAATATGTTATTTAGTGCCCATGTTTGTGCTGGGAGTTTTCAAACATTTTAGATACCTTCCAGACTCCTCTCAGTCAAGCTGGACTCCAGCAGGTCCCACAGTTTAACAGGTGCTAGGAAGAAAATAAATGGACGGCAATGACGACTCTGAAAAATGTTGCGCAGTTATGATGATGAATGGATGTGTTTGCTAGTGTTATTGTATTCCTCCCTTTTGTTTATCGACGCAGCTGGGCCTACCTCCATCACTCATCCCTCCTTTTTCCCCCTCTCTCCATCACAGGAGTCAATAGCCGCTCATCCAATTAACCGTCAATTACTGGGGTGTAGTTCATCTGTGCAAGCGAGTATGTGTGTATGTGCAAGGACGGTAGGATTGGGTGAAAGGCCAAACATGTGTGATAATGATTAACAGTGATGACCAGTCCCTTTACCCAAGGTCAGACATTCAAAGGGGGGGAGGGTAGATCAGAAAATGTTCCACCATTTAAACAGTTCCCTTTATGACAGAACATCACTACACCATCATTATAGTAATACAATGTCCATAAATATCACAACTAGTATCTTAATATAACAATTGACCGCCATATTGACCAAAAGAATCCAAATATTTAGGCTCTCTTTAAATAAAACATGCAAAAATGCACAACATCTGATCTGATCTGCTGTACTGTGCAATGGCTTTACACAACAAATACATTAATACAGTATTAATACCCTTTCCAAGCTTCTCCTTTTGAAAACAACCCAGTATTATTTTCAGTTCTCATCTAATACCTGCTTGGACTGCTCAGTACTTCTATTCATCCATTCATTATCTTCTGCTTTAGCCTGCAACTCTGTGTCAGAGGGTGTGGGTGAAAGGGGGCGGCAGGAGTCAATCCCAGTGTCCTACACCATGGACAGGTCGTCAGTCAATCATATGGGCAACACACACTCATACACACTCACACCAACGGACAGTTTATAGTGAGCGATCAACCTAACATGCATGTGTTTGGACTGTGGGAGCAAACCAGAGTACTATATAATGTCTGGGGCGTCCGGGAGAAATCTGGAACTACACTTTGTTCTTTAAACTGGAGCTCAAGATATGATCTACTTCTTTTACTATAAGATATTTATGTTACTTTGTATTGTATTTATGATTAAATACATCTGTTCTAATCATATCTGGTGTTCTTACTGGTAAAAATACACTTATTGGTAAGATTTTTAAACATTGAGTTTAGGGTCCTAAGACTTTTAGACAGTAGAGGATAAGATGACTACTGACTTTCAGCACTATGAGATATGAGCGAGGTAACTTCCACAATCTTTTGCTATCACTCCTGTCGGGCCCCTCCCTTTATTTCTGGAGCAACTGAGGAAAGAAAAGCAGCAGGAGGAATGGAGAGGTTGGGCAGAAATTGAGGGTAATTCAACATCTATGTTGACGACTGAAGACTATTGATGAAATAATCCAACTACTATGTTCACTTGAAGGCACACACTTAGCTGCAACACAGAGACCACCTAAACCTTCACGTTTGTATAGCTTTCTGTGTTTGTTTTTTTTTTTTAATCTATTTCATGTAGGGCACAAAATACAAAGCATTAATAAGTATATGATACTCTAAAGACTCTAAAGACTTCCTGGGTAGCAAACTGGAGCATCCTCCACTTAAATCCACTTCACTGATACTTTAAGCAGCTTCTACCATCGCCTCCTGTATTCTGACAGGAATACAGGATCAGAATCAGAATCAGAATCAGAAATACTTTATTGATCCCAGGGGGAAATTGCAGTTTTTACAGTAGCAGAAGAAGAATATACACTCTAATAATAATTTACAACATAAAATACATTTGTAGTATGTACACATATATAAGTCTTATAATACAATAGAATAATAAAATGTAAAGTGACTGTGTCTATAATAATAAGTACAGATATACTGTATACAGCAGTAAGAGTTTAGAGGTAGGAAAGTTATTGCACATTTGAGTTCTTACATACATAATTAAATTATTGTTCTACTGGTATCACTGTACATGTGAGAGGTGTCGTACGTTAAGAGAGGAGTTATAAAGTCTGATAGCCACTGGTAGGAATGACCTCCTGTGGCGTTCTGTAGTGCATTTTGGCTGAATGAGTCTTGAACTGAATGTGCTCCTGCATCTCATCACTGTGTGATAAAGAGGGTGGGAGCCATTCTCCATGATGGCCTGCAGCTTAGACAGCATCCTCCTCTCAGACACTGCCGTCAGTAAGTCCAGCTCCACACCCACAACATCACTGGCTCTGTGGATCAGTTTATCGAGTCTGTTGGCGTCTGCTACCCTCAGCCTGCTGCCCCAGCATGCAACAGCGTATAGGATGGCACTGGCCACTACAGACTCATAAAAGATCCTCAGCATAGTCCTGCAGATGTTGAAGGACCTCAGACGCCTCAGAAAATAGAGACGACTTTGGCCCTTCTTTTAGAGGGCGTCAGTGTTCTTAGCCCGGTCCAGTTTATTGTCAATGTGCACGCCCAGATATTTATAGTCCTCCACAGTGTCCACACTGACCCCCTGATGGAAACAGAGGTCACCTGTGTTTTGTCCCTCCTCAGTATCACCCCTGCTGATACATCCAACTAGTGCAGAGTCATCAGAGAACTTCTGAAGGTGGCAGGTCTCTGAGCAGTAGTTGAAATCAGTGGTGTAGAGGGTGAAGAGGAAGGGAGAGAGGACAGTTCCCTGCGGGGCTCCAGTGTTGCTGACCACTCTGTCCGACACACAGTGCTGCAGACGTACATACTGTGGTCTGCCAGTCAGGTAGTCAACAATCCAGGACACGAGGATGTCTTAGAGGTGAGGAGGATGACTGGTCTTAGAGGTGAGGAGGATGGTTGGTAGGAAAAAGCCATCACTTCCAGGGTTTCTGGACACAGCCCCAGGGTTGGAAGGGTTTATTTTCAGGCTTATCTCCATCCATGAGATTCAGTGTCGAAACAATGATGTCCTACGATGTCCTACATCAGCCTAATATTTAGGAAAGCTTTCATCCCAAGACTGCCCAGTCACTGTGACCAGTTCTCAGCTGCCCTCAGAATAGCTTTGGGTTTACTCATAGACTTGAGGCTTGTTTCCAAATCAACCAATGTAAAAAGTGGCTGATTTAAAGTATTCTTGAGGTCCGAACTGGTGTAAAATGTTGATTTTGTTCATTTAGCTTGATTTGAAAAGTCAGAATTAAGTTAAATCGCCAGTTAAGTCATTTCTTACCACATGAGGTTTTTAGGTTGAACTAACAAACCATGTTCTTTACAGGGTAATCAATGAGATACCATGATTTCATGATTACAGGCCCAATAACATGACTGATTGTATCAAAATAAGAGTACATGGAAACCAACTTTACCCAAGTCTTTCAAGCATTTTGCTTCATTGGGAACCAAAATCCAGCCTCGCCTTCAAAACTTCAGGAAAGAGTCGACAAACTTCTTTCTATGGGTACGCTGCTTTTTCCGGCTGTAGTAAAAATAGCACGTTTACGGCCTAGATTCCGACTCTTTTCCAAAGTTCGGCTCACCTAGACTCCGACTGCATCATGCTTTTGCTACGGATCTCTTGCGTTTTTCATGTACGGTTATAAATAAGCTCCATATGCTCTAAGCTATAGGGGTTGAATACTTGTGTTCTGGCGTTCTTGTGCTGCGACTCTTCAGAAAGACTGAGCCGAATGCAAGGAGCTGCTTCGCACTTGAGACAACTCCGTCTATATTTGTCCCATTAAAGAAGCGACGCTTGGCTCTCCTGCTTCCCATTGTACTCACTCCGAGAGATAATAAGGCACGACTGGCTGCCGAACTCTGCTGCCAAGCTTATGGCGTGCTTATCACAGCTCAATTGCTGTTGGTAGAGTGGTCTACAGCCCCAGGCGATAATAACCTACTGATAATGTTTAGAAGCCCATAAGAGTTATTTCAAAGTTATAGTATATCTCATTCCCCCTTTTTTCATGAAGCACTTCCAGTTTTCAGTAGATGGAAGAAGCACCCGAAGCGCTTGGTGCAAACCAAAGGTTCAATCACAGACGGTTTCAGACATTGGCTTTAACACTTTCGCACACTCGTTATACAACTCCAAGATCAGGAGAAAATGAGGCACCATGGAATGTGGACAGTATACAGTATAGTGTAATATACCTCCATTCCTGTCATTCAGGCCTGCAACACATTTTCAAGTAAGTTGGGATTTGTAGGTAAAGTGTAGGTCTAAAATAATTAAACAATGATGTGATTTGAAACTGGTGACACCACCAACAGTTGCATCATGATTGGGTACAAAAGCAAGACCCAGTAAAGATCTAGTCCTTCAGGAGCAAAGCTGGGCCTAGGATTGCCAGTTCACCAACAAATTTAAGGAAAAATAATTGTTCCTCAAAGAAAGAGAGGATGGAATTTGGATATTCACCCTCTACTGTGTTTAATGTCATTAAATTATTAAAGAAGAACATGCTCATGATTAAACCTTTGTTAAGCACTACAATACAGCCTTACATTTACAAATGGCAGCTAAAACCTTACTGTTGTCACGTCCTGCCCTGTTTCCCTCGTCCTTGCCTGTTTATTTACGTTTCTGTTTGTAGTTCATGTGCTTGTGTTTACGTCTTTCACCATGTGGTTCTGTCTGATTAGTCATGTGATCCTTGTCTCCGCCCTCCACCTGGTTCCCATCCTTGTCACCTCCCATTGTCACCAGCTGTCTCCTGTTTCCTCTCGTTATCCAGTGTATATAGTCTGCCTGTTTTGCCCTCTCCTTCGTGGTTTGTGGTTTATTGTCTAATATCTATTGTCACATATGGACCCTGTTAGTTTGTCAGTGTTTCTGTTTTGGTTAATACTCTTGTTTTGTTTAGTGTTTGTTTTGATCTTTTCCATTAAAGTACTTTTAGATAAACTTTGCGCCTGCATCAAACCCCTTCATCGTGCCTATCATCCCCCGGCACCTCTCCGGGTCCAGCATGACAACTGTGTCCAGAAGCGCCGTTGACTTCTCTGGGGTTGGAGGCATCTGGGATGCAGCATCGCAGAGTGGAATTGTGTATTGAGGGCAGATCAGCTTTTCACATAAAATAAATATACATCACTTACTCCAAACCAAAAAACGAAAGGGAATGCCCAGACTGTTGTTACTCCTGAAGCCCCTTTCTTCCTTAACTCTGCATTTTTTGCAAGTAAAACCAATTTTACTACTTTTTTGAGATTGTAGCCTTTTTCTGAAGTCTTCCTTTATATAGTAATTACATTATTTCTTTAGATACTGAGACTAGGGTTAGGCTTTTGTTTTGCATGAGTAGCAATGAATGGACCAACAGAAATACTTTATGTAAGAGTAGAACCTCACTTCTAAATAAGTTGGGGTAAATAGTACTAAGACAACATATCAAATGAAAAACTATTTTGAATTTGACACCAATAACATGTTTTAGTTGTGGTGGAACATCTCATAACTAACTAGAAAAGTGCATTTCCTTCAGGAAATGCAGGATGGCTGCGCAGGGATGAATAAACTACAAGTAAAGGAGTGCGGTTCAGTGTGTTTGGGGATGTTTCCTGAGTGAGTACAGGCAGTTATGTGGTTGTTGGTTAAACAAAATCACGATGTTTGTGTGGGCCCAAAAATGAATGGGACTATATGGGAGTAACAAAGAATGGATAAACGATGAATAGAGGAGTACGGGTGGGTATGTCTTAATTACTTAAGTAAGTACACAGTTCGGAGGCTGTAGGTTAAACGTAACCATGAGGTTTGGCTGTGTCCAAAATAAAAAAGGGGCTCAATAGGGGAAAAGGAGATGATTGGCGTGTACTTTTCTACTCTATTCATTCTCTATTGGAAAAAAAAATTCTGGAAAATATCTGTTGTTTTCTGAACATCTGATCAAAAAGCTGTATACAAGCCAGAATCAGACAATCTGAAGTTGGAATGGAGTTGATATTTCTAAAACTATGAAACAAGTTACACAGCGAAGATCTGGCTGAAAGCCAAAAACAAATAACAATACATATCTATACTCAGTAACATGATTAGCATAAATGTGGCAGAGTCTTGCATGCCATGTTCCATGTCCATGCATGCCATGTCCTCTGGATTAAAAAGTTGAGGGACCGTCCAGCTTGTTATCAGCACACAGTTCATAAGCCAGCATCTGTGATAGCATTGGATGAGGAATGGTTGACTTGCACATCTGTGAAGGCATCATTATGGAGCGACATATGCTGCCATCTAGATGACGTCTTTTTCAGGGAAGACCTTGCTTGATTCAGCAATACGATAAACCATATTCTGTATGTACTACAACAGCATAGCTAGCCTGCTTGCAGATAAGTCTAGACTGGTCACCCACTGAAACAATCAGCCCAAACTAAGAACTGAAACCCAAGAATAACTACAACGATTACTGCTCAGTTCCCAAATGCCTACAGAGTGCTGTTGAGAGAACATCAGCCTGAACCAACTTTTTGGAAAAGTGGCATCAACTTCAAATGTACTTTGTTTGGGTGAATATAGGTTTTAAATGATTTCCACACCACCCCATTCTGTTCATATTCACATCCTGCACAGCATCACAACTTCTTTGGAAACCGGGTTGTACTCTTAAACATTAAGAAAGTTCTCCTAAAAAGAAACCGGAGGCCTGATTATGACTGCGACGATAGAGAAAACATCTCTAATGTATGGAAATATATGGAAAGGTGCCCTTTCTACATAATATAGTGGCAAAAAAAATCCCCCTCAAGAATAAATATGTCTTCCCTCCAGTCGAGAAATATTTAATAAATCTTCACTAGACTTTTCCTTCTCTGTCTCTCTTTATTGTTTGATCTCATCAGGTGCTTCGATCTGTCATTCCTCCAAGCCGGTGTTCCGTATTATGATAAATAGACCAGCATTCCTGTGGCAGCCAGTCAAAGTTGTCTTGCATTGATTTTTCAGTGAGGAGACACCAGAAACGTCAAACTCTCGCAGTAACGAGAAGAATCGATGGTGTTTTACAGTGTTTAATATGTTATGTGCTGCCGCTCTGTCATGGGGAGTGTCAATATGTTGACGTGATTTTGACAATGCTGCGCGAACGCCGTAACTCGGTAAAATCGATGCAACACGACGTTTCCTACGACAGAAGAAGGTGGTTGAAGGACTTCATATCACTGTTCATAATAATACAGCCAAACATCAACTAGAGCCCATTGTAGCCAAAAGAAAACCTTGTAATGTTTTTCTTTTTTTTTTCTGACCTTTCCATTCATTACGAAATGCTACAAAGGTTTAGACACAATGCAACATTGCTTGCAACACGTCTGCTGTACTCACAAGTCTGCTTTGCACTGAAATAAGAGAAAAAAGCTTGATTTCCTGATCCAAGCCTTTGTTTGCGTTCACTTACTTGACCTAGATCAGACCACCACTTGGGAGAGCATGCGGGCTTGATTACTCTAGTCTGATGAATGGATCGATGAGTCCTCAGTAACACAAATACTGTGCACTGTATAGGATCTAGCCAGCACAGAGACAAGCAGAGCAGCCTATGAGCCCGTTGCCCAGATCAAGATTAAAGACCCAAAGAACCTAAATCTGTGTCTAATTAGTTCAGTCTAGTTCTTGTATATCGACATTGAACATGCAAGTATACCTTTTGAATACTGTCCCAGTGAATTACTACTATAGCATCATGTCCAAAGAAAAAATCTCCATTTTTGTCCATTTTCATTTTTCCATATTAATTGAACACCACAGACACCCTTTATATTCTGTAGAAGTTTCATGATGAATGGATCAAAAAAAACATCTCAAAGTAGCTTGGAAAGAGTTCTGGTTCTATTGACTTACACTAAAAGTAAAGACAGTTTTTGTCTCCTCCTGTGAAGTTGCAATTTACTTGTTTTTCTTTGGATCGCGATGATATTTTTCTCCTCTTCATGTAAACTGTGCAGTCCGAATCTTGGTCAGCACTTCCGTAAGCATTCACCTGACCAATCACAAGGCTGAAAGCTCATGCCCCACCCATGCACAGTTTGCAAGTCAGAGAAAGGTAGCACAAGCCAAACTAACTCTGTATAGCCAAACGCAAGCAAGCTACACAGCCTGTAACCCATTAGTTCCTTTATCTGCACATTAACGTTGTTTGTTTGTCCTTCATTCATGCATTGCTACGGCGATCTGCACATCTCTTCATCTATGACTTTTTTTGTTGTTGTGTATGATGGGCAAAGCAAGCTGGGAGTGTTGGACAGACAGCTGTCCATCAAGCTGCTAATTAGCCATGCCCACATAGTTCTCAGAGGTTTTTAAGCGGGATCATATTTTTATCTTCTGTCTTTCACTCAAGTTTAATACCATACCAATTCAATACCAATTCATATTTAATATGAATTGCCCACTAGGACATTTTGACCAAGCTGTTAGATGTTGGAAGCAGTGGTTAAATGAGGACATACATACATGGTCAACAGGCTCCAGACCACACAGACAGACCACCAGTAGAAAGGATTGTTTAACCATCAACAAGTACAAGCTATATCCACAGTGCCCAGGACTGCTACAGACAGGAAACATATCATTGTTTGTGACAAATCCAGGATCTGTTTGAGATCTGACGATGGTCGGGTTGCAGTTGTGCATCAATCCGGACCCCCAACTGCTGATGTGATGATGTGAACATTGCATATGACAGTCGGGCCCTAGTAGTGGAAAATCCTGTGGCCACATATGTTGCCTCTCAAGGCAGTACTTCCAGCAGGATAACGCTCCACACACAGCAAGGGGTTCTCAGGAATGTCTCCGCCAGACTGGAACACCTCCTTGTCCTGCCTGTTCACCAGATTTATTGCCATTTGAGCGTGTATGGGACCAGCTGAGACGTCAGCTTCAGCAACCTGCAAGTGTTCAGGATCTACAGGCCCAGCTGCAGCATCTCTGGGCAAACGTGATGAAGGATGCCATACCGAACCTGCATGCCTTCATATCCAACTGTATCTTGTATCCAGGCTAGAGAAGCCCAACAGGGAACTAGAGCCTCATTTTAATAGTATAGTTTTCCCCAATAAACTTCTCCTCCTGCTGTAATATTCCAAGAACTCCTTCTTGGTGACTTTGTTTTTGTTAATAAGTATACATAGCCAACCGTTCATTTCCATTTGCTTTGCTTATAATAGTCTTTCAACTTCTATATGGATTAGGGGGCCACTGCGAACATGGCATGGGTTTACTCCTGGCCACTGTTAAAACTGTGGACCCATCTGGGCCCGGTCATACCAGGATCTGGAAGAGGAGCTGGCAAAAGAGACCTTGTTTGGGTGTAATTAGGCTATTTTCATCATGAAAGCATTCCCTTGGCCGGCCTGGTAATGTGCTAAGAGAATTAGGCCTGTGCTCGGACCCTCAGGCCACCCTGGCCAAAAACAGAATTGTGGCTAAAGCTAATTCAGTCGGCTGCCGTTGCTGAGAGCAACAGCGTTGGCCTTTTTTCTTCTCCGCTCCCTTCAGCACCTGGAGCTTTTCTCATTCTCCGCGCCTCACACCTTGCAAACATCTCTTCCCCATTACTCGTCCATCTTAGCTCCACTCGTGCCGCTCACTTCTCCCTAAAAGCGAGAAAATCACTGTACATTTTAATGGACTCAGCCTTAGAGAGCGGGGCGAGCCAGAGAGAGAGAGGGAGAGAGAGCAAGAGAGCTACTCGTAGTACGAACAGCACGCCATACTAAAATAATAAAGGCCTGATCTATTAATTATGACATTTCTCCATGTGGGAACACCTGTGAGGGAATTGTTTAAGAGCAACAAAATGGTGTTCCTTTGAAGCTGCCAGCAAAGCATCAGGGACGATAGCACAAAGAACAGAGTAATATGCATGAAAATGTGAAACAGAGAGAAAGAGAGAGAGAGAGAGGGGGCAAGTCTATTTAAAGCCTTAGGTACCTACACCCTAATTACCAGAAGGAACGCATTAAAAATAAATGCGTCATTATGTTAACAATTAATATAATTATGTCTGTCCCTGCGGCCACCGTGTTCCAAGAGTGTGTGTGCGCAGCGGGGGGCGAGACAGGCACCGGGAGACGAGTGTGCGAGAGCGAGAGAGCGTGTGTGTGTGTTGAAAGACACACTGGTGGTTTTAGGGGGTCCAATATGCCACCCGTCTCTGGAGGCCTATTTTCCACAAAAAGGCAGAAACCCAATAAGCACTTCTGAAGAATACTAATAATATTGACATGCCATTTTTCTCTCTCTCTATCGCTCCCTCCTGCCATTTCTTTCCTGGATTTGCATTCTATTGTTCTCTAGGTTACACACACACACACACATACACACACTCCTATACACATGTGTGCAACTCTAGGCTGCAGGAACGGAAGAACACCCAGATGGCTTAAACCCATTTTAATGAAAAAGAACTGAAGGAAGTACATTTTAATACCAAACACCTACAAGAGCACATAAAACACCTTTATTGCTCATTTTTAGGCACTTTGTGCATCAAATTGCAATTTTTAAAAAAAAAAGCAAAATTACATTTTGTGCGGCGCATCCCATTTGGTATGCAGAGACGTCCCGCACCCATAAAAAAAGTATTTTTACCACAGTTTTAGGCAGTGGGGAACCGTCATGGCCCTCTACACCCTCTGAGAGGGCCTAAAATATTCTTAACAAACACACACATATCTATCTATCTATCTATCTATCTATATATATATATACATATATATATATATATATATATATATATATATATATATATATATATATATATATATATATATATATATATATATATACCTATTCCTATTTAATCTGTGTTGGAGCGTTAGGGGTTAAGTGGAAGCCTGCCCCCTATAAGGACTGTGATGACTCCGCAGAATGCTGGTGATTGGTGGTCCCGCTGTTCATGTACAGAGGGGACCAGGCAGTTATAATTCAGCGTAATACCAATTTCAAATGACAGTAAAACTGACCAATCATATCTTCCCTCTGAGTGGGCGGGCTTAACTGTATGATCATTTCCGCCCACTGTGACGACGCTAGCTGGAGAAACAGCTAGCTAGCACTAGGCTACCACCACTAGCTAGTTTGCTGAGTCACGATGGAAGCCCATGTCCCGTCCCCAAACAGTCAAAACCGACCCCTCTGAAAACTCAAAACGTGCAGTGTGATGTTCGGTTATTTATAAGGAGGGACCTTATTTTGCTTAAGAAGCTATCTTTGTTGTACAGATGTTATTGTTTGTTGCATTTCTGTCGTCTCAGACGGGTCAGGGTCTTGGGGGAGAGGGCCGAGGCTTAAGGATCCTGGTTCGCTGCTGGTTTTGGGTGGAAATGCAGTGCTTATGTGTCTATAAGGCATTAAAATAGTAGTTCATTATTAACTGCCTTCTTGGATTATATTATTAAGCAGTTATAGGGTGTAATAAGAATCTTCCAGAGAACCAGGTAACTGAGCATGATTGGTAATTGGTCATCACTGGCTTTCAAAGCTCAAAATGCACAACTTAATTAACACAAGTGAATAGGCTAATATTATTTATAACATTGGGACCAATGCAACAGCAAACTAAAGTCTATAGTTGCCAAATAGTTTATATGACTGACAAAAGTATAAAGCAGAGGTCACTAATAGGCGGACCACTAATATGTGGCACCTCCTGAAGAGGAGAAGAACATCCACAGAGTGTTGAGCAGCTGTTAATTAGCCTGTGCTACTTAAGTCTCAACAAATCAGTAGTGGATAACCAATGACATGAACATGATATAACTAGGGTAATCCAGTATCCATCTTCCAAGAAGAAGCATACAAGGTTTACAAGGTTATAGATATGTTTAAGTTCAGTGTTATTACTATTTTATTAAGCAGTAATTATGGTGAATTATAAATTTTACATAACTTCTAAAATATTCTAATTAAGCCTAATTAAGCTGGTATATGGTGATTAGCTATCACTGGTATTCAGCCATTATTTGCTTCCAAGTTAAAAGATAGAACTAACTTAAGACACATACATTTATTAATATAATAATTTTAATAATAAATATGATTTTAAATTTCTGCTAGACGAAGAAATGAACCATGAAACAGAACATTATGAGTATTACAGTGTTTTTATGAACTACCAAAAGAGGTTTAATCTCTTGCTCAAAGCTGACGGAGCTTAATTCACATAGCATTTAGGGTCATTTTGGGTACTCAATGTAATTGAATTCAATAGATATGAACTTGACTACTATCGATTAAAGTTTCAAAGCCTCACTGTTAGCAGCTAGCACTGCGCTGGTCCTTACATCTCCCCCTGCATATGTTCCCGCTTAGTCTCGTATTTGTCAGCGGTTGAATAGGAATTTTTCAGCTCGGGAAAGACTGGCGACTGGGTGTAATGTATTCAAATGTCATCAATGATAGATTAAACAACTGCTCTCGCTCTATGAATTCTCAAAAGTCAGTCCCAGCTATTCCAGAGAGGAACGAGAGACCCAGAGGAGGAGACGAAAGACAAGAGACAAAAGAGGGGGAGGGCCCATCCAGTGCTTTAACACAGCTAGCGATGTTGGAGCTTGTTTGTTTGTGGTTTTGTTTATGTTGCGTCTGGTCGCATTACTAACACAGTCGCTCTGGCGTTACAACGCTGCGGCCTGAGCTCACTTAAGGCCCACACTGCATCTCGGGCGGTTTGGGTTTTTGAAGAGGTTGCATCACGCTTTACCACTGGTTCCTAATAAACCCAGTTTATGTTTCTTATTACATACAAGCAAACATAAAGTGAAGGCATTGTTTTCCAAGTTGGGCTGAGATCAGAGCAGTTATTCGTTTGATTTGGCGCTAAATTGTTCACAGTTAAGAAGTAATTATTACTTTTCTATTGCACATGGTGGGGACCTTCTGTAACATCTGCGTTCGATTGCCTACAGATATGCTTAAATGCTTGTTGTCCACACAATTTGGCCACACACAACATGTGAAACAGATGAAAAAATAAAAAAAACACTTTCACAAATTAGCAGAATTGGAACATTTGGCCAACTTCCATAAAATAATTAAAAACTTTTTTAAAGTTCGCTGAAGGAAAACGGTCCAAATTGCAAATTTTATATATTAGGTTATTTCTTGGTTTTAGAAACTAGTGTTGGGCTACAGCATCATTAAATGTACCAAATGTCACCAAATCTTGGGCAACAGCAGTTCGGCCCATTACACTTCTGCCAAAGAATATGGCTGTGGTCACTGGGGGGACATTCATCTGGTGTCCAGAGGTCTTTTCCACATGGGAATTTCGAAAAAGTAATTGTCCACACCAGCAAATGCCTCATCCATGATTGGAACTATAAAGAAAAACGTTTTTTGTAGTTCTTTAAAAAATACATATACAACAGTTTCTTAATCATAGAGACTATTTGACCATGAAAAGAACCATTTTTCCAATGAGCTACTTTGATTTCTGTAGTGACTGCAGTGATTACTACTACTCAGAGGACCTTCTAAATGCTCAAAAGATCTTTTTTTTATACTCTTAGCAAAAAGAGCTCTATATAATACAGATAAAGGGCTCTTTGACTCATCACAGTAGTGAAAGCTTTTTTGTGGTATATATAGAAATACGACCACTTTTAAATATGCTCTTTAAAGAACCATGTGTCTGGTTGTCCATCGTAGAGATGAAGCATTTAACCATGCAAAGAACCATTTAAACATTTCAATCGTTCTTTGATTTGTCATGGTTCTACTCTCATGGAGTGATCTTCAAGGGTTCTTTAGTGAGATCAGTGTTTAAAACTATAACTATAAGAATACTCTGAATGATTCCACACTCTCTACACTCTTAGCTAGGTCCATATAGTTCTGAATGTTTTATCAGTATATATATTTTTTTCTGGGTTCCTTGACTCATCGCAATAGCGAAACCCTTTTTGTGGAGTTAAATAGTAGTTTGAGTAGTACAGTAGTACAGCTTTTGTAATTAAACATATATATTAACTTAAGTTTTTACTCATGCAGTTGTGTAATAAGCATATCTTGATAGTTGCAACAATTCTCTTGTGTTATTACAGATGAATAACATGGTAAACACACCAAAGTTCTGGCTTTAATTATGTTTTCCCCTCTTTGTCTAAATCATTATGTAGCTTATTGTGCATGTAACCAGTCGGCAAAGTTACAAAGCCTCACACAACACTCAAACTGATACAGCAGAACCGACTCCATTGTAAGAATGACCACAGCGGTTGGCGGGGGGGTCGGATTGTGGTGCATATAGCAGGTTGCTGCTCTGGTGGTTGACCAATCTAAACAGAGCTGACTAATCAGAGCACACTGGGCTCATTTGGAGGCGGGGCCTAAAGACATAACAGCTCCAACAGAGTCTTGCAGACAGAGAGTGAGTAGAAATGTGTGTTTTGGGAAAACTGAAAAAAACCTGATGGGTTACTGAAGCCAATCCCAGTGACATCGGGCAAAGGCAGGGTACATCATGGACAAGTCACCAGTTCATCTCCTGACCAACACACACTTGTCCTAGGGGTGGGGCCACAGGGGCATTGTACCCAGCTGAAATCTGATTGGCCCCTTTGAGTGCCCCTGTCCTGTTACTCATCTGTCCTCCACACAGAACAACCCGGACCGGGAATCCAACCTTAGATCATCTTGCTGTAAGGAGAGCGTGTTGTCCACTACACCACTGTGCTGCCCTGGCCTAGTTGACCCCAAAAAATAAAATTATGAAGGCTGAAAACTTGCATAATTGGTCTCTTTTCAATCCACATTTATTGTGAAAATACATTTTTTCCATTAACCACAGAATCCTACCAGAGACCGGAGTGAAGGAACAGCAACAGAAATATTTTGAAGACAACTAGTAGTTAAGGAAATGTGTTCTCAGTGACCAAGAGCACATTTTCAGAGGAGACGGCAAATGGAGATTCATTTAAAGACTCCTTTTTAAAACCCAAGGCCACCTCACAAGAGCTTTACAGGACTCACAAAGAACAATCGTGTAAAGCTGCTCTCAACATGTAAAAAGAACGATTGTAGGAGAAGAGAAAAGAAGATCCTGCAGAAAGAACGGAGAAGAGAGCCATCAAGCTATGCTGGACTAAAAATAAGATTCTTACCAGAAGGAGGATCAGTGTTGAGTAAAGAGATCGGTTTGCTGTTGGGTTTTAAAGGATGACATGGAGATAGAACAGAACTGCGATCCAGAAAGTCTGAAGCTTTTTAGTTGTCTGGGTCATTGTCATGTCCGGCTGTAGTAGGTCAAAGTGACAGGACTTGGGCCTACTAGACCTATTCCAGTCCAGTTTACCTGCAAGCACTACAACGAGATGCAACAAGAGGATATAAGTTAATAATGTTCTCAAATGCTTTGACATATACACTACCAGTCAGAAGTTTGGTCACACCAGGTTCTTATTTTGACTACTATACTGCTATAATACAGCCGAATATTTGTGAAGACATTCAAACCATAAATTAACACTCATGGAATTATTCCTGGACTAGAATAAAGTATCTCATTGCAGTCTAATGAATGTTTATAGTTTCTTTTAGAAATTACTACTCATTTGCTCTGGCCACATTCTGACCAGCAGCTTCATGAGGAGCCAAATGAGACTGGACTGAAGAAGATAGCATGCATGCTGAGATGTTGACCAGAGGAGGATGGGTTGGCCTGTTTGAGTCTGGTTCCTCTTGAGGTTCTTCCTCTTGTTCAGGCAGAGATTTTTTTTTACCACTGCCGCTCCTGGATTGTTCAATGGGGGCCAATTTTCTGTAAAGCTGTATCTGTTGTAGGAGGCGCTTTATACATAAACCTTAACTTGACTGATGTTGTTGGCATCAAACGAAATCTTTATAGGAAAAGGAAAAGAGCAATGTGATCTGAGATGTGGACCAAAGTTCTGAACTCCTCTGGGACTTCAGCTGCACCTTTTGGATGTGTAGGACCTTCGGAGGGCTTCAGTGATCCTCATGTTTTCCTTATGTCTTCCACTCTAACAACTGTGCACATAAATTGTGGAAAAAAAAGAAGACTTTGCATCATCCATCACACCCCCCAACCTTCATAGCTGCTCATGGCAGCTACAACCAAGCACTTCGCATCAGGTCTGCTCTTCTTTGCAGAATTACTTTAATTGAGCCACATTGAAAGGTTTTCAAGCAATAACTGCACAAGCGCTAACTCAAGCCACTCCAAAGCCTTAAGAAAAGCCTTTTGTTCCTTTGAGCCATTCACCGATGGACTTGCTCTTGTATCGACACCAATTGAGCTTGAGCTTCAGACCCCACATTCTCCTACAGAGCAGAACTCCTTCAATTATGACAAGTCATGGGGGCCTAGATGCAGCAAAACATCCAGGTACCATTGCACTACCTCCACCATGTTTCACTGTTATTATGATGCTGTTATCGTGGCTCGCTTATGCCAGATATCTCTGTCCTCCAAAGTTAACTTCTAGTCCTCGAACGTTATTCCACTATTTGACTATTGTGACTATGGTGTGTTTGCAGTGATTTTAATCTTGCAAGCCTCTTTCTAAGAGAAGGGTCGAGCTGCAGCCAGTGGCGTTCCTGTACAAGCAGAAACGCCCCCCAACCAATACGGCTTGAAAAGAACCGCCCCCCAACAGTCCAATATCCACAACAGGTGTGTTTTGTAGCGATGCAAGAGAATATGTTAGGAGGTTTTAACAGAGAAGGCTGTATTTTAGATTAGAGGAGTAACAGTTACTGTAGTGTTTTACAGTCACAGGCGTTAAATCAGTGGTTTTAGGCACGACAATTGTAGATTACACTGTAGATTACATGTGGGTGTTTTCTGTGTTTGTGAGCACTAGTGCCACCTACTGTTCAGAAACTATATAACACATACATCACAGTTACTTATTGTTTTATAATTCAACAATTCTATAATCAAAGGTAACGTGAAATCACCAAATTGAACATTAACCGACTCTGGAAGGACTGAAACATGTCAATTAACTTTGGAAATAAAACTAAATCATAAATCAACACTACAGATTTTTTATAAACGGTCATGATTTGTCGAATGTCTGAACGTGATGGACTGCGCCATGTCCAGATAGATGGACGTTCAAATATGGCCAAGTGAATAAAACAAACTCGACTGTATAAGGGAAACTTTTGCTTCAGGCGGCAAAGTGGGAAACTACAGGAAAGCAGAACCGGTAAAAACAAGGAAAAGATAGATCATGCTGTAGCCAATAAGGAAGAGGGGCAGTTCTGTGTTGAAGCGAATGAAAAAGCAAGGACGTTGTTGTTTTAGCCAATGAAAATGAGGAGGCATTCCTGAAAACAGTAAAGCCCTAAGAACAGGAACACCCCAATGGTGTTGAATGGTGACCTTGTCTGCAACAAGTGAGGACTATAGTTCCATGGATGCTTGACTTGGAATCTTCTGTGGCTTCCTGGATGAGTTGTCGCTTTTGGGAATTTGGTAGGCCGGACACTTCTGGGAAGACCCACCACCCCACTGACCCCGTCCCTAGCCAGAGGCAATGGCTTTCACTTTTGTTTGCTGGGGGTCCTGGAACCCTAGAAGCTTTGACTTCCTTTATTACGCCTTAATGTGGGCATAGACGAATTTCAACAGACCGTTGTTTAGTTCTCCCGCCTCTGGTTTGTTTAGCACGTCTCCTCAAACGTCTCAAAGCTGTGACGGCTTTCACAGCTTCATCCGTCCGCCGGGA
Organism: Megaleporinus macrocephalus; assembly: GCA_021613375.1. Lineage (NCBI taxonomy): Eukaryota > Metazoa > Chordata > Actinopteri > Characiformes > Anostomidae > Megaleporinus > Megaleporinus macrocephalus. The sequence continues at coordinate 41,250,791 of CM038709.1, read as the reverse complement.
GAAAGCAATTAATTAGAAAACAAAGAAAGTCGAATGTCAAATCCACAAGTATGAAATTAATTTGCCCCAAACCGGTACTCGCACACATGTCAGGGAAAGAAAAAGAAAGAGAGAGAGAGAGAGAGAAAGAGAGAGAGAGAGGAAAAGAAGAAGAGCAATGATAGTTGCCATGCAAACAATCAATCGGAAACGGCTCGGCGAGGCGGAATAAAGTGCACCAAAATGAAAGTCGACCCGGCGAATCAAAGCGCAAGCGATATGGAAGAAGAGACATGGAGAAAAAAAAAAATAGAAAAAAGACAAGAAACGAGATTAGACAATGGGAAAAAAATCAAAAGGAGGAAATGAGACGAGGGTATTGAACTCCTTGGGCGAGAGAGAGTCGTCTCCGAGCTGGATCCGAACGGCGCTTCTTCTCTGGCGCGGAAAATAAAAACAAATACGGTGTCGGCTGCCGTCGAGATTGAGGCCGCCGCTTCATCTCCTTCCTCGGAGTCTTCGGGGTTGTGATTCGAGAGCGTGTGCGTGGGTTGCCGAGGTGTGGATGGATTCCTTTTTTACCGCCCGTGATAATATGATGGATTTGTTTCCTCCAAACTGCCTGAAAATTGCATCAGCTCCCCTTGTTAGGGCCCATAAAAGTGTCTCCCGCATACTGTACTTTGCGGTAGAGAACAGGCTCCATCCGCAGAGGCCTCCTAATATAAAACCTGAAAATGAAAGCCTCTCCCCCGGAAACGCACACGCAGACGGCCTCAGCAGGCACGTATTTTTATTAGAGGGCGCGGGAATGCACGGGAGCCGAGCCTGCGAGCGGAGAATGAATTTCTCTTCCCTCTCAAGCAAACCAACAAACACAAGCAGATGAGATATTGATCGATATGATGCTGACATGAAGTGGAGGAAATTGACTGGCAGGCAGCATCGACGCTTCATCAGATCAGGCACAGCAGATTAGAGCGAAGCCAAATGCTCTCACTGCAGGTTCACGACAACCCTCTACTGCACAGCGTCGCCCTCAGGCAACGGAACCGGTCCCACGTCAAGGGCGTCTTTTTTTTTTCTTTAATGATTGCAGCCATCGTGGGAGTCGCTGTTAAGCACTGTTTGAAGGCAGGACCTGCATGGTCATAGGAGGACATGGTGGGAAAAGAAGTTATTTTGATATATTACCGTTATTTTATATGAAATTAACTGTAAATAAATATATTTATGTATGAAGGTGTGGAGAAGCCTATTGTCAGATTTGGTGAAGTTTCCTTTATTTTGTAAGTTCAGGAATTCAGCTTTTCTAGTTTTTGCCTCAGGGCAACGTTGTGCAGTACAGAGTACACAACCAGTCGAACCAGGTTGTACACACCCAACTAAAAGGTTCTTATAATAATAATAATAATAATAATAATAATAATAATAATAATAATAATAATAGTAAATAATTTTGAAAACCTCAACATTATAAAAGAACACTTATGGAAGCATTGACAATCACTCAATGTCTGCATACTGAGTGGCCAGGCCAGGCCAGGCCAAGCCAAGCCAAGCAAGGTCAGGAAAGGCCAAGCCAAGCCAAGCCGGGCCAAGTCAAGCCAATGTACTCTATGTACATCTGCCCGTCTCACCTGATTTACAGGCTCGACCCTCGGCTTCGCTCATAAAACTACGCCCCTTGATCTTCCCCTGTTTTGTCAATAAAATACCTGCATAAATATATTTGTATTCATTTATTAACATTATTTGACTTGTTTAAGCCATTTTGAAAAATGAATATAATATAGTCTTTAAAAAATAAAAGAGCAGAATGGTGGGCAAATTGTATATATCATATGGAATATGATATATGAAAAAGTTTGGGCATCCCTGCCCAAATGACATATTTTGCTGAAGTGAAAATAAGTTGACATATTCTCTACAGAGAATTCTCCCCAACACACTTTTGTACTTTGCAATGCACAGTTACAGTCTATTTTCTGAATTAATGAAAAAAAACTTAAACTTAGTAAATAGTCATGATTTTTTAATTTTATATATCCAATATGTTGTATGTAGTTATTTTGACTTAATCCATTTTTTTTTCTGTGGTTCTGTGATTTTGTATTGCTTTATAAACGCTATGATATGTGAATTTATATTATCATGAAATTGGACCAATAGGATAAACACCACCAAATCATAAAATGTAAATACAATGTTGATACCGGAGTGGGAAATATATTCTGCTGCTATACACGCACACACAGCATTGCTTTCTTACATCATAAGCAATACGTAATCTTCTTTGCTTACTCATATCCCTTGTTTGTTATTTCTATGCTCCACTGGGATATACAGGGTGAGTAGATGGTGACCTCAAGTGTCATGACAGATGCTAAGTAATCTAAATGTATGCCCTGTCAACTTTTCAACCCCCACCTGCTCGGATATCTCGTCATACTCCTCAACTTGCTTAACTCACTGGTGTCTGAATGTAAGTGCTACATCTTTTAAGGTGAAATGGTTCAGCTTCATCTGATATACAGTCAGTGTATGACTCAGTAAACCAGGGCTGAAGCACTTGATGTGGTGGGCTGCTGGTTTGACCCTTAATTTTCTTCATGTATACAAAAACCTTCTCCCCTTGTGATCAAGGGCCCTCTAATGGTATGCCCTGCTCTTCTCTAGAGCCCCTAATAGCCAGAAGTTGGAGACAGAGCAATGCCACAACGCATTGCTTTTCATTTTCATAAGAGATCAAAAGCATGACTATGGGCCCCAAAAGCATGGCTAGGGGCCCCAAAAGCAGGGGTAGGGCCCCCAAGAGGCCCAGGGGTTAAAGTCCCTATAAGTCAGAGGATCCTTAAAATGGAGGGCCCTTGGAAATAAAAATATATTGTATCATAAATGTTGATAGGCATCACAAAATGTTTAGGGCCAGGGTTCCCTCGGGGCCCCCTGACCTCAAGGGTCCCTGGGCACTGGCTCCACTGGCCCGGTTAATAATCCAGCCATGATATTTATATAATAAATATGAGACATTTTAATATTTTTCATATATATATATATATATATATATATATATATATATATATATATATATATATATATATATATATATATATATATATATATATATAAAATATCCTACTAACCATGTATTTGAAATGATTAAGCATCTTGCATTGGCTTAACTGCAAATTCTACACACACACACATTTGCTTTCTGTGGATTGTGGGGACATTACATAGACTTCCATTCATTTTCTGGAGACAGATGATTACTAGACAAATCCTAGACCCAATCTTAACCTAACCTTAACCCTAGGTGTGGACCCAAGCATAAAAACCCTTTGTGGGGACCCAAGCATAAAAGGACAAAAGGTCCCCACAAGGTTAGTACATGACCAGGTTTTTGGTATCCACAATGTTGCATAAAGCTGGTACATACATACATGTGCACACACACACACACTCACACACAAGCACTATTCCATTTCTGGGTGCATCCCAGGTGGAAGCACTCCAGCAGCAATGTATTGAGACACTGCATTGTAAGGCCGGGTCATGGCTTTAGCGCGTGTGTATGTGTGTGACTCAGATGCGCTTGTTGAAGGTCTGCTGCAAAAGCTGTGCTTGAAGCCCTACTGTCAACTTGGAGCTTCATCACACCGAGTTACAGAGCATTTCATCTGTGTCTCTCTCTCTCTCTCTCTCTCTCTCTCTCTCTCTCTCTCACACACACACACAGTCACTCAGTCAGACACACTTTCAAGAGCGTTTGAAACCGGAGGACAGCGAGGTTCACACATTGTCTGCCAGGCGCCTCTCTTCATTACACACATAATGAGAGAGAGAGAGAATGAAAGCGAGAGAGAGAGGGATAGAGAGAGAATGAGAGGGGTGATGAAGTGATGATGTACTAGCAGCCCTGGATTGGACGATAGCCAGCTGCAAAGACAGGGGATTAAATGATGGATCCCTGTTCTTTAATTAAACACAGACTCACTGTGTGTATGTGTGTGTGTGTATGTGTGTATATATGTTTACTTTGACCAACAGCAGTTTTTGGCTTGCCAAAAAACAAACAAACACACAAACAAATAAAGAAAAATGCCACAATAAAGCTCATTTCTGCTGGAGCCACTATTGGATTTGTAATGTTATGTTAGCAATTTGTTAACTGTGGTGGACACGCACATCATGTTTAGTTTTAAGGAAGGACTGCTGTTTGTGTTTTTTAACAGACGTGTGGACTCGAGTCACTAAACTGATGACTTGTGACTCAAACTTGGACTTGACTTGACTTAAACGACTTGACATATACTTGGAATCAGACTTGAACTTTAAGACTTGAAAAGACTCAACACCCTATTTTTACATAATAAATAAGAAAAACTGAATTAAATAACTGATCGTTTTGTATTAAATGATGCTGTAACTCTAGGCAGCTGAGCTGCACCGCTCAGTTCATCCATAACCTTCCTTACAGAAAATAAGTATACTTAAAGTTCTTTTTATTAAGTATACTTTATGCAGTTACTATACTAATGTCATTGTACTAGTAGTACACTTGTATATGTACTATTTTAATACCTCTTGGGACTAAATTGGCCCACTTTCTAGTTTTAAAAGTATACTTTTACGTACACTTTAAGTGTAAGTGTAAGTATACAACTAGTTTACATCTTTTGTACTGCAACTACACTAAAAGTAAACTGTTAGTTTACTAGCTTGTACGTTTCCTTTAAGTGAAATTTACTATAATAATAATTTTAATTTACTGCTTATATTATTGTTGTACTGTCGTACTGTTGTTGTATTGTTGGTTTAAGGGTTTTTTTCTACTTAAAATATAACTTAACAACGTTTACTTACTCACCAGTGGACACACGTAAAATAAACAAGATACACTCGGATTAAGAAACATATTTGTATCTTTATAAATCTTTATAAATCAAATTTTAAATAAATATTGTACTGGATGTGTTTTTGTGCAGAGCAAGAATACTTACATCTACTATCTCAATCAAAAGATTAAGTACAAGTAAAGACCAAATATACTTAGACTGTTCTATACTTGTCAGTATAACCCAAGCATACTTAAGTATAACTGTGTTTAGTATATCACTGAGAAGTACATAAAAAGTAAACTGAAAGCATACTCACTTCCTTTTAGTTTAAAAGAAGTAAACTAATGGTACACGTAAAACATTAAATGTTATATTAAAGTTAGTTTAATATACTAGTAATCAACTGCATCAATTGTGTTAAATGCTGAAATGACGTTACATCTGGTGACTCCACTAGGACTTGAAGTTGGGACTTGACTTAAGATTTCTTTGTATTGACTTGGAACTTGATTGTCAAGACCTGAGACTTACTTGTTACTTGCAACTTAGTGACTTGGTCCCATGTCTGGTTTTCAATTTCAATCACCTGACAGAAAGCTGGTTATCCTCATCCGTATCACTCACGCCTTCCAGAAGTGATGATTCCTCTTGTTGAAGTGGTCCTACCTATAAGAAATCAAATCATTTCACTATAGCTCCTTAAGTTGTGACCAATCTGCCAAGACACTGTAGCGTCAGCACAGAGGAAGACGCTAGACATTCAGAGTACAGTACTTTTAATTAGTCTACTTGCACTTAAACCCATTTGTGCAGTGAAACACTCACATATACACTAGTGAACGATGTGGTGGGCAGTGCGGGTTAGGTGCCTTGCTCAAGGGCGCTTCAGTCTTGTGCTGTTGGTCAACGGGATTGAACCGGCGACCTTCTGATCACAAGCCCAGATCCCATCCTTTAGCCAATGAAGGACAGGGTGTTAATGTTACGTAGCTAGCTAACCTAGATAACATTGGTGCACACTGGCAAAACCCAAATTGGCCCTTTGTAGAGCTTCTTAATATTAGCTGTGAGGTTTTATAGGGTGTTTCTTTTTTTTTTTTGTTAATGACACTTTATTAGTTAAATTTTTTGCAACACAAAAAACACCACAATTAACACAACACACACAAAAAAAAACAATGGAGGGGAGACCACAATATTATCTGCGAACATGCCATATAACAATGCAATAATAGTGTGCAATATCTCCCCAGTTAGATTTTTCTTTTTCTTTATTTTGTACATTGGATTTCTTAATTTCTATCTATCTATCTATCTATCTATCTATCTATCTATCTATCTATCTATCTATCTATCTATCTATCACAATAAATAAATAAATATTGTGATTCTACAAGGCCTTAACAAAAGTAATAGCATTTGACCAGTTCTGAATTGTGTCAGCCTTCGCCTTATGAAATCTAGCTGTGGTCCTCTCCAAAATAAGAATATCTAAGAAAAAGCAGTACCAAGAAGATGATAACGGTATATCTGGCATAAACCCTCCCTTCAGAATAGACCTTTTGAGGCAGTTAAGGCTGCCATAAACACTCTTTTTTGCTGTGAACTAAAAATGATATTAGAATCATCACCTAATAAAAGCAATCCTGCACAAAAAGAAATATCCAGTGTTCGTACCACATGACTCCAAAAGGACCTGACAGGTGGACATTGCCAGAACATATGAATATAGTCCCCAACAGAACCAGAGTTCTATTACACTTTTTCTCAGTGGACAATTTCATCAGAAAGGCACGACATGGTGTTACATAGACCCTGTAAATTAACTTAAAATGTATCAACTGATGGGATACATTTTTAGATAAATTAAAAATATTGCGCCATATCACGTCCCAATTTGGGGTTAAAAGCACTGAGGTCCATATTCCAAACAGAGACTGAACTTATAGTAGGATTTTTAACTTTGATAAAGTCATACAAATATGAAACCAGTCCGCGGTTTGAGGTATAGGGTATTTCTTGTTATAAACCCACATCATCTTCACCTTGTTAGATGATTTCATGCGCTGCTCAGTTAAAGCGAAGAGAGCAAGCCAGCTATCGTCACCTTAGCCAGCTATCTCCATATTAACCAGCTGAGCTTAGCCAGGGTGTTCCCTTTTCAGCCCTTGTTTGACTGACAAACCTGATACTGAGCATGAAGATATGGCTTTATAGCAAGAAAAAAATTAAATGTAAGGATACCTACAAAGCCCATTGGCATCAAACTTTGCTTTTCCTTATCTGTTTAAGAAATATAACTTACCCTTGTAACAGTGAAACCCCACAAAAGGAAATACACTGGGATTTACATAAGACATGGGTCAGGACATGAGGTGAGATGAGATCCCAGTTTTCAAGTGCACAGGTGATTTACAGTATTTACAGTAATTATCGTTCACCTCAAGGCTTACCCTTGTCACAATGGATAATATATGTGCCATTACAAGCCGCTTACAGAAGTCCAACGTTCCAGAGGCCTCCAATGGGTAGTTGCGAAGACCCCAGATGAATGAACCCTGAGAGCTCTTATCGCAGAAACCCCGCCCTGACTAAACTAATACCTCACACGAGGGTGACGTCCCGAGATGTTAATTATACACATACACACATACATACCTGCATTATCACAACCTTATCAGCTGCAGCCAGTTCCTCTTCCCTTTCTCATCAGAAGGGAAGCACTAGAATGAAAACTGTGTTGTTTTTTTGGATTCAAATAATAAGGATCTCAGCTAGGTTAGTGCAGCGGAGGCTCAGATCTGGATGTGGAGGTCGTGGCTTAACAAGCAAAAATAAACACAACTACCACTTACCCACAAAACAACAACAGTCAGTCTTCAACTGAGAGCATGGTGCCTCCTGAAAGCCACTTCGGACGGCCCCACCATGGGCGTGGTAGTGGGGGGAAAAGTGGACCTGACTGGATAGCATGGATAGGGGCCCACTGACATTGAGAGTGTACAGGGCCCAGAATTTGCTGCTATGCCCCTCTAAGCCCCCTTCGTGAGTGCTACAGTACCAATCCTGGGTAGACAATTCCTTTAGAAAGGCCTTGCGGCCTCAGGTGCCAAAACTACCTGGACCATCTGAACAGGAGGGGTGGCTTTTGCTAACAACACATAGTGTATATGCATGATATTATGATTCATCCCTGTTCAGTATAAACACATCACGGTATTGCAGTGGTCAGTGCTGGTCATTATTGTGAATGTGCTGGCTAGCTGAATTGATTAAGCTATATCAGTGAGTTCAGATCCATAGACAAACAAACCAACAGACAAATCAATACAATGTCATAAGAAAAGAAAAGCAATTCAATGATTATTTACAGTACCGCCACAGGGTCTGTACATGAAAGCCAGTGTACAGTACCCTTACTGTTAGTAGTGAAGGAAAAGAGGATGACCTCTTATATCTTTCTCTCTCTTCTGCCCTTTGCCCTTCACACTCTACCCACAGTGAGGAGGCATAGCTCCATGCTATAGCTCTTAGTGTGTGTGTGTGTGTGTGTGTGTGTTTGCCCTAGTAGCCTTTTGCTATGTAGGGAAACGCCTGCAGAGGCTTTGGCCCAGTTGCACGATAGCCCATAGCATTAACATGGTTCTCTTATAAAGAGAGAAACAGACAGAGAGGAGGAGCAGAGAGAAAAGAGAGATAGAGGAGGGCACAGAGAAAGAGAGAAGATGCACATAGAACAAAGAAGAGGAAAGAAAGTTAAGTGCAGCGAAGGCATAAAAAAAAAAAACTAATGAGAGTGGGAGACGAGGGTGAGGAAAAAGTGTAAGGTGCATGTGCGAGAGAGAAAAGTGACAGGTGAGCGTGCGAAAAAGAGAAGTGACAGGTGTGTGCAAGAGAGAGTAGTGAAAGAGTTGAAAAGAGATGGAAGTGAAAGATGGGTGTGTGTGTGACAGAGAGGGACAGAGAGAGGGAAGTGAATGTTGTGAAAGAGAAGAAAAGAGGATGATGTGAATGGTGAGAGAGAGAGAGAAGAGAAGGAGAAGGGGAAGTGAATGGTGTGTGAGAGAGAGAAGAGAGGAAGAGAGGGGGAAGTGAATGGTGTGTGAGAGAGAGAAGAGAGGAAGAGAGGGGGAAGTGAATGGTGTGAGAGAGAGAAGAGAGGAAGAGAGGGGGAAGTGAATGGTGTGAGAAAGAGAAGAGAGAAAGAGGGGGAAGTGAATGGTGTGAGAGAGAGAAGAGAGGACGAGAGGTGGAAGGCAATGGTGATAGAGAGGGAAGAGAGGAAAGAAGGGGAAGTGATAGGTGTGAAAGAGAGAGAAGAGAGGAAGAGAGGATGAAGGGATGGTGTGAGAGAGAAGAGAGGAAGAGAGGGGGAAGTGAATGGTGTGCATGTGAGAGACATGGATAGCTGACATGGAGGTGAGAAAGGGGATGAGTGGAGAACAGACAGAGAAGTGGAAGGGAGAGTGAGAACAAAAAGAGGAGAGGGGAAAGAAAGAAAGAAAAAGAGAAAAAAAAACAGAGGAGGATAGGAGAAAAAGATAAAGAGATAGATAAAGTGAGGGATAAGGCAAATAAATATAGAATGAGAGAAAGATAGAAAAATAACAATGACAAAGACAAAAGAGAAAGAAAAAAGATGACAGGCATTCGAGAGGGATGGAGAGAGATAAAGGAGAGGAAGAGAGAAAGGAGGAATAGAGAGGCGGGAGGAGAAGGAGAGGGTAAATGGAGAAAGAGAGAAAGTGTTGAACTAATGGCTGAACAGATGAGAGTGGACAGGGAGAAAGCGCTGTGCTCGTGTTTATGTGTTGGTATACGTGGACTCCTCTTGCGCGAGTCACATTAGATCACATTACACCACTACAGCCTGCTGAGGACACCGCATACTGCAATTATATAACCTCCCTCACAGCGAGCGCGTCCGCTTGTCTCAGTGCTCCAAACAACACGGCTCTGCCTGGCGAGACAATCAGACGCAGCGCAGCCGCGCAACTGAAGACTTCACGCAGTTGAAGTTTTCAATATAATCTAATCCTAACCCTAATCTTCAACTCAACCCAAATCTAATCCTAACCCTCTCCCTGGATGCAATGCTTATCTCTAACCGCAACCCAAATCCTAATTAATACCCTCACACTGGCCCTTATTCTAACCCTCACCCTTAACCTCAACCCAAAACCTAGTCCTAGCCCTCAACCTTAACCTCAATCTCAACCCAAAACCTAATTTATATCCGCACCCTGGCCCTAATCCTAACCCTCACCCTTAACCTCAACCCAAAACCTGTTCCTTACCCTCAACCTTAACCTCAATCTCAAACCAAAATCTAATTCTAACCCTTACCCTGGCCCTTAACCTAACTCTAGCCATAGAACCAAAACATAATCTTACTCTCACCCTAACCTCAACCCAAAACATAATTCTAACCATCACCCTGGCCCTAATCCTAACATTGACCTCAGCATAAAACCTAATCTTACTCTCACCCTGACCCTAATCCTAAACCTAACTCTAACCTCAGCCAAAAAACTAATCCTAATCCTCAACCTAGGTTTAATGCCTAACTCGAACCGCAACCCAAAACCTAATTTATATCTTCACCCTGGCCCTAATTCCAACCCTAACTCAAACGTCAACCCAAAATCTAATTCTAACTCTCACCCTGGCCCTAAACCTAACTCTAGCCATAGAACCAAAACATAATCTTACTCTCACCAAGGTCCTAATTTTCACCCTAACCTAATCCTAAAACCTAATTCTAACCATCAACCTAAACCTAACATTGACCTCAGCATAAAACCCAATCTTATTCTCACCCTGGCCCTAAACCTAACTCTAACCTCAACCCATAACCTAATCCTAACCCTCAACCTGGATGTAATGCCTAACTCTAATCGTAACCCAAATCCTAATTAATACCCTCATACTGGCCCTAATTCTAACACTCACCACTAACCTTAACCCAAAGTCTAGTCCTAACCCTCAACATTAACCACAATCTCAACCCAAAACCTAATTTATATCCTCACCCTGGCCATAATCCCAACCCTAACTCAAACGTCAACCCAAAATCTAATTCTAATTCTCACCCTGGCCCTAAACCTAACTCTAGCCATAGAACCAAAACATAATCTTACTCTCACCGAGGTCCTAATTTTCACCCTAACCTAATCCTAAAACCTAATTCTAACCATCAACCTAATCCTAACATTGACCTCAGCATAAAACCCAATCTTACTCTCACCCTGGCCCTAACTCTAAACCTAACTCTAACCCATAACCTAATCCTAACCCTCAACCTGGCCCTAATCCTTACCCAAACTCTTATCTCAACATAAAAACGAATCCTAAATCTTACCCTGGCCCTAATCCTAACCCTAACTCCAACCTCAACGCCAAACATAATCCAAACCCTCAACCTGGCCCTAATTCTAACCCTAACTCTAACTTTAACCCAAACCTAATCTTACTATCACCCCCTTGCATTAACCCAAAACCTAATCCTGACTGTAACCCTGGCCCTAATCCTAACCTTAACCTCATCCCAAACTTAATCCTAACTGCACCCTTAACCCTAACCTAATCCAGTTAAGATTTGGTAAGATAAAGCTTGTTGCCATGCAGAACAATCATAACAGCTTGATGATGTTGAGGTAGTTTGTACTCAACCTGTTAAATGTTCAGTCACTTCTCAGATTATCAGAACAGATCTACAACTTGGACCGTCTAGCTAAAGTGAAAAAGAACTGAATCCAGATTATAATCTAATCTAGTCTAATCTAATTCTATTTACAATGTTAATGAAAAGTCTCTTGGTTATCTACTGAATGTATTCAGATACTCCACTGCTGCTACATCACTGATACAGTGTTGATAAGCTACTGAGAGTCTGTCGAGTGTTTATTTCAAAAACACTCAAAACAAAGTACCATTTGTATTAATTAAAACTATCCAAGTGATTCCCATTCTGTAATAGTGGCCCCAAGGGGGCTACTACAGTAGAAGGAGGGTCTTCTGAGGGCTTTACTCGCTAATAGAGCTGCAAATATCAACCAGATACGTACAAAATATTAATCATAATAGGAGAAGTCCAGGGTGCAGAGCTGATTGGCCGGAGCTGATTGGCCCTTCCGACCCAATCAAATCAACAAGTGCTGCCTACTACAGGCCCCTGATCCTTTGCCCTCGGAGCTCGTGCTGTGATCCGTGCTGCGCTCCGCATCGTATAACCGTGTTAATTAACGAGGAATTGGGGCTTCATGAGCTGAGATTTCCCACAGGGCTTAGAGGCAGCGCTTGCCTGAGCCCCTAGTGTGAGAGGCTGCTTTTTTTATTGTGGGCGTGCCAATGTGGGAGGGGCCAAAGAAAGGAGGGGCCCGGTGAAGAGCATCAGGATCCGGGGAGAGTCAGGAGTGGTGAGTCACAGCGCATAGTCAGAGTGCGCGCACGCAATCACACAATCTGTCTAATTAAGCTGGAGGGCTGCTAACACTGGCACCGTGACGTAAACACACACACACACACGCATGCAATCATAAGCGAAAGGGCAGCGAGATCAGATCATCAGAGAGAGAGAGTGTGAGAGTGAGAGAGAATGTATGAGAGAGAAAGAGAGAGAGAGCTCCTCAGGGTGCTGTGATAATCCTAAAAAACAGCATCGCAGTCACACTGATGCTAATGCACTGCTGCTCAAGAGGCAGCCAGAGCATCACGTCAGCACTTCCTCCAGTAACGCACGGTAAAGGTCACTGCTTATTATCAGTAAGTACCATGTTGGAGTAATTAGACTCTTTGTTTTATATATTTTTCTTTTTTTTTTAAGATAACAACAGAACTTGCTGCTTATATATGTTTCATTTAAGTCCAGCTCAGTCACCTAATACACTTAGGCTTTCAGTTCAGGCAAGAACTGTCAACTTAGGCCTTCAGTTCAGACAAGAAATGTCAAAACTTGGTCAAAAACCAAGAAAACAGCAACTTTTGTGTTGTTATATGTTATTTATTTATTTATTTATTTTAGAAATAACATCCAATGAGCATGCAGTTTTAAAACGCTCACTACATTATACCAAATGAGCTCAAAATAGTAAATATAATTATTATTAGATGTCTTATTTTACATTAGTTGCCTGAACTAATCATCAATAGTTACAAGCAATGACTGTTATCATGTACATTAGTTGTATTATCCGAATGCTTCAAAGTGCCCTCCTTTTTGCTTTAATTCCTAACTCCCCCTGTCTCTGCCCTTTTGCCCACCCCTCACCTGTCCCCAGATTGTCACTCCTGCCGTTCCCAGGTGGTTCTTGTCTGTCCTTGTGTATTTATACCCCTGTGTTAGTCTCAGGCTGGCGTTTCTGGATTTGTAGCTTGCTGTCATGAATGTTAATCTGTTCTTGTATGTATGTATGTATGTATGTATATTATGGTTTTCTTTGTTTCTTACTTGTTCTTGGTCTCTTTTCTCATTTCTGGTCTTAGTTTTTTTTTATATTTAATCATGGACTGTCCTGCACTTACTGTCTCTGCTTGCGCTTTGACTGATATAGCGTCAAGATGGAGTCTAGTAAACAGACTAGGGGTCTGTCTCACAAATCTAGTGAGGGTCTAAGTAGGTACTGACTGCATAAGCAGCTGTTTAAGTAGCAGCGTTCTCACCTGATCTCTCCTCCTCTGGTTAGATTGTGACTGGTTCATGTGAGCCATGTTTACTGACCTCAGCTGCAGCGTCTCCTTAGCGTTTCAGCACCATGGACTCAAGAAGATGAGTGCTGCTGCTGATAACTTGTGTTTGAAAATGATGTCACCGCTCGTACCTTCGCTTGCATCCACCCTGTTGGAAAAAGTGCTTGCATTGCATTATAGTTCAATGCTTTCTTCCAATTAGGCCAAAGGAAGGAACCTCTGTAGACAGTATATTTAAGGTATCTAAGATTTAGGACAGCTTAGGTGTTGGGTGAGAAAGACTATAACTTAAAATGAGGCCTATGTAGACAATCACTAGGTTTTGAAACAGACCCTATGTTTATATATCCATCCCCTCACCTACTCAACCAGCCAGCAGAGAAAGCACAAGATTTGAGGTTACTGAAACTCTTTAAGTTTATTTTTCTTGTTTTATAACACCCTGGTCCAGAGTGACCCACAAGTAATCTTATTTTCACTTAAGACAGTCTGTTCAGCTCCTGACCTGTATATTTTCATTCAAGGGATCTGAATGTTCTCCACTGGATCTGATCCTGAACAGACCACAAGACGTTCAGCTGTTTACACCTGGCATGTATCTTGAAGGCATGCCCAGTGATGTGATCAGACATCGGGAAGAGTGATTGAGGAAGAGTACTACATATCAGTCTCTTGGGTTCTGCACCTTTGGTTCATGCAACCTGCCCAGCTAGTTGATAGTAGGTTAGTACTGTTATGTAGGAAGGCTCTGGGTTTAAGCTGTTCTGAGAAGCTTGTTTCTATTTCTCCAAGGATGACACTCAACATGGTTGCACATTGTTGAACCATTTCACAAGTTTCCTGGATAAACTGGATTTTCTGTCCTTCTAGTCTGGTAACAAAAGGATGCAGGATACTATTACAAAGAACTGGGTGGCATCATTGTTTGAAACAGTTCATCATGTTCACATAGCTAACTTAAACAATTGCAAGAGATGAAGAAAGAATCTGCATGGCTGCTGTCGTCACCATTGTAATTATACCCCATTGAATAGAGGCATCCGGTTGCTGTTGAGGAACCATCAGGACTTCCTAGCGTTCCACAACAAATGGTATCTGGCCACCCTGCCCACTACTAAAGGTGTTTATTGGGCCACAATGGACTCGCTTTGCACATAATGTCCGCTTATGATCAAATCACCCAACACACATCTTTGGTGATGAAAACATATATTAGCAGTATGTTTACTAGTCAATGTCCTAGCTAAAGAAGCTAAAGAAGAATTTGACTAAAATCACTCAGAATGTCATCTCTTAGCTCAGCAAATCTCTATATTGTAAGAAGTGTTTAGTTCTACTTTACTTTAGCTGAACCTCTCATAGACCCCACATTATAAATGGCATATATAGTTGGATTCTAGTATTATGTTCACAAAAACCCATAGTTTATGAGTAATTTATGAACAAATGTTATTATATGTTCACGAATGCACACCACCAATATAAAACATTTTATATTTATATATATTATAAAAATGTCATAGTATATTTATAACACCCACAAAACATGTATTCTCTCTATTTTTATACTATCTTCCTCATGAATATCGTCGATGCCAAATGGACCAATAGAAGTGCTCCAAAAAAGCCAAATTTTTGCTCTCTCCTGTAAAGTTGCAATTTTGAAAATGCTTGTTTTTTATTTGACAGTGCTGATATTAAAATTGTACAAATCAGAAAAACCTGGGTAGTTGTGTCCAAACTGTGGGTTTGACTGATAAACTCACAGTTAGGTTTAATTTTACTTACTTACTAATAAGTAGTAGTGCAACTGCTGTCTTGTTCTATGCCCCATGGAAGTCTATGGGGGGAAATTTTGGTGCTGTGTAAGTTACTGAAGGCACATATTTCATTAAAAAAACCCTAAAAATAACAAAATGAAGAGAAATATGTGTTCTTGAGGAACATTATGATCACTTCCTTTAGTGCTGTCATGTCGTGTTGGTGCACAGCCCAGTTTATTGATGTCCCTGCTGTAACTTAACCTGGTAATCATCTAATGCTTTAGCAACTTGTATCTTTCAGAACAAAACGTTCTTTACAGTTCTTTCTAGATTCTGTATTAGTCTGTAAAGCTCTAAATACTCTTGAACTGCTGACATCACAAAATGTCTCTGAGTTTATGTTCCAGCTCAAGATCTGAGATCTGCAGTCTTATTATCTGGGGAATGTTTTTTTGGTATTCTCTGGACCCACTCATTTATGTGGTCGACACTGTCAACCGATTCGGGTATGAATCCATCCTTATAGATCACGTAAACCATACATGCTGATTGTCATCCCTGGTGCGGATGGGATCTTCTGGCAAGACAAGTGTCCAACACATGTTTGAAGAGCTGACCAAGACTTCCAGGTACTACCGTGAAGGCCTAATTCCTCTTAGACTCAGTTGAGCATCTGTGGTATCATCTGGATTGTGGTGTTCACTCTATAGACCCCCACCTCCCATTTGTCCTCCAGCACCTGTGGGATGCACTGCAGTCAGCATGGCTCCAGATACCTGTGACATCCTACCAGGACCTTATTGGGTCACTCCAAGCTCTGTCTAGCTGCACACGGCAGTGCCTCTGGATATTAATTCATAATAATGTGACTCGACTGTATATTATTATTATTATTATTATTATTATTATTATTATTATTATTATTACTATTACTGAATAAGGTGCATCATGAGCTTGTAAAATGCCAAGACTCAGAATTTGACCCCTTACCATCCCACCACATCAGTGCAGCCACACTGACACTGATCTCTGTAGGTCTCAGTGAACATTACTTGTTTAGTTCATTCCAGCTCACTTCCCCACCACTAATACTGTTAGCACCTTAATACGAGTGGGATGATGTGTGCAGAGGTTGCCATGGCATCTGTTGTGCGTTGCCAAGGCGTTTGCCCTCACATGCTCTTTTGCACTGTCGTCTGCCCAGGTTAAACAGCCTTTTCAAATCGCTCCCGTCTCCAAGGCAACAATAATTACCCAAAAAAAGGCATCGTTTTCCAAAGCTGTGGGATCCACAAACTGGTAAACAGGCAACAATGGTCCTGATGAGGGTTAGCCGTCCCGTACACCTGCTAACAGAACAAACACAGATTCGATCCGTCAGCAGCTGGCCGCTAGCAGAATCAACGTGAAGCTGTAATTGAACGATATCTCTGGAATTGCAGAGCAGAACTGGTGAAGGGACGTAAGCACACGTGAGAATGGAAATGATGGAGGTGGAGAGAAAGAAACGGTACAAAAGATCCTCCTTCATTCCTCCAGGAGCTGATTCATACATAAAGGCAGCAGAAATGAAAGAGAGAGGGTTAAGAGAGGCCTTTTCCTCGTCCTTTCTTTCCTCCCCGTCCGCTTCAGACGAACCAGGCATTAAATGCCAGCCATTTGTAGCTATTCACACAACACAAACGCACACAGTGGTGAGGTTAATTCACGGACGGGCGCAGACGAGAGGGAGCCGGCGGTCTTGCAGAGAGTGAGAAACGCGAGAGAACAAGAAAAAGGAAGAGGGCTAATAGGAGCAAGTGGTTGGCAACGAGCAAACTCTCTTCATTCACTCCCTGGGAGGGGAGGGGTGCTCTTTTGTCTGAACCTCCGGTTGAACCTGCCTCCGCCGGAGGAAGGGCGGATTGATCCGAACTCGGGTAGATTATTCCGGATAAGTGTTTCAGATCAGCAGATCCTGATGGTGGGAAGGCCTGGCCCGGTCCAATTTGGCAGGAGGTGGGATCGATCGCAAGAATTGGACATGGGATAAACAGTTCATTTGGAGCGAGCGGTTAGAGCTATTGAACGGCAAAGTGAGTGGGAGAGAGGAAATCTCTCATGGTACACGTTGCAAGTTTCTCAACCATGAAGAAAGTCATTAATGTGGTTTGGCTTCGAGACACTCATCCGGCGAGAGAACAACTAGAGGGCAGATCTCGGGATTGATAGGCTCGACCTCGCAGCTCTGCCTTTTGAGTAGTATGCAGAGCTCCACTGCAGTTCTGTGGCAGTTATTAAAGGGTGCACTGAATACATCAGCACACCTAAAGGCTAGACTGACCAGGTGAACTAAGCCTGAGCCCCCAGCAGAACTTGCATTCACATTAGTAGCTTGGCCTAGTAAGGCCTGCACTTTGTTCCAGTGTAGGATCCATGGTACTAAACATCTACATATGGCCTACAGACTAATCCAATCTGCTTTGCATTGATTAACAGCGTATGACTTCATATCTGCACATAAACAATACTTACTCCTGAATAGCTTGTGGTTGTCAATGCATAAATGTATTTTGTGGCTGGTGAAAAGAATTTAGCCAAGCCTAAAGGCGGACAAGGGCCAAGCAAGTAGCAGCTATCTTACTAATGCACCTACACACTGCCAACTTTCTGTTGCTTTGAGTGGAAGTATTTCTCAGTTGTTTGCAGTGGAAACATCAAACGAACTTTCATATTGAAAAACAAAGCCATTTAGAGTGACTTGGTGTCTGTAATACAAATATAGCTTCTTTATCAACTAATCTAATACACCAGCGAACCCAAACTTCTCCTAAAAAGATCTAAAACTATGTAGGCCTTTGTAAATGTTGATACATACATATCTTAAATGTAGAAAGTATTTTGTTAGCCCAGCTCCAATGAATAAGGCATGATCTATGGTGTTCCACAGGGTTCTGTATTAGGCCAGCTTTTGTCTTTGTACATGCTTCCAGTGGATCACACTTTTTAAAATGCATGGATTGGGTTATCACCGCTATGCTATACTAGTATATATTTCTGTGAAGCTTAATAATACAAATGCTTTACATAAACAAATACCTTGTTTGTCTACAATTATTAACTGGTTAAATAGTATTTCAAAAGGAAATGAAGTCATTTTAAATCTCTCTTTAATAATGAAACAAAAATAACATTCTTTATATTTAAAAATGTATCTAATTTATTTAGGAGTGCTGTTGATTTTAAGTAACGACAGCTAGTTAAGAGCTCTGCTAGTTATAATACCTATTCCTACGAAAAAGAGAGAACATATGGCACCTGTATAATAATAATAATAATTATTATTATTATTATTATTATTATTATTATTCGTAGTAGTAATAGTAGTAGTAGTGATAGTAGTAGTAGTAGTAGTAGTAGTATTACATAAACAGTAGTACATAAAAACAAGATTTATGAATAAATACTTACTACGGGTACTATTTTGCATCACAGTCCCTGCATTTGCCGCTCCATCATGCAGAATTTATATTATAACCAATATATTCACAACTAAACAGCTGTCTATTAAATCTTAATGCTGCCTTTTATTAATAGATGTGAATTAAGAGGTTCTCACCCTTCAAGTTTCACATCTCATTGCTTACATGCAGCTCGACACATTGTCCTAACTAATCTGATAATAGACCTACAAGGAAAATACTTCATTTGATTACATTGATTCAAGATGTCTGACTTAATTTCCAATCATATTCTGAGTTTCAGTGTCAACTGTTCTCCTACCAAAAGTGGTTATAAGCAATGTTCCGGTTTAAATCAAATTCGAACACTTATTCATCTTCAGTCAGGTCGTCTGGCCTATGTAGCGGCCTCGCCCCGTTAAATTTGCAAAACCAAGTTAGCCTGCTGAGTGGGCAAATTGAGGAGAAAAGAGAGAATGAATGGAGAGCAAGAGGGAGAGGCACGGTGTCTAAAATGTAATGAGTGTAAAACGGCTGCCTTGATTGAGTTAAGAGGCAAATAATGCAATTTGTCTGAGAAGCAGACCCCCGCCGAAACAGGGTAGTAAAAGGCCTAAAGGTCATTCATTTCTAACCAAATTACCAGTTCGGCTCCGGACGGGGGGGAGGGCCGCTGAGCACTGGTGGAGAGTTAATACACCTTTAACAAAAAAATGCCTTTTGAAATTCCTTCCTTCTGGAAGGCAGTCTTGCTCCAAAGCAATTAATTAAATCAAGTCAATGCAGACGGGGGAGATGACAGGTATTCTGTCATTTCCCTGGCACTTGTTTTCCTCGGCGGATAGGTGTACGAGACAGAGAGAGAGAGAGAGAGGCGAAGAGAAGAGAGAGACGGAAAAGGGACGAACAGATTTTTCCGGCAAGACAGAGAGATCACTTTTTATCTTTTCTCAGCCCTGCCGCTGAGTCATGTGGCACAGACGACAGCCCGTCTGGTTTGAGGGAGAGGAATAGCTGTTCTTCTGTCTCCTCTTAACCGTTCTTCATTTGCTAGAACTGCTTTTTTTCCCCGCAGTGTGGCTGTCAGCCTTCAGCCGATGTGAAGATAAAGATAAGACGTGAGACGTCGTCGGGATCATTCTGTAGCGTTCGTCTGTCGAGCAAATCCAGAACGGATTCCTTAACATGTCTAGCACGCTTCCCCGAGTCATACCACGAAGTGTTGCATTGCTTACCGAAACATTAACATGCAAAAATCACCTTGTGTTTAGCTGCGGACTCCAGCTAGGACCCCTTAAACACGATTGACGCCGTTGGCCATTTCGCAGAGGCCTTCGGTACCCGAAGGTAAAGGCCGACGGCACCGCTGCTGACGCTTCTAGTGCCCAGTCTCCGTCACTTTTCACCCACTCATCCCTGCTCTGTCTTAAATCCGCTATCCACATCTAGAATCCCTGCCTCCAACGCTCCAAATCCACTCTGGTTCCGCTCCTCTCCTCTGCTTGTCCCCAGAGCAGAGAAGCAGGGTGCTAAGCGCCATCTGTAACTGTAGTAATTCCTCGAGCGAAACACAGATAAGTCCCTCTTTAGCTTGTTCCACAGAGCCAAAGCCTCGCTGAATGGCGAGCCAGCGAGGAGCTCAGCAGGATTGGTCGGTCGACTCCTCCGCAGGGCTGAAGTGGGTCGAGAGCGTGTGGCGTGGAGAAAGAGAGGATAAGCCTGCGGAGAAGAAAGAAAGAAAGGAAGACGGTTGGGGGGGGAGACTCGCCGGATGCTAAGACCGAGGTTGCAGGAGGTCGCCGCAAGTGGGGTTGTGTGCTTGTGTGCCGCTTTGCAACTGAGATTGAGAGTTTTAGCATATTTGCAGAGCTGGAATCAGAGTGTGGGGGAGCTGGCTGGCTGACTGTGATAATGTATGCTTGTGTCTGTGGTAGGTTCATAATAGGGTTAGGCAGTGTTCAGACTTTTTAGGGTCACCGATAGGTCTTTTGAAATATCTCAGTAGAAGATATTATTCATATTCAGAAGACGGTCATACAGGTTTAATTTGGATTGACAAAAAAGTTAATTTAATTTTACTGTCGCCCTATTTTTTCAAGTGTTCTCCATATCCAAACGAAAAAGGGGGTTTGTTCCTATAAACTGGGGCCTACCATCATGAGTTGGCTCTCGTTTAAAAAAGTAAAACTCACAAGTGAGTTGGACAGAATAACTATATGACTTACTGAGAAAGAGTAACCAAGGCTAGAATTGGGGACTTTTTTAAACCTTACTCTAGGATCTCTAACCTCATCAATACCTATTCCTCTAGATTCACTAACCTACTTCATCTTACAGGCACAACTAAGCCAGAGCACATTCTGTATCTTGCAGATTTGCTAGTATTTGCTCTTGCTGGCAATGGAACAATCATAGCTGCTGTCAATAATGGATCATAAAATAGCTTGCAGGAATTCTGAGATCTCCAGCTTTTAAATAGTGCATTGCTGGATGATTCTATTGTTTGTCAAGATTTTTGAGCTTCTGATATCAGTATAGCCCAGCTTACAAAGTTCATGGCTGGTTTAAGGAACCTTGGATAAACTTTAGATAACTTATTATAACTTAAAGCTATTTTTTCTAGAGGAAGCTTTTTTTGCTTATTTGCTCAGCAAAACAGTTTGTTTTAAAAAGTAATATAGTATTGATACAGTAAGTAGGGCTTTTACCTACATCAGTGTGTTTATTTAACCCTTTCCAAGCTCCTTGTGGAAACAACCAAGTATTATTTACAGTTCTCATCTAATACATCAGTACTTACTCAGTACTTCATTAAACTACATTAAGGTTGCTGCTGAAGGAACTGAACACATTCATACAATGTCTGGGGCGTCCAGGAGAAATCTGGAACTACACTTTGTTCTTCAAACTGGTGCTCAAGATCTGATCTACTTCTTTCAGAGTAGGATATATTTGCTACTTTTTATTGTCTTATATATTCTATGCACTAATTGCTAAGCTAAAGGCTTTTAACCAATGAGCTTAGGCACCTAAAACTATTATTACACAGTAGTGTATGGCATTGAGTTAAAGTATAATAGTACAATTTCTATAATTTCTATCATTACATCATTTCAAATGACACTGACGTATATAAATGATGCTGTTTTTCAGTTTTTCTGCTTTTACTGAAGTACAGCCTATACAGGAATATGATAAGTTTGATGGCATTCAAATAGGATGATATGATATTAACAGGGACACTGTCCATTATTTGAAAACAATGCATCATAGCAATGAAACAAATGTCCACCACTTTAGTTTAAGGCCCATTATGCCACTGCAATGCCACATCATGGATCATCTTATGTGATTACTTGGGGAGTAAGTTATAAGCATTACAGTACTGCTGTTAGAAATTTATTATTTGATGCTTTTACATGTGGTAATATGTATGTAGCCATCAATAAATTAGTCATTGAAACTTATTTGGTGCTGTTGAATAGCCGAAGATTAAAAGTAGACATTTGTTGCACACTGCAGTGCATTCAAAAGGGTGCATCACTTGGCTCTGCCATCCGGACATCTTGTTTCCTGACCGGTATGTCAAACAGCATGAATGGAGAAAGCACCCTGCGGCTATTTCCCTCCAACTGCTAGATGGCTTGTGAACTCTCCGAGAAGAAAAGGCCATACAGACCAAGCAAGCAGCCTCCAGTCCCCTTAGCCATTGACGGTTCATGGCACGGCTATTAGTCAGATCTGAATCATAGTTGTGGAAGTCATCTGAACATGACTCATCAAAAATGGTCATAAGAATTTCCACTAAAGTATAATGATCATGTCCGGTAGGAGTGTTGGGATTAACCCACGCATCAGAACGAGAACCAAGGGATGTAATCAAGAAATACTGAAGACCACTGTTGGTTGTTAATCGAACTTTGTATTCACTGCAGTCCTCGCCAACAGTTCGTACACAGAACCTCATAGAGAAACCCTCAGAGGACCATCTTACGTCAAACTGGAAAAGACTTGGCTGGTTAAGAATAATCCCCTCAGCATTATTCACATTAGACCATTGTTTGACAGCATCCAAGGACACAGGGCTTCAATGGCGTCTTTCTAATGACAGGGTGTTGTAAAAGCATGTATGGTCAGTAAACATCACTGATGTTTTCTATAACACTGGACAGGAAGAATACAGCCTCTCCCACAAGCTTCAGAACCAACTGTACAGACAGTAGTGCCTTTATCTTTCAAAGCATTGCACAATTTATTGTGTTTATTGCAAACCTAACTGAAACAAATCATGTTGGGCAAAACCTCTACTTACCCCAGTCGTTCAGCAAAGGCAGGCTTAGAAATCAAATGTAGCTCCTTTAATTTAATGCTGGTGGCATGTGGTGTAGTGGTTAGCATAGTCGCCTCACAAGATGATCCATGTTGGATTCCCAGTCTGGGTCGTTCTATGTGGAGTGTGCATGTTCTCTTTGTGCTTGAGTGGGTTTCATCCAGGTACTTCTGTTTCCTCCCACAGTCCAAACACATGCATGTTAGGTTGATCGGTCACTCTAAATTACTCGTAGGTGTGTTTGTTGGCCATGAGATGGACTGGTGACCTATCCATAGTGTAACCTGCCTGCTCGATGATGCTAGGGTTGGCTCCAGCCCTCCCTGTGACCCCGACTAACGGGATAAAGCAGAAGATGGATGGATGGATGCATAATTGAATGCATGGAATGACACTGCTGACCAACACAAGAAGTCAATAGTCACCCAAACGGCTCAAGCCAATACTAGGTCTTTATTAAGGAATGTGCAATGTCAATGAGGTTTTGGACAAAGCACAGGACTTTCTGTGAGCTATAAAACATAAACAAACATGCACAACACCAACTGGACAAACAGTATGCCCTTTGCAAGTTCAGCATAAACAAAGAAACCAGAACTGTTCCACTTACCGCAGGCATTCAGCAACGTAATGCTTGGGAGTCCAAACTATGCTTGCTTTATTCAATGCTAGAGACAACATTGCTAACAATTACTAGAAGTCAATAGTCTCCCAAATGTGCTCTGTAAATGTATTGCAAAACTTCTTCTAAACTACTCAAGCCCAAACCAGGTATTTATTAAAGAATACGCAAACCTGCCAGTGTGGTTTAGGACACAACATTATATTCTGTGTGCTATGAAACTGACCAAACATACACAAAGTAGCTGAATGCCGTGGTCAGCAATTTCAGACGATGCTGCTGTGTGGAATTATGAATTGCAGTAGCATGGATTGACAATTTTTGTTGTTTCTATTCTACACATATATATCTTAATGGTCATTTTGCAAAGTGCGGACTACTAAGGCAGGGGAAACTCTAAGAAACTTGGGGCTGGAGTTCTTTGTGGCTTCTGCTGCTGGGTTTTGAAGCCAGGCCTCCCCTTGCCAAGTGAAGAGTGAGTATGATTTTGGAAGAGATGGATGAACTGTGGAGGTGGTGGGGTGCGAATTTCGTCACGAGAAGGTGAGGGCAGAGGAGTGGTTTATGTAGACCGTGTAATGATGAAAAGGAGGAGTTTGGGCGTGGTCTTTCTCCCAAACCTATTACTTATTTCAGAACTTCATTTATTAGAAACAATGCTTGGGTGATGTGCATTAATCTGACAGGTTAGCACAACACCTGTGGCTGCCCATAGCATTCAGCTTCTCAGAAATGTTCATAGCTGACTTTAATGCCAGGATTGGTCTACATAAATTGGACTACGTTTGCTGTAGCCAATAAATTTGCAACATTGGTTTTGAATATGAGTGTCAAGAACAAGAAAAGGGCCATGTATTGTAACATAACCGAAAAACAGCGATGTCTGTGGTGTCTGGGAGGCATCCAAGGACACAGTGCTTCAATGGCCTCTTTCTAATGACAGGGTTTGTAAAAGCAGCATGGTCAGTAAACATTGTAGGAGCAATGGTGTTTTCTGTCACACTGGACAGGAAGAATACAGCCTCTCCCACAAGCTTCAGAACCAGCTGTACAGCCAGTAGTTGCTTTATCGTTCACAGCATTGCAAAGCTGACTGAAACAAACCATTGTTGGGCAAAAGCTTGACTTACCCCAGTCGTTCAGCAGAGGCAGGCTTAGAAATCAAATTTAGGTCCTTCAATTGAATGCTGGAGATAACGCTGCTGACAATCAATAGGAGTCAATAGTCACCCAAAGGTTGTAAATGTAAATGTATGTGCCAAACTCCTCTTAAACCGGTCAAGCCATATCCAGGTCCTCATTAAGGGATGTGCAGACCAGCCAATGTGGTTTAGCTTGACTTGCTGTGTTATAAAAAATAAACAAACCTACACAAAGTAGCTGAATGCTGTGGTCAGCAATTTTAGATAATGGTGTCATGGACTGCAGGCACATGGGAGCTGGATTATGTTGACAATTTATATATTTATATATTCTATAAATGTATGTCTTACATTGGTGGGCTGGCACAGCCCCTGTGGCTGCCCATAGTGTTAACATTCCTAGCAAAGGTTTCTCCATTTTTTTTATAGATCACTATATCGCTGGAATAACCAATAACCATTGATCCCAAGTACGACTCCTGGGAGGTACGAGCCCCTCAGGGAACATAATGTTTTGTATTGATAATGACCAAGAGGAGAAGAGAGTGCTCTCTGGTGCCCATATGTAAACATGGTGAAGAGAAAGCATGGCACAGCTGTCAGCTGGAACAACAAGCCACAGAAGTTAACAGCACTACAACATGAAGCAACACTACAACCACACTACCAAACTGCTAGTGGCTAAGTGCCGATCCCTGCAGCTACATAATAACAACTCACTACAACTACGGTTTAAATGGCTGCAGATCAAAAACCACCAGCTTAACATTCACTTCTGTAGCCATAACTGGTAATATCTTGAAAATTCTACTTTCCTGTTAACCTATGAACTTGTGCAATTGTCAATGATTGGATAGCATCAAACCTGTAGCACTGCCAGTCTCCCGGAGAAGACAAGGCAAGAATTGATGGTACTACAATTGCTTGATATAATTGCTGATACAGTGAACAATCGCAGCTTAAGTAATCCTGGGTCCAATATGGCAGACAATATGGATTGTTAGCCTAAATGGTATTACCTGAAGTAATGGAGTGAAGTTTGGAGGTGTGACTTAAAACAAGACTCCTAAAAAAATCGAAGCTGTAATAAAGACAAAGACGTGTAACCTATAAAGTCCATGTTTTACATTTACACTTACAACATTGTTACTTTTGGAAGTTTAAATGAAATTATTCAATTGCAGACTCCCAATTTTCTTTCACTTGGGGACCTCCATGAAGGTGACACAGTCAAATGTTCTGTGATTCTCCTAAAGCTTCACCTGTGTGGAGTCAGCAGAGAGGTGTGGCTGAAAGATAAAGTCTGGCCATATGTGAATATATGAATTTTAAACAGGTGTGAATGTGTATGCGTATGACTCTGCTGAGTGTGTGTTGAGTGGCTCTCTGTGTGACACTGGAAAATGACTGAGATAATCCTAGGCTTCCTGCGAGGAACCTGTTGAGAACACAGATTGGGACTTTTTCCGTCCCACATAATTGAAGGGGGTGGAAGAAGCCAAACCTCTGCTAGAAATCCAAACCCCCATTACTGTGATCCTGTTATTGGATAACCAAACATGGGCAGATTTCTAAAGTTGGTACTTGGTACTAGGAGCCATTTGCTTTGCCAGAAATGTGGAGACCAAGCCATAAAACCACAGAAATGGATGATGGCATCAAGCTTCAATGCAAATTGAATACAAATGTGAGCAATAGATAAATAAATAGTAGTAAGTGAATTATATTTGTTCATACACAAAAGTAAACTGATCTGATATCTCCATTTGGGTTAGATTGTTAGTTTGCTACATCATTTCAACATGAATGGACCAATAGAAATGCTCCAAAAATAATATGGAAATATGGAATCTCAGGACACCCTTTTATTTCATAATAAAAAGGGATAATACCCCAGCAATTAATGGGTGAGGGGGCCTATCTTTTAGGCTATGTCCCGAACAAGGCCACCAGCTTGAAAGCCGCCATATTGGATCAAGGGCAAGTTTTTCCAATGGGAAGCTGGTCACGTAGCATATCAAAGAAACCAGAAGTTGATCTCTTGTGGTTCAAATGTTAACAATCCAGAAAGTTGCAACAAGAACCACATTGAACAACATGTTCAGTTTGCTGTCCCTGGTGCTGAACTGTGCTTTCAGATCTGTGTCCAGCACACATGGCGGCTGTCAAGATGTTACGGATATAGCGTAAAAGACAGGCCCCCTCACCCATTACTTGCTGGAGTATACAGGTATGGTATTTTCCCTTTCGTGTCCTGAGACTTTGCCTCCCCCTCTATATATATATATATATATATATATATATATATATATATATATATATATATATATATATATATATATATATATATATACACTATGTATTTTTTCAATCAACAAAACAAGCAAGTACTCTCTTTATCCCTTCATCTGCCTATGAAAGCCTTGCGCTGATATAAAACATTTTTTTACTGTAATTGTTTAATTATGTGGTGTAAATTACTGCTCAAAGCCAACTCAACCTCAGAGCAGATCTCTTCAAGCAGCCCGCGCAGTTCCGCCAGAGGACCTGCCATGCGTGGGTAAATATGGGTAAATAAGAGTGACTGGAGAAGAAGGAAACCAGACGGAATCCAGATCAAAGGCACGAGAAAATGAGCGAATGCTTGGACCTGCCCTGCTACTTTCAAACACCGCATGATTACATTAGGAGCTCCACTGTGTGAGTATATGTGTGTGTGTGTAGAGAGAGAGAGAGAGAGAGAGAGATATGGATCAACATGCCACCACCAGGAGACAAAACCTTGCACATGTGGTTATTGTTATGGCTGCTATCGTTGCTGATGCTTTGTTGATGTGTATCTGTATTCTATTCTTTAGCAACATTACACTAAAGGCAGTCATGCCAATAAAGCTCCCCCGAACTGAGCTGATCTGATCTGACTCAGAGGCCAAATGCCTCGGATCAATAATGACCACAGCATGTTTTTATGTAACGCAAGTGTTTACATGTAAAAGTATAACCACGTTCGAGATGTTTGAGATGTTCTAGCTCAACTCCAGAGTAACAGAGACATGATCGTGGCTAACAGCAACCCAATGAAGCAGAGCAGGCCCGTCTAAACATCCATCAATAATGGATGGAGCCCATCTTCTGAGCCATGCGCGAGTGGGCGTGTGGTGGTGGTGGGGGGGGGGTGGCGGCTGTATAACGATACATACACAAAAACACACACACTGTCTGCAGCACCAAGCCTCCAGACAAAGGCCCTGTGGGCCATTGATCTCGACCCCCTGCACCTCCTCATCCTGGCTAGCTGGACAATTTGGGACTTAGCGGCTATTTAATCTTTAATGTCCTGCCGAAGCCAAAGGAATGCTAATTTCTGTGGCCTGCCACCAATTTCCCATATACTTTTCTCTTTTTCTCTTTTTTTCCCTACCCTTTTTTCATTTCTAAGCTTTTCCTAAACTCTTTTCCCCGCGGTCCCATTTAGCCGCGCGCCGTACAGCTGAGGACAATTACGCTCAGGAAGCCGACGGGGGGGGGGGGGGGGGGGGGTAAAGGGGAGGAAGAATTTGAGGGTCGCGCAGGAAGTAGTGGAGGCGGTGGGCGGAGCCCGGCGGGAATCAGGGCCCCGGAGGGCTGCTCTCGGCCTGGGCACGGCCTGACCCACACGCCCCCGGACACCTCCAGGAACAGGAGCCGCGGGAGCGGGTCTGTGAAGATTCGCCAGGGCTAGGAAGAACTGGGAAAGTGGGGGATGAAAGAGAATAAAGGAGAATAAGATAATGATATGAGATGGGACCCCCTACCCTGCTTGCACCCCCACCCCTGCTGTCTAGGGGGGAGGTTTCCTCTTTCTTCAAATCTTACAGATAGGAATAATTGTTCATTCAGGCTTGTAGCTTCGTATCATTATGTACTGCATACTGTATAATGTAGACTGTAAAGCCTGACAACTAAGTCATTGTTATCTACTGAATGCTTCATAGCTTGGTTTAACTGCCTACATTGACTTAATGTGATCCATATCCTATATTTTATATGACCTACTTTTAACATTTGTGCAGGTTGATGTAACATAATCAGCCATAGGTTGTTTTAACATGACTATTTCCCACCATTACAGATGGAAAGTAATTAAATTTAAAACATTAAATTTGAAATATTCAATTTTAAACATTTTGGGTGTGTCTCAAAACCTACTGAGCTCCTACATAGACAGCATTTTACGTCATGGTATGCGCTCCCGACATGTAGACTGTCCCAATTCTTACATACCTTAAACATGCTGTCTACTGAGGAACCTTATTTTGGCCCGATTTTATAGAAGCATTTATAGAAGCATATAGACGCTTCCTCAGCCGCTAAGGCAATACCATGATGCAACACAGGCTAATCTAGGAGCAGTGAATTGGTTTTAAAATGTAAGTGATTTTGATTCTCTCTGGAATTTTAATGTGCTTCTGGTCATATAATCACACAAAACAGTATTTTATTATCGACTCTGTAACGAGTCCTTCACCATTTAGCAGTTTTATACTGGAGCCGTTAGCATTTATGCTAGCAGATTTTAAAGCCTAGGGCTGTTGTATGAGGAGAGATGAGGAGAGAACGCTGCTACTTAAACAGCTGCCTACCTAGACAGCCTACTTAGACACTCACTAGGGTTTGAGACACACCCTTTGTTTAAAACAGGAATTGCTGTTAGATGTTTGCAAGTGTCTCCACCATATTTTGAGTTGTACTATTGGAAATAGCAACAGAATGCCAGTCGGAACAAAAAGTCCTAAGAGCAGTTTCTGGGGGCCTCGGACCACCATGTCCACAAATGGTCCTAGGAATTTGATCAAACTACTCAGTTAAGGTGCGTCCGAAATCACCTACTTGTCTACTACTCAGTAGGGAAATCAGTAGGCGAGCGCGGCTAGTACGTCTGAATACTCAGTAGTGAAATCAGTAGGCGAGCGCGGCTAGTACGTCTGAATACTCAGTAGTGAAATCAGTAGGCGAGCGCGGCTAGTACGTCTGAATACTCAGTAGTGAAATCAGTAGGCGAGCGCGGCTAGTACGTCTGAATACTCAGTAGTGAAATCAGTAGGCGAGCGCGGCTAGTACGTCTGAATACTCAGTAGTGAAATCAGTAGGCGAGCGCGGCTAGTACGTCTGAATACTCAGTAGTGAAATCAGTAGGCGAGCGCGGCTAGTATGTCTGAATACTCAGTAGTAAAATCAGTAGGCGAGCGCGGCTAGTATGTCTGAATACTCAGTAGTAAATCAGTAGGCGAGCGCGGCTAGTATGTCTGAATACTCAGTAGTGAAATCAGTAGGCGAGAGCGGCTAGTATGTCTGAATACTCAGTAGTGAAATCAGTAGGCGAGCGTGGCTAGTATGTCTGAATACTCAGTAGTAAATCAGTAGGTCAGCGCGGCTAGTATGTCTGAATACTCAGTAGTGAAATCAGTAGGCGAGCGTGGCTAGTATGTCCGAATACTCAGTATTAATCAGGTATTGAGTAGTAGGTGAACGGTACCCGGATGACCTACTGAATTGGCAGCCATTTTTATGTAGATGAACACAGCACACTGTGTATCCCATGATTCACCTGGAGTCGTGGATGAATTCGAAGTGGAGTAAATAAACGGTGTAAAGCTGAACATCGGCTGTGTGTACGTAGCTACTGCTAGTGAACTGCCGCTACAGAAGTTAGCGCTACTGCTGAGATAAACAATGATTACATTCCTCCCGTTTCATCTTCTCTGAGCTACAGCTCCACACCGTCTGATACATAATCAGATAAAAACACAGATCAGAGTCACTAAAAGATCTAAATCTGTCAGTAAACGAGCTTTTAAATGAATAGCAGGACTTTTACGGTGGTGGTCTGACGTCTTGTGTCACAGGACGCTAGTAATATGGTGGACGTAGTACGTCCGAGCTTGTGTGGCTACTAAACCTCACCTACTGAAATTACCTACTAGTCTGTCACTCGGGCAGTACGTACTGACTCTAATCTAGTACCTACTGACTAGTAGGCGATTTCGGACGCACCTTTAGTCTTGGTCACTAAATCATGTCTACAAATGACTGGACACCTGACGCTTTGCCACCTGCGTGAAGGCACGATTAGACTGTGCATTTAAGACTGAATATATGTAAGTGATCTCTGCTCTGATTGGATGCTGCATGTTTTATTCACATTTTAAAGCATTCCACATAAATGGGTGGGGCTAAACAGCTATAGAAAAACAATGTATGCAAATCAACCTGTTTTATCAGCTTGCTTTCCATACATAGACTGGTACAGACCAACAGTTGCAGTTTTCATTTTTTTTCATAACTATAAATAAATAAATGAATGAGAACTGTTTGCCACTTGTGTTTGCATCCATTTAACCCATCCATGCAGTGAAACACCCACATATACACACTGTGAGCACACTGACCCAGAGCAGTTGGGGGTTAGGTGCCTTGCTCAAGGGCACACCAGTGATGTACTGTTGGTCCAGGGGATTGAACTGACCCAAAGACTAGCCTTCAACCCATGACTGGTCTTACCTTGATACATTCAACTGTTCAATGCTATTGAAATAGTAACTGATACTCATTATATACTTAGAAGTGTATATATCATGATGAAAGTTACATTTACTGTCATATTGGTAGATGTATAGGCAGCAGACATATTCCTGATAAACTGCAAAAGTAGGTTCCAATACAGAATCAATACTGTATCAATCGAAACGTCTATGTCAAGCCATTCAAAGCATGTACAAATTTGGAAAATCTACATTCAGAATGTCCAGTATTTGCTTCAAAGACACAAAAGACTGAATTTATTCAGTATTTTAAATTGTTCTTTGATTGTTCTACATAAAAGGTATGTGACTTTGGTCCGGGTGGAAAATGAAGCCATGACGACAAAATAGTGTAAATAAACTCCACACTCATACTGTTTAGTCAGCTGTGTTAGTTACTTGGATACGGTGGCCGAGAAGACCCAACGCACTGCAGATTCACAAACTCCACGAACCACGAACGCACTGCAAAACCGTCCACAACACAACAGAAGAGTTTCCGGAGGACACTTAAAGGACGTGGGACCACATACGGCGATTTAATGTAAACAGAACCACGCAGAGTCGCAGTAGCGTCTAATGAGAAGTAAGTTTGGCTATATTTACTAACTATCAAGACTAACTTCTCATTAGACGCTAGTGATGGCCAGATCAAGCTGGTTCAAAACAAGGTTCATTACTCAAAGCTTCATGTGCACATGAACCCCCCTGCTGGCCAAAACTTCTATTGTCATTTCAACTATTTGCGATAGCTTCTTGCAATGTTGTCAGCATGGAAACAAGTATATACATTAAACATCTTAATTTCATTGTCTATGGTTTATTCATTTGATCTTTGTGTGATTGTGTTGGGTAATAGAGGTCTGTCAATTAAAAAATAACTGCCAGTATGATTTCAGTCAGTAAATAAATCCAGTAGGACGTGAGATATTGATGTTAAACCTGTTGCAGTGGTTTTAAGAGATGGGACAGTGATTGTGGGGTGATGATGACTTTAGGTTTTATTAAGAAACAGTAAATCACACCAACACTCGAACCACGCCCTGAGCCAGCGAGGCTTCAGACATCATCAGTGATGTCACTGGCCCTTAACGAAGCAAGCCCTGATACGTGCTTGGAGCTTACTAGTATGTACCATTACCTGTATTAACTACACTCTTTCCATTCGGACATCAACCACAATTAAAGTCAATTAAAGTTCTCACTGTGGAACTTTCAGTTTGAGATGATCTTCAACGGTGGTGTAGTGGTTACCACTGTCGCCTCACAGCAAACACGATCCAGGTTGGATTCCCGGTTAACGGTCATTTTGCATATGATCACTGTTTTGGAGCTTTTCTATTGGTCCATTCATCAAGAGACTGTCACAGGATATGAAGAGCAGCTGTCGGGTTCGAATGATATAAAAAAAATGAAAATCAATGAAAACATACAGGTTTTTCATTGGCCAGCGATGATGCCTTGGATACGCTGGAGTACTGATGTACGACTGCGCGCATCTGTATATCGGCCGCCTCTGCGCTCGTTCCCTGATTGTTTCCTTAACATCTTAATGAGGAGATGGGGCCGCTTAACTTCCTCCACCTCTGCCGCTGATCTTAATTGGCAGCCTCTCTGATTAGAACAATAGGAAGAGAGGCAGGCATGCCAATCAATTAATGACACCTTTTATCTTCCTGGGGGGGACAGATGGATGGATGGAGCGGAGAGGTGAAAGGAGAGCGGATACACTGTGTGACGGGACGACACATTGTGTAATTTGTGTGTGTGTGCATGAGCGGTGAGTGTGTGTGAAAGAAAGAGAGAGAGAGGGTGACATTTATCTAGGAGGGAGAGAGGGATGTTCTTTTGTTCTTGAAAAGACCCCCCCCCCCCTCCCACAACCCCACCACCCCCACCAACCGCCTTCAATAATTCAGCAGCGGCTGTTACCTCTGCCATCACATTCTCTCTCTCTCTCTCTCTCTCTCTCTCTCTCTCTCTCTCTCATTCTGTCTCTTTTTCTTTCTTTCTCTCATTTTGTCTCTTTTTCTTTCTTTCTCTCTGTCTCTGTCTTTCTCTCGCTCTCTTTCTCTCTCTGTCTCTTTTTTTTTCTCTCTGTCTCTCTTTCTCTTTCACTCTTTCTCTGGCTGTCTCTCTTTTCATTTCTTTCTCTCTATCTGTCTCTCTCTTTCTCACTGTCGGTTTTTCTGTCCCTCTCTGTTTCTTTCTCTCTCTCACTTTTTCTCTCTTACTTTCTTTCTTTCTCTTTCTATATTTCAGTTTTTCTTTCTGTGTCTTTCTCTCTCAATTTTTTCATCCTGCTTTCTTTCTTTCTTTCTCTCTCTCTATTTATCTTTGCCTTTCTCTTTCTGCTCTCTTTCTTTCTTTCTTTCTTTCTGTTTTTCTTTTTGTCTTTCTCTCTCAACTTTTTCATCCTGCTTTCTTTCTTTCTCTCTCTCTCTATTTATCTCTGCCTTTCTCTTTCTGCTTTCTTTCTTTCTGTCTTTCTCTCACTCTCTTTCTCTCTCTTTCTATCTATCTTTTTACTTCTTTCTCTCTCTTTCACTCTTTCTTTCACTGGCTGTCAGTCTTTTCCTTTCTTTCTGTCTTTCTGTCTCTCTTTTTCTCGGTTTGTTTTTCTCTCTCTCACTTTTTCTCTCGCTGCCTTCTTTCTTTCTATCTTTCTTTCTTTCTCTCGCTCTATTTCTCTTTCTTTCTATCTTTTTCTTTCTCTCGCTCTATTTCTCTTTTACTCTTTCTCTGGTTGTCTCTCTTTTTCCTTCTTTCTCTCTATCTGTCTCTCTTTCTCTCTGTTTGTTTTCCTCTCTCTCACTTTTTCTCTCGCTGCCTTCTTTCTTTCTTTCTTTCTTTTTCTATATTTCTGTTTTTCTTTCTGTGTATTTCTCTCAATTATTTTCATCCTGCTTTCTTTCTTTCTCTCTCTCTCTATTTATCTCTGTCACTCTTTCTCTTCTCTCTCTCTCTTCAACATTTGGAAGCAGCCCAAAAGTGTCACTGACTGTCTGACACATGCTGTGTGAGTGTTTGTGCGCCAAGTTTATGCAACATTGTGAGGACCTAATTTTGGTCATATGCCCACACTGTGAGGACCACAGTCAGGGCAATGGTCAAATTGAAGTTAGGGTAAGTTGGGGTTAGGTTAATAGTTCTTCTGGTCAAGGTTTGAAAATGAATGGAAGACTATGTAAGAAGCCCACAATTCACAGAAACCAATGACAAACGTGTGTGTGTGTGAGTGTGTGTGTGAATAAAGACATTATGGCACAATATAAACCAACAACAATGTGAACCATGTGTTCTACTCCATACAGAGGCAGGAATGCACACTGAAGTCAAGCCTAAAATCAGTCTGGCACTACAGCTGCACAATACAAACCAAATACCGTACTGTGATTATAGTGTTACATGTTGTGGTTGCAGTGTATTAAAAACACATTGCTGTGTCTTTGATGTGACATTAGTAATGCAGTAATTTGATATACTGACCTGCTTTCTGTCAAAGTGATAACAAAACTGTAAGCCTAGAACGATATGATAAAAAATATCACAAACCTGCAAGAATGATGACGCATGACTGTAAAATAAATGAATATATACTGAATTAAAAATAAATTAATTAATAAATACAGATGTTTTCATAGACACATGCGATCCATTGCAGTGCAATCATTGAGTTAGTTACCTGTATATATATACATACTGCAACAAGAGACAATAGTGTCTTGGTACCAGAGTGCTGGTCTCAGATCAGTATTCAGTATCAAGCAATATCCTGAATTTTGAAATCAGTATTGAGATCAGGTGTCAGTGCATCCCTTTGTGCCATACTTAAAGATATGAGTATATAGAGAGAAGAGAACAAATTGAAACAGTTAATATTATATATTTTATATTATATAATAACAAAGACCTGCCATGGTTTAATTTACCTTTGTCTATTGTATCAGCTCCACTGTTTGTATCAGCTCCACTATCGTCCACCTGTGTCACTGCATATGTTGTTAGCCAGAACTTCACTGATCAGGACAGTGGATACTGGGTGGACACTCCCAGTTGCTGTGTCTGATCCACTTGCACCAGCGCAACACAAACTAACATGTCACCAATGCATCAACATCAGTACTGCAGTGCTGAGAATGACCCACCAAACAAATAAGCTTTATGGCAGCATGGTATATACAGTATATATATATATATATATATATATATATATATATATATATATATATATATATATATATATATATATAGAGCCAGGTTGATCCGGGTTTGATTCCGTAGCTGCATGTTCTCCCCGTGCTTGAGTGGGTTTCTTCTGGGTACTCTGGTTTCCTCCCACAGTCCAAACACATGCATGTTAGATTGATAGGTCACTCTAAATTGCCAGGAGTCCCTTTATTTGAATGCATATTTTATATTTTATCACTATAAAAAGACACATATTAACACTACATACAAATTTCAGGTTGAGATCTACCAGAAAAATATAACCCTCAGATATTTATTTGTATACTTTGTATCATTTTCCAAGGCCACACTCTTATGCTGGCTAGCATGGAGCCGAGTGATGGAGGAAGGTGATGCCGACTGTGCTCAGGTTTGCATCAGAATTTAATAATAACAGAAAAAAAAAAACTTTTGGAGCACTCATGTGCTGCATCGAAGCCTTAGAGGCTCATATCACAGCCCAGAGTTGCTGTAGGCCAGTTTTGCAATAACGATTAACAAACATGCTATTGTGCATCCCAAAATGACACACCTTTATTCTCATTCTTTCATACCCAACTGTGAGCTGGATCACCTCCCAGCACTTACATGTGAGTGTGTGTGTGTGCAGGTGAGAACCTCCCAGCCACAGTTCTACTGATGGATCGGAGAAGCAGCCACGCGCCCCTCAGCTCACCTCAGCTACAGCAGTGTGCTGCGCAGCCACACTACAGCCATCAGAAATATTTCAAACGCCCAGCGCTATTGGCTCAGCGCCTCACTCCTAGCGCACTCCTCGCTTTGACTGCACGCTACAGCCAGTACAGTAGCAGTGCATCAAAAACAGAGCAGCGGGGAGGCTTTCTTCTAAATAAACTGTGTTGTCAAGGAAGCTGGCTTGCAGCAGAACGACAAACAGCAGTGCACCGCATACCTGGCTCAGACTCGGGCTTTCTGACTTCATGCATCTCAGACCCTGTGAGGAAGAGAATCGGCTCCCGGGAAATTTGATCAGCGTGCAGCTTCTGCATTCGGTGAAGGCTTTTAAATTATTTTCTATATTATATGGAATTTATAGCGGAGTAGGTCATCACCAACCACGCAAACCCTGTTGATCATAGACATGGAACTTCACTAACGAGCACCACAGCCCAGCATGGCATTACCCAAGGAACATATACAAACCCTATAACATCCACAACAGTAGCTTATTTACATTAAAGTCTCTCCAACTGCGAGTCTGGCAAGTCCTCCCCCACCCTCGAGTGCTAGAGTAGAGAGACTGAGCGATGGATTCTCCTCCCCACCACAGTGGTACTCCTTGTGCACTTGCCTGCATACAGCAACCCAGCTCCTCTGGCAGCAGTGCACCCAGGACCTCCCAATGGCAACTCCTTCACATTGCATTGCTGAACATGCCTGGTAAGTCAACTCGGCTCCTCTGTCAACTCTAGGGTGATGGCCAATGCTACAAGGCCACCATCTCACCTGCTGTCATCCAAGCATCCTTGCTCTTCCACCATCCTCCATTGCGCTCCCTGTGGTCTGCGTTGCCTGTGCTTACCATCCTGCCTCCTTTTCCATAGTCCTCAGTCAGGTTTGTTCTTCTTTGGTGGAAGTCTTTGTTGGTTTTTCTTTGAGAAGATGATGCTCTCTACCAGCACCAACTGAATGACCAAGATAGCAGGCTGGTCGTCACCAACCACACAACTCTCTTACTGTACAACTCTACTACTGTAAGTAGGAGTACATTAGCCTGAACATAGAATCAGAAAGAGACAACCTGTCCATGGAAACATCCTTAGATCTTTTCGGCCTGGACCCGTGTCCATAAGTACAAAGTAGTTGTAACAAGATTTTCCAGACCAGATCTATGGCACAATATAGGCTTGGTAACATGTTTGTAGCACTTACAATAAAGCCAATCTGAGCTTTTCCCAGGAGGACGATGACGACAACAACACAGCATACCCTTGTCTCGTGCTGGTGTGTTGCATTGCTCTGTAAGCACTCTCGCTAAATTAGATCTTAGGTGCTCGTCATTTCCTTCCTGTAGCTTCTAGCCATCCATCACTCGCTCCCATTACCTACAGGTCAGGCCCAGCCTTGTCCTCTACGCCAGAGATATGAGAGGGCAGCCTCATTAGAGTGATGGATCTCTCTATATCTCTCTCACGCGCACACACAAACATGCACATACAGTGTTTTCTGCCATCGTCCGCAATGTTGGTCGGGCATCTCATATATTAAGAATGAAGCTTGGACACCCGCATGGGGCCTTACATAAGTAGTCAAATACAAAAGTAGGAGAACTTCAAATGCGCACAAACTTCAAAGGACATGCACACAAACAAAGGTTGGGGTCAGGTTATGGAGTCAAACCTATATCGCTCTTGTCCAAAGAGAAACAAGTGTCTCCGTAAATGGCAACTTGGCAGAAGAGGACAAAAGCATTCTTTGCTTTTAATGTAAGTCAATGGAACCAGAATTTTGGAGCTTTTCTATTGGTCCATTTATCATAAGGTTTATATACTAAATACTAAATCGCCAAGAGTATTCGTTCGTCTGCCTTTACATGGGTATATAATTGAGTGACATCCCATTCTTAATCCATAGTCCACCCTTTGCAGCTATAACAGCTTCAACTCCTCTGGGAAGGCTCTCCACATGGTTAAGGAGTGTGTTTATGGGAATATTTGACCGTTCTTTCAGGGGTACATTTGTGAGCTCAGACACTGATGTTAGACGAGAAGGCTACAAGGAAGCCAGTCAAGTTCTTCCACATCAAACTCACTCCTCCATGTCTTTATGGAGCTTGCTTTGTGCACTGGCAGTCACGTTGGAACAGGAAGGGGCCGTCCCCAATCTGTCAGGAGCATGAAGTTGTCCAAAATCTCTTGGTCTGCTGAAGCATTAAGAGTTCCTTTCTCTGGAACTAAGGCCACCTCCTAAATAACAACACCACACCATAATCCCCCCTCTACCAAACTTTACACTTGATGCAATGCAATCAGACAAGTACCGTTCTCCTGGCAACCATCAAACCCAGACTCATCCATCGGATTGCCAGAGAACACATCTCCAATGCTCTAGAGTCCAGTGGCAGCGTGTTTTACACCACTGCATCTGACGCTTTGCATTGTGCATGGTGTTGAAGGCTTGAATGCAGCTGCTCTACCATGGAAACCCATTCCATGAATCTATCTACGCTCTGTTCTTTAGCTAATCTGAAGGCCACATGAAGTTTGGAGGACTGTGCACCTCAGCCTCATTTTACATGGCTATCACTTCGTGGCCAGAAGGAGGGACAGAAGGAGATGCTGTAGTTCCCAGTCGTTTCCACTTTGGTATAATAACAGTGACAGTCGACTGTGGAATATTGAGTAGTGAGGAAACTTCACAACTGGACAGGTGGCATCCTATCACGGTACCACACTGGAAAGTTCCACTGAGTGCCAACTCCACTCTTTACATTGACTGAAACTTAATTTTTTTTCAAAAGACTTGATTTCATTTTTCAGAAAAATCTGCAGCCACACCTACAAAGTTCAGTCTTAGAAGTCGGTTTAGCATTTTCTGATTCTTTACGTGTTTAATGATGTTCATGTCTTTTTTCTAGATTTGCAGATTTTCTACTTTTTTTATTTCTTTCCTCAATAAATAGAAATAAAACTGCAAATCGAAAGATTAAAATGTGCAAAACAGCACTTCATGAAGCCAGGACCAATTTCTTTGTACTGAAAGAAAACCCACCCTCGGAACCATCACCCTACCCCCCCATACTCCTTCAACCCTTCGTTTTTCAGGGTCGCTGGGCGCCCTGCTCTGAAGGCTGACCCGGGAACAGTCCAGCATTTATCAAACAGATAATTAAAGCTCACAGCAAGCCTGGCACCTCAGCAGTCCGCAGGGGCCAGAGGTGACATCATTATCCCACAAACACAGCTCACACGCTCATCCTCCCTCTATCCCTCCATCCCTTCTCACTCTCTCGCTCTCTCTCTTTCTTCCTCTGGCTCCTTCAGGATCCAGTCATTAAAGATCTCCCTCATCATTCATTATGGATGCGTTGAGCCTTTGTTCACTGTAATGCTTTTTCTGAAAGACAGCGAGAGCGATGGAGAGAAAGAGAAAAGAAAGACAGGGGAGAGAGAATACATATTGTCACTGTCCTAGGAGAAACACATAGCTTCTTTTTTTTACCTCCTCAGAAAATGAAAGATGAATGGACTGATAGACATAGTCCACAATAAACCTGTAGAAGACATTCTGTCCTGGGACTAGTGTGTATAGGTGTTGATGCTTTGCACTGCATTCTCACTCAATTGTCTTAGATACTGAAAATATGTAAACATGACTAAAAATGAAATTCCTGCTTAATGTGCTTTAAAATAGACAATTTTAATTAAACCGATGGAAAAACTTGAGCTCACTTCAGAAATTCCTAAACGCTACCGTGTGACATCACTGCTGGACAACAGTGAACAGCTGCGCGGTACAACAGCACTATGACTGACTGGGACTGAGAATGTTCCAGAGCTGCTTCTTCAGATTCTGATGATGTTGCTGAATTTGAATTTGAAAGAGCTGTAATGTAGAAATAGACCACCATATCACTTAGTCCTGATACTTTTAGTCAAACCACACCCACAACAGCAGCTCATCCTGAGTGTAAACAGTATCGAGCTAAATAACCAACATTATTCATGACAACAGCCTAGCAACCAGCTAAACTCAGATATAGAGATATAGTTATTGTAGTAAATATGATCAAAGTGGAACTCGCTCTCATACAACACTATAAACCTTCATAATTCAGCTACGTTAGCTTAGCATAACTTGAACCGCCGAACTTAGCAAGCGAAGCTAATGTTAGCTAACATCAGCTAAAGCAGGCTCAGTAACTGAGCTTACCAGGTTTACCTCCACGTACATGGAGGCTCTTGAACTCCTCTCGCTGGTTTCCTTACACGCCCATATTGTTGGAACAGCGCCAGACTTAAGATCCAGTCATCGTGTAAGCCTACCTCCCATAGTTAGGGAAATAGCATAACAGCATAATCCTCAAACATACTCCAACACAAAAGCAACAGTAAATAATACAATCTCTGTACGTGTAAACCCCAATTCTGATAGAAGTTATCCAATTATTCAAATATTCTAAAGAACATCTTTTCATGTGCTGCAACTTTTGCCAACTCACTAAGCCACTCCTGTACAGAGGGTGCTAATGATGACTTCCATCCTCTAAGGGCAATTTGTCTTCCTATTATAATGCTAGTGTGGATCCAATCATCTGTAGGCTCATGCCATTGAGATAAGACTGTGGGATTCCCAAGAATATAAAGTCTGGGACAGAAGGAAAATGGAATTTCTGCTATTTCCAATATGTGCTTATGAACACTTAACCAAAATGGTTGGACTTTAGGATAAGACCACAGCGCATGTACCAAGGTACCTTCCTCTCTTTCACACCAACAGCATTCTGATGATTCTATAAGGCCGAGCTTATATAGTCTGCAAGGTGTCTAGTAGAATCGATGCAGAATCTTGAATTGTATAAGTCGAACTCTAAGATCCATTCCTGAAATATTCTGGACATTTCTGAAATATTCTGGAAAATCCTTTGCCCAGACTGTCTTCAGGCCTACTGTTGCCTTAATATTCGAATTCCCAAAGTCCATGTTGTGTTCATCGACTTCACATCTGATGTCCCTGTTTGGGATTTTTGCCCATTTATCACACACAACCTCGATCGTGCCATCAACAATTCACTGTCCAACCTAGGAAGCACGTCCAGGTATATAAATGTAATATGTTAACATTTTTATGGATTTAGATAGATAGATAGATAGATAGATAGATAGATAGATAGATAGATCTTTATTGATCCCTTTGGGAGGGTTCCCTCAGGGAAATTAAGATTCCAGTAGCATCACAATAAATTACAATAAACACACAAGAAACATATGAAAGGAATATAAATAAAAAAAATCCAATGTACAAAATAAAGAAAAAAGAAAGAAAGAAAAAGAAAAGTCTAACTGGGGAGGTATTGCACACTATTATTGCACTTGTTTATGTTAACTCGTGTTATTGCACTTGTTTATCTTAACTAGTGTTATTGCACTTGTTTAATGTTAAATGTTAACTAGTGTTATTGCACTTAGTCCGGTGTCCTCCTGTGACCCCTCCTCCCCTGCAGAGAGGAGTTGTACAGTCTGATGGCATGAAGGACAAAGGAGTTTTTGAGTCTGTTGGTTCTGCACTTGGGTAGGAGCAGTCGGTCACTGAACAGACTCCTCTGGTTGCTGATGACGGTGTGCAGAGGATGACTGGCATCGTCCATAATGTCCAGAAGTTTGTCCATTGTCTTCTTCTCTGCCACCGTCACCAGAGAGTCCAGTTTCAGGCCAATC
The DNA here is from genome assembly GCA_021613375.1 of Megaleporinus macrocephalus. Lineage (NCBI taxonomy): Eukaryota > Metazoa > Chordata > Actinopteri > Characiformes > Anostomidae > Megaleporinus > Megaleporinus macrocephalus. Next base: position 41,208,795 of record CM038709.1, on the reverse strand, counting down.
ACTGAGCCAGCCCGCCTGATCAGTTTGTCCAGCCTGGATGTGTCCTTCTTGGATGTGCTGCCTCCCCAGCACACCACGGTGTAAAACAGGACACTGGCCACCACAGACTGATAGAACATCCACAGGAGTTTCCTGCAGATGCCAAAGGACCGCAGCCTCCTCAGAAAGTACAGCCTACTCTGTCCTTTCCTGTACAGTGCTCAGTGATAGCAGTCTAGTCTAGCTTGCTGTCCAGCCACAGCCCGAGGTATCGTATTAGGCATCGTATTGGAACCAGTCTGAACTGGCTTTCAGGTTAACTGATTTCTGCACCGCTCACTTATTCAATCAAATGATCAGGAACCCCAAGGAACCACCTCAAAGCACATGTTATTTGGGTGTTGGGTCATTCTCAGCACAGCATTGACACTGACATGGTGGTGCTGTGTTTGTATGTGTTCTGCTGGTATAAGTCGATCAGACACAGCAGTTCTGCTAGAGTGTTTAAACACTGTGTCCACTCACTGTCCACTATATTAGACACTCCTACCTTGCTGGTCCACCAAGTAAATGCATATTAGTCAGATACGATAACTCATCTGTTGCACAGTTTGTGTTGGTCATCTTCTAGTCCCTCATCAGTGGTCACAGGATGCTGCCCGCAGGACATTGTTGGTTAGATGTTGCTGGTTGGTGGATGATTTTCAGTCCAGCAGTGACACTGAGGTGTTTAAAAACTCCAGCAGTACTGCTGTATCTGATCCACTTGTACCAGCTTAACACACACTAACACACCACCGACTGCTCTGTGGGGGTCCTGGTCATTAAAGAATAAGATTAAAGAGGATAAACAGTGAATCAGACTACAGCCTGTAATTGTTGAACTACAAAGTGCTCCTATATAGTCAGTGAGGCTTATCAAATGGACAATATGTGTAGATCGATAGATAGATAGATAGATAGATAGATAGATAGATAGATAGATAGATAGATAGATAGATAGATAGAAAGGTAGGTAGACAGATAGATAGATAGATAGATAGATAGATAGATAGATAGATAGATTTGTTTGATTTGTGATGTGTCATTGAAGACCATTGAAAAACTGGATAACTAAGTATATAGAGAATCAGATGAACTACAGCCTGTTATTGTTGAACTACAAGGTGCTCATATATGGAAAGTGGAGCTGATAAAATATACAATGTCTGTAGATAGATAGATAGATAGATAGATAGATAGATAGATAGATAGATAGATATGTAGGTTTGATTTGTGATGTGTCATTGAAGACCATTGAAAAACTGGATAACTAAGTATATAGAGAATCAGATGGACTACAGTCTGTAAATGTAGAACTACAAAGTGACCACTGAGTATATGTCATATGCTAAATTTTGCTAAATGTACTAAAGTCAGTCATCATGACATCAGCAGTTAAGACTAATGCAGACATGATACTGTTATTTTATTCATCATAATTTGTCTCGACAATTTGCTATGACATCATCATAGAATAGTAATGACAATGTAATGCAGCAGGATTTAAGTAAGATGCTACCGACACTTTCTATTTCCAGACCGGGCCGTCCACCAAAACAAGATGGATAACACGAGTGAAGTAAGCCTCAGAGTTAAGGGGTTAAAAAAGAATAACCTCAGCGTTGGAAAATAAATGGTGAGCTGTACCTGAAATTGTTCTGAAGGTGCAGCAGACTTCTATTGCATTATTTTTAAGTGTGTGGGGACCAACACACACCTCCAGGGTTGAAACTGCTGCGGTGGCACTGCTGGAGCACGGTGTGATTTTTCCTCTTTAATGGTAGATATTATTATTTGCCTTCGTGCGGGTTATTAGAGCACCGTCGTTGCAGCGACAATCAATTACCCGCAGAAAGTGGCGGAGATACATTTGTCATTTTAATGAGAGGCGGAGGAACACAGCAGAGACAAAATGAGGAGAAAGCGAGAGACAGGTGACACCGCACATGTGCACCAGTGCCGTATTCAGAGTTTTGTATTAAGGCGACTGGTTACAGTAGTGGCGGCTCTAGTATAATAACATTTTTCATGTTTGAGTATAAATTGGTCTATAGTATATATATATATATATATATATATATATATATATATATATATATATATATATATATATATATATATATATATATATACACACTACCAGTCAAACATTTTAGATCCCTACCATTCAAACATTTTAGATCACTACCAGTCAAACGTTTTAGATACACTACCAGTCAAACGATTTAGTACACTACCAGTAAAACGTTTTAGTACACTACCAGTCAAACGTTTTGCAACACTATGTGTCAAACGTTTTAGATACACTACCAGTCAAACATTTTAGATCACTACCAGTCAAACATTTTAGATCACTACCAGTCAAACGTTTTAGTACACTACCAGTCAAACGTTTTAGAACACTACCAGTCAAACGATTTAGTACACTACCAGTCAAACGTTTTAGATACACTACCAGTCAAACGTTTTAGTACACTACCAGTCAAACGTTTTAGATACACTACCAGTCAAACGTTTTAGATATACTACCAGCCAAATGTTTTAGAACACTACCAGACAAACATTTTAGTACTCTACCAGCCAAAGATTTTAGATACACTACCAGCCAAACGTTTAGTACAATACCGGTCAAATGTTTTAGTACACTACCAGCCAAACGTTTGAGTACACTACCAGCCAAACGTTTTAGATCACTACCAGCCAAACGTTTTAGATCACTACCAGCCAAACGTTTTAGTACACTACCAGTCAAACGTTTAGTACAATACCAGTCAAACGTTTTAGTACAATACCAGTCAAACGTTTTAGTACACTACCAGCCAAACGTTTGAGTACACTACCAGCCAAACGTTTTAGATCACTACCAGCCAAACGTTTTAGTACACTACCAGCCAAACGTTTTAGATACACTACCAGTCATACGATTTAGTACACTACCAGTCAAACGTTTTAGATACACTACCAGTCAAACGATTTAGTACACTACCAGTCAAACGTTTTAGTACACTACCAGTCAAACGTTTTGCAACACTACCAGTCAAACGTTTTGCAACACTACGAGTCAAACGTTTTAGATACACTACCAGTCAAACATTTTAGATCACTACCAGTCAAACATTTTAGATCACTACCAGTCAAACGTTTTAGTACACTACCAGTCAAACGTTTTAGATACACTACCAGTCAAACGATTTAGTACACTACCAGTCAAACGTTTTAGTACACTACCAGTCAAACGTTTTGCAACACTACCAGTCAAACGTTTTGCAACACTACGAGTCAAACGTTTTAGATACACTACCAGTCAAACATTTTAGATCACTACCAGTCAAACATTTTAGATCACTACCAGTCAAACGTTTTAGTACACTACCAGTCAAACGTTTTAGATACACTACCAGTCAAATGTTTTAGATACACTACCAGTCAAACATTTTAGATACACTACCAGTCAAACATTTTAGTACACTACCAGTCAAACGATTTAGTACACTACCAGTCAAACGTTTTAGAACACTACCAGTCAAACGATTTAGTACACTACCAGTCAAACGTTTTAGATACACTACCAGTCAAACGTTTTAGTACACTACCAGTCAAACGATTTAGTACACTACCAGTCAAACGTTTTAGTACACTACCAGTCAAACGTTTTGCAACACTACGAGTCAAACGTTTTAGATACACTACCAGTCAAACATTTTAGATCACTACCAGTCAAACATTTTAGATCACTACCAGTCAAACGATTTAGTACACTACCAGTCAAACGTTTTAGTACACTACCAGTCAAACGTTTTGCAACACTACGAGTCAAACGTTTTAGATACACTACCAGTCAAACATTTTAGATCACTACCAGTCAAACATTTTAGATCACTACCACTCAAACGTTTTAGATCACTACCAGCCAAACGTTTTAGTACACCACCAGTCAAACGTTTAGTACACTACCAGTCAAACGTTTTAGATACACTACCAGCCAAACGTTTTAGTACACTACCAGCCAAACGTTTTAGTACACTACCAGCCAAACGTTTTAGATACACTACCAGCCGAACGTTTTAGATACACTACCAGTCAAACGTTTTAGAACACTACCAGCCAAACGTTTTAGTACACCACCAGTCAAATGTTTAGTACAATACCAGTCAAACGTTTTAGTACACGTTTGTACTAAACATTTTAGGACTTGCTGTGAACCACAATCAAAACCATGTAGGCAAACGCTACAGACGGCCACTTTTCATTACAGCTGTTGTTTTTGACTCCAGTTCTCATGTTGGCATATGGCTGCACCAGATTCTATTTCGGATTTCTGTTGTTTCTGTTGTTACTTTTCTTTTTTTTTCCTGACACAACAATAGTGTAAGCAACTACACTGAAGATGCCGTTTGAGAGACATTTTGGGGCTGTAATTTTGGGAAAGGTTTGGGTGACTATTGTGTTCTAGTGTTTGATAGAAACAGTAGCTTGAAAGCTCCAGCGCCAAATTGAAGAAATAAAATTCTGGATTTGAAGCGCAGACATGAAAATTCAAGAGTCAACTTCTTTTCGGTGCGTTATTGAGAAGTTCTACATTCTAAATAATAAAGCATTAAACCAATATTTTGCATTAGTCATTTTGATTTCTGCCAGTTGACAGAATTATGCCCAACACAATATTTTAAATATGGTGTTTTAGCTTTTCAGTCAGAGCAAGAAGTGTTTTTAGGCAACATGAACATGAAGGATATTTTTAAGTTGACTGCATACAGTTGTTCTAAATTCAACCCCCACTATTCAACTAAGTGTTTTAGCAAGTTTGAGATCTAGTTTTTTTTTTATCTTGTTCAAAATCAAATTAAAAAAGGACTTATATAATAGACAAATGCTACTTAAATTACAACAATATTTTTTTCTAATATTCCGACAAATGTCCTTTTTGTGATTTTCTCATTGACACAATTATCCAACCACTTAGTCACACACATCATTAGTACTTAGTACGACTCCTATTGGCAGTAATAACGTCCTTCAGATGTGAAACATAGCTTCACATAAGTTTCTTGCAGCCATCAACAGGTATCTTAGCCCATTCCTCATGAGCAAAGGTCTCCAGTTCATTGACATTCTTAGGCTTGCATGATGCAACTACCTTCTTCAAGTCCCACCCGAGATTTTCTATGGGATTTAAGTCGGACAACTCCAGAATCTTCCAGCCTTTCTTCTGCAACCATGCCATGGTAGAATTGGAGGTATGTTTGGGATCTTTGTCCTGTTGGAAGGTCCATTGTCTCCCAAGCTTCAACTTTGTCATTGACTTCATGACATTTCTAGCCAAGATCTCTTGGTAGGTAACTGAATTCATGGTACCTTCCACACAGTGGAGATTCCCAGTACCTGAAGCACCAAAAGAGCCCCAGATCATGACTGACACACCGCAATGCTTCACAGTAGGCAAGGTGCTCTTTTCTGGATGGGCATTTTGTTGAGCCACAGGCCCAATGAGTTCCAATTTTGAACAGTATCCAATTTTGAACAGTATCCCAAAACCTTTGTGGTTTGTCCACCTGGTTTTTGGCATTCTGGACTTGACTCTTCTTGTGCTTTGGAGTCAGCAGGGGGGTGCGCCTAGGAGTTCTGGCACGGAGGCCTTCATCAGTGTATGCCTTATTGTCTGAGTACCTGCCTCTGACAAGTCCTGTTGCAGTTCCTCAGCTGTCAGCCGGGGATTTTTCTCCACCTTTCGTTTCAGGTACTGGACAACAGTCGCCAACAGCGTCCTCTTTCTGCCATGCCCTGCTGGTGTTTCCACTGTGCCTTTAGCTTTCAACTTGCGAATGATGCTTCCAGTTGTGTCTCTTGAAATGTTTAATGCCTGTGCTATCTTTGTATATCCATGTCCTAGCTTATGAAGAGAAGTTACCTCCTCTCTTGACCTCATTGACCATTCTCTGGACTTCACCATGTTACAACTAACTTGCCATTGGCTTTGGAGGAATGACTGATATACTTAACTAAATTACTTCAAATAAATATCCGGGCACAGTTACAGTCACTAGGCTATGAAGCACCAAATAGCTCAACCAATTTGCAACAGCGCCCCCTTTGAGGCTGACCAGTGCTGCAGCTCCATTGAGGTTTGGCAGGTAAACAACAATAACATCTAATGTGAATTTGAGTTTAATCATTTTCTAATAAACATCATCAAAAGCTAATTTTCAGAGACCCCCACAGAATTTAGACTTTAGGATGTTCATGGGGTCCAAGATGTTAATTAGGGGGTCTCTGACCCTGCCGCCGCCCCCAGGACCTTCTGTATCTTGTACCTTGGTCTTAGCTCCTTCTGGCCCACTCACAGCTGCAACCGGGCTACACACACACACACACACACACACTCTCTCCTGCTGCAGTAATGAAATGTGATCTTCAGCGAAGTGCAATATTTAGTAAATGAGTCCGTAGAGAAGAGCAGCAGTTCAGCTGAGTTGTGTGGAATCAGAGATAGATGGAGTCACTTAACACTCACACTCATAATTCATTACTTTAGCCTGAACACAAACACACTCTGAGCTGCGGGAATGCATAGCCTTAACTAACCCCTCCCACTCTCTCTCTCTCTCTTTCTCTCTCTCTCTCTCTCTTCAGTGCTGAGCTCTGCAGAACAGGCTGGGCTCCACATGAAAGGCTCCAGAAAAACTGACTTAAGCTGATTTCCATTAAACGATGACAGTTTTTAGTCGTAAACAGACACAAGAGAACAGAGCTAATGAACACACTCAGCGCTTTTTAGGAGCGTCTTCCAATTACATCTCTCTCCCTCTCTCTCGCTCCCTCTCTCTCTCTCTCTCTCTCCTGAGGAACTCTATTAACTATTACGTCAACATTCAACCTTCATATGGCGCATCACTGAAATATGGAAAGCTTTGGTTTCATAAATAAGTAAATAAAATAAATAATACATAGAATAAAAATGAATACAGTATTGAATGAATGGAAGAATAAATAATGTCTTTTTTAAAAATAATAATTTAGTAATTTTGTTTAATACATGCATATATTTATTTTTGCATACAGTTTCAACCGGTTTAAATGTATCATTCCTCCATAATAAGCAGATAAATGTATAAACATCTTATTTAGTCATGATTTTATGTATGCAGTATTTATTAACTTCTTGTTAATTATATTGTTAATTTCATGGATAAACAGAAATGTTCCAAAATAGAAAGAAAATCTGGTTTTCTCCTGTAAAGTTATCAATCCTTGGACATCAAGGATAAAAACCTCATCTAAAGTTTGGACTTCATCATCCACAGACATAGGAAATAGAGGAAACTCAAGACCCACTGTGACCCTCCCCAGGAGTGGTCGACCAATCACTCCAAAAGCAAGACATGTAATAGTCCACAAGGTCAACATGGAACCCAAAGTAACTTGTAAGTAACTGGCTAATTTTAATGTTTACGAATACACCAGCAGGAGAACACTCAACAACAATGGTTTGCATGACAAGGTTGCAAGGAGAACACTGCTATCCATTTGGAGCTTGCTTAAGATCATGTGGATGATTTTAAGGACTACTGGGGAAAAAAAACGTTTTTGTGGATGGATGAGACCAAGATAGATATAGAGAAAAGAAAGATATAGATAAAAGAAAACATCCCATCTGTGAAACATGGTGGTGGTAGTTTTAAGGTTTGGGCCTGTTTTGCTGCATCTGGGCCAGGATGGCTTGCCATTGTTGATGCAACAGTTAATTTTGAATTACACCAGCAAATGAACACAAATCATTCCCAGAATATATTTAAGTTAATGTTTTAGAATGGCCAAATCAAACGTCCTGAAGAAAACCCACCACCATCCCAGAGTTGAGCTGGTTTATATGGAGCAATGGGCTAAAATTGCCCCAAGTCAATACACAGGACTGACCAACAGTTACCAGAATTGTTTAGTTGCACTTAATGTTTCACAGTAGGGTCACATCAGATACAGCTCAAGTTCTGAAACTTTTTTGTTTACAGTTATGTGATGCTGGACAATTTTCTTCAATAAATAAATGACCAAGTAAAATATATTTTTCTTTTGCATTTAATTGTGTTCTCTTTATAGACTTTTAGTAGTTCTGATGTCTAAAGGCTTCACAAACTTTTAAGCATCATTGTAACCAGTCAACTAACTAAGGAGCTAGGTATGCAACTAAAAAGGAACCAAGTAACTTACAAATAATAAAGAAAGTAACTAAAAAAATATGAAATTAAGCAATAACTAAGTAAATAATATGGGTACTGTGGTACTATACAAATGACTAGATGTTTAAGAATATTATAAAGTATCTAAAAAATAGGTAATAATTCAAATTTATTAAGAATATGTAATTTTTATATCAACTTTCAAGCACCATTGTACTAAGAAAGTAAATTAAAAAAAGACAGTTTGGTTTTTACAATGGTGCCTGAAAGGTTATATAATAATTACATATAGTTTTACAAGTGTTACTCACTAAGCAAAAGTAGCTACAGCAGTCACTAAGTGTAGAACAAAATAAGTAAGTATCTAAGTAAGTAAATACTAAGTAAATAATGTGTGCACGGTGGTACTACATATATGAGTAAAATGTTAACATTTCATTATGTCTAAAAATGATAATAATTTAAATTTATTGGAAATGTGTAATTATTATATAAAATTTCAAGCACCATTGTAACTAAGTGTCCCACTAAGCAACTAAATAAGTAGCTAAGGGAGTATTTAAATGTGTAACAAACAGTTAAGTAACTAAGTAACTAAGTAAGTAAATACTTATAAAGAAAGTAACTGACAAAGTATGAAAGTAAGCAACAAACTAAACAATTAATGCAGGTACTGTGGTACTATGTATATGAGTAAAACATTAAGAAATGTATTAAGTCTTTAAAAATAGGTAATAATTCAAACTTATTATAAATATATAATTATTATATGAACTTTCAAGCAACTAAATAAGTGGCAAAGTAAAAATTAGATAACTAATTAACTAAGTAAGTAAATACTTACTAACAATGTATGAAAGTAAGCAATAATACTATGAGTTCTGTGCTACTATGTAAATGAGTAAAGGAACCAGTTTACAATAAACCTCAGGGCTTTTAACCTTTCATTTTTTTTGATAATCTACATTTATGGTTGTTCAATCACAGTCAGGAAGTTTAAACCCGACCCCATTTCCCCTCCTTGGAACCCTCTTGACCGTCCAGACACCCCATTAGCCTCTCTCTCTTCCTCTAGAAGGCTCTGTGATAGCTAGTTACTGGCACACTCATTAGATCTAATATTACATATGGTTAGTCTGGGAACTGAGGGGTAATTAATTTCTGCAGTTGTTTATGCTGCCATCAGCGTTTGATCAATGAGATACTCCTGGGAGCAGAACATGACCTCACACACCACATACACACACACACATACAGTTGCATTGCTTTCATTCTGGATCTACTTTCGAGAACTGTGCATTAAATACTGCTTAACATTCTGAGAATGCTATTTATGACATTCAGTCCTATTTCATTTTTACACCACCATTTTCTCTTTTAGCGCTTAGAATTAAACTGGCGGACTTTATTACTCTGCATTTAAAACCGATATATGTAAATGACCCCCCCCACACACCCGTTCTGATTGGGTCCAATTTATAATCCCTCACTGACAAAGCAGTCCAGACTGAAACACTACTTCAGACTTTGGCAGGAATGGATGGGGCTAAACTCCTGTAAGCTGAATATATATGCAAATGTGTCTCCTTCTATGACAGCAAAGCTTCTATATACAGGCTGTATAGATTGGAATGGTACTTTTTGGATCTTTGTAAACTCTCCTATGCTTAAAAAAAAGTTTTTCCAGCACAATAGGGTCAAATGAGCTCAACAATAAGAACAGAATGTGAGGCCCACACACACACACACACACACCCACACACACACACACACACACACAATTTTCTTTACTCTGTGGTTTCTGTAATAAGAATAAGGCTTTAAGCCATTTATAATATATGAAAATTAATATTGCTTTCCAAAATTTCCATTTAAACATGACATTTTTCAGCTATTTTTAGTGCATAATATCAACTGATGAATATGATGTATGTAAAATAAAAATAATAAATAACATTATAGAAAATATTAACACCAAAGTAATGTTTGTTAAGACCTAAAGTTAGTAATTAATAATTACCAGCCAAACAATTTAAAACAGTTCTAAAATGTTTGACTGGAAGGGTTTTAAACGTTTGGCTGGTAGTGATCTAAAACGTTTGACTGGTAGTGTTTCTAAAACATTTGACTGGAAGTGTTTTAAAACGTTTGACTGGTAGTGTACTAAAACGTTTGGTAGTGTACTGAAACGTTTGACTGGTCGTGTATCTAAAACGTTTGACTGGTAGTGTACTAAAACATTTGAGTGGTAGTGTTGTAAAACGTTTGACTGGTAGTGTACTAAAACGTTTGACTGGTAGTGTACTAAAACGTTTGACTGGTAGTGATCTAAAACGTTTGAGTGGTAGTGTTCTAAAACGTTTGACTGGTAGTGATCTAAAACGTTTGAGTGGTAGTGTACTAAAATGTTTGGTTGGTAGTGTATCTAAAACGTTTGTCTGGTAGTGTACTAAAACATTTGAGTGGTAGTTATCTAAAACGTTTGGCTGGTAGTGTATCTAAAAGGTTTGGCTGGTAGTGTATCTAAAACGTTTGAGTGGTAGTGTACTAAAATGTTTGGTTGGTAGTGTATCTAAAACGTTTGTCTGGTAGTGTACTAAAACGTTTGAGTGGTAGTGTACTAAAATGTTTGGTTGGTAGTGTATCTAAAACGTTTGTCTGGTAGTGTACTAAAACGTTTGAGTGGTAGTGTACTAAAATGTTTGGTTGGTAGTGTATCTAAAACGTTTGGCTGGTAGTGTACTAAAACGTTTGACTGGTAGTGTATCTAAAACGTTTGAGTGGTAGTGATCTAAAACGTTTGAGTGGTAGTGTATCTAAAACGTTTGAGTGGTAGTGTTCTAAAATGTTTGACTGGTAGTGTACTAAAACGTTTGACTGGTAGTGATCTAAAACGTTTGAGTGGTAGTGTACTAAAACGTTTGAGTGGTAGTGTTCTAAAACGTTTGAGTGGTAGTGTACTAAAACGTTTGAGTGGTAGTGTTCTAAAACGTTTGAGTGGTAGTGTTCTAAAACGTTTGAGTGGTAGTGTACTAAAACGTTTGAGTGGTAGTGTTCTAAAACGTTTGAGTGGTAGTGTTCTAAAACGTGTGTACTTTTGCATTTTATGTAATTATTCAATCATTAATCAAGTATATTTTATCTATCCACTATTTTAGTAAAACGTACAGACCATATTGTGACGACTTCAACATGTGAAGTTCAGCAAAGAAACAGTAACTATGCACTAAAATAAACTCTCTAGTTCTCTCTGTGACGAGCCTTCTCTTATTTAAGTTGTGATGCCCTACTGAAAACCAGGGCCATTTTAAACATATCACATTTCTGATGATTGTGTGTTATTTCTTTTTAGTCACGTCACACTGCCTCTCTCTCTGTCTCGCTCTCTCTTTTACTTTCAGAGCCTTTTTGTTGGTTTAAACTGGAGATGTTGTTATGTGCTGTCAGCGAGAAGCTCTAAAAACACTTCTTTACAAACCCATTGAACCCTACCCAGAGTATCAAATTCTTCACACATCCAGACACACCTGCTGAAGGTGTCCAACACCGCCAGGATCAGAAGCGCTAACGTCTTGTTGGGACATGTCTTTCATCAACACCCTACCTTAAAACAAGGTCCACTACTTTTACAGAATCGTACCAACCCAAAACAAACAAGTTCTTTGTTTCAAAAATTACAAGTTGGGTTTGATGTGAAATTAATCTTACCAAAAAGTAACTTACTCAAAAAGTTCTTTACCATCCAAACAACCAGCAAGCCTTCAGACATTTTCATATCGTCTCTGTCCAAAGAAAAACAAATGGCTCCTAATTAGCAGCTTTATTGGACAGGAGCAAAACCTTCTTCAGTTTCAAAGTAAGTCAATGGAACCAGATGTTTTCAAGCTATTTTGGTAACATGATGGTGACGTGATGAACTAAATATCTCAGACACGATGAGTTAAACATCTCATTTAACTCTAATATCTCATTCAGCCTTTCCAGCTTTAGCTAGAATATGACATCATCAAGAGATGAACTACAGACTGTATTTGTCATAGGACTACATTAAGTGCAAACATGTAGCCAACATAGTGCAATGAAGGTAACCTACAAGTATGCCCATCCTGTGTGGTCCGATGCTAAATAATTGCCAATCCTTTGTGGTCCAATGCTAAACAATTGCCCATCCTATATGGTCCAAAGCCGAACAAATGCCATTACTGTGTGGTCCGATGTTAAACAACTGCCTGTCCCGTACAGTTCGATGCTAAACAACTGCCCATCCTGTACAGTCCAATGCTAAATAATTGCCCATCCTATACGATCCAAAGCCAAACAACTACCCATCCTATACGATCCAAAGCCAAACAACTACCCATCCTATACGATCCAAAGCCAAACAACTGCCCATCCTATACGATCCAAAGTCAAACAACTACACATCCTGTGTGGTCCGATGCTAAGCAACTGCCAATCCCGTACAGTTCGATGCTAAACAGCTGCCCATCCTATACGGTTTAAAGCCAAATAACTGCCCATCCTGTGTGGTCCGATCTCGTACTGTTCAGTGCTAAACAACTGCCCATCCTGTACAGTCTGATGCTAAACAACTGCTCATCCTGTACAGTCCAATGCTAAACAACTGCCCATCCTGTACAGTATGATGCTAAACAACTACCCATTTTGTATAGTCCAGTGCTAAACAACTGCCCATCCTGTACAGTCTGATGCTAAACAACTGCCCATCCTGTACAGTCCAATGCTAAACAACTGCCAATCCTGTATAGTCCAATGCTTAACAACTGCCCATCCTGTACAGTCCAATGCTAAACAACAGCCCACTCTGTACAGTTCGGTGCTAAACAATTACCGATCCCATATGGTCTGATGCTAAACAACTGTCCATCCTGTACAGTCCAATGCAAAACAACTTTCAATCCTGTACAGTCCAATGCTAAACAACTGCCAATCCTGTATAGTCCAATGCTAAACAGCTGCCCATCCTGTACAGTCCAATGCAAAACAACTGCCCATCCTGTGTTGTCCGATGCTAAACAACTGCCTATCCCTTACAGTATGATGCTAAACAACTGCCCATCCTTTACAGTCTGATGCTAAACAACTGCCCATCCTATACAGTCCAAAGCCAAATAACTGCCCATCCTGTGTGTTCATTGCTAAACAACAGCCCATCTTGTACAGTCCAATGCTAAACAACTGCCCATTCTGTACAGTCCAATGCTAAACAACTGCCCATCCTGTGTTGTCCGAAGCTAAACAACTGCCTATCCCGTACAGTCTGATGCTAAACAACTGCCCATTCTGCGCGGCCTGACGCTGTGGCCTCGTCTGCCTTGAACCAGGTGACCCTGTTTGCTCACATTCTGGACCAGTGGTGTAGCTCCTGCTGCTCAGGGCTTTGTGGAAAGCTTCACCTGCATGGTGCTGACCCTCCTTAAGACCCTGCTTGCTTTACTTATTCCCAGACTCTAACAGTTTTTCTTTTTCTCTACATTTAATAAGGCATATAACATATAAGTACAATCTTTTGTATTACTTTTCTACTTGTTTGTTTGTTGTTAACAAGAGGAGGATGGGTTTCTGTTTTTGAGTCTGGTTCCTCTTAAGGTTCTTCCCCTAGTGTCTTTTGCCACTGCAAACCCTGGCTTACTCATTGAGGAGTTGGACCCAGATTTTCCATAAAGCTGCTTTTTAGAAGTACATATGAATAAACCTGGACTTGATTTTATTCGCAAATAGGGTTTGATTTTATGTTTATGTATATAAAACACATTGGATATGAGAATATGCTAATCCTGTGTTCTTTGTTCACCTACGTTCATAAAAGGCATCTGCTAGAGGAGCTGACATATTGATATCAGTTTCTTTTGGCACGAGTCTTTATCAGCAGAAAATATTGGCTCAGATATGCAAGAAAAAAAAATTACTCATGAAGCTCCAATTAAAAATAGACCGCTTAGTAGTTTGTAACCCTTTCAAGCTGGCCACTCACCCACGAGATGAAATACTGGTTTATTTATAAAGCACTGCCACTTCTCCGTGGAACGAAGAAAGATAGATAGATACCTCCCGAAACTAAAAAACATGTCCAAGTTTGTTGTTGTGGATCAAAGACTTTCTTAAGAAAACCTACAGCATTAATTTATTGAACTTGCAAACACTTTCCATGCACTTGGTCAGAAGTTCTGTTTACAGATCAGTTCGAACCCGCTGTGTTTACTCGAGGCTTGACAAGTGTTGTGTAGGCTGCGTTCTCATTCTCATTTGATTGGTTGGGGTCATCAGTGCCAGAAAGTAGGTTGGCTTGGGTTAGGTTGGGTCAGCCAATGGGAGTTTCAAATATGAGAGAGAGGAGAATGAGAAAAGCAGGCCCTGATAACAAAGACATGAAAGCTAAAAATACAGCTAAGAGGGATGCGTTCTACTGATGAGGTTCTAGAGCTATTGTTTCAGCTATTAACACTGCACAGTGAAAACTCTCCAGCCCCCAAATCATTTTACTCAGAAGATGTGAGTGATGCAGGAAAGACTCTTGTCTTCTGTGAAGTGCTTTGTTTGTAACTGTGGGTAGAAACTAACTAAGGAACATTTATATATCATTACAATCCAAAAAACACCCCTATAAAACAACAAGCACCTCAAAAACGATGTTGGAAGGGTATTTTTATGGAAGCATTTTTATTGGTCCAATCAAGGGTGTTGCTATTATGAATCAAAGCCCACCCTATTCTCTAAATATTAGCTATAACCTGATTCCATTGTAGGTAAGGTAGTAAATCACTGTATGTATAGTGACGTAGAACAACATTTGTGGAATTACAGTAAATTACAAATTAATAAACAAAATACAACAGTATCTGTATGTCTGTTTATTATTTGATAAATCCAATTAAAGATCACTTTACAATCTTTAGGCGTGCTGGGACTCAATTAAAATCTAAACTAGGGCTAGCTACGCCCCAGGTCTGCAGTTTGGGGCGTGGCCAGAGAGTAATGTAACTTTACGTTTCAGAGTGCTTTCTGACTAAAGGTAATATAAACGTTAGCTAACCCAAACCCTCCTAGACTGTTACCATAACAACACATTATACTAAAGCTGTTGTATTGCAGTATATTTTGTTATTCATTGCTCTCATCACTGACCTTGTGTTTAAAGCTGGCGCAAGCTACCCAACGCTCCAGCAAGGTGAGAGCTCCGTGAGTCAGTGAATCTGCCAACAGCACAAGCCCTAACAAGTTAAGTTAAAGACCACCTTACTACCAGAGTCTGTTGCTAACAACAAACACGGCGAGTGAATTGCGAAGGCTGCCAAAACACGCTTCTAAAATAATATGTTTTTAAACAGTTTCTGCTTTTTCTGTGCTTTAATTTTTGGGTGGGACAAATGTACCTGTTTCTGATATTGGGTGGGACACATCCCCCCCATCCCCCCCGGTTCCTATGCCAATGGGTCCAATCATCGTAAAAGCTCAAATAATGCTGCAAACTCAAATTTGCTAAAAAAGGTATATATATATATGAAGTGTTCCATATAACCATGGCAAAGGGCATAACCTGAAAAACAAAAGAACAATGTCACACCCTGTCTTGTTCTGTCTATGTCCTTGTGTGAGAGACGTTTATAGTTTATTTCACATAAGTTTATATAACTCTCTCTCATCATACTTACAATACTCATTTGTATGTATATCCCTTGTTGATCCTTTGTGTATAACCTTTGTTACTTGTGTATCTAAGTGTCTCTGATACTATGTACGAATCTGTTTGATCTTTAAAGTAGCACTCCAACCCCGAGGTAAACTGCTGAGCTCAGCTCACCTTTAGATACAGTAAGCGAGTCTACGTTACAGAATACGTTTAGACCTTAGAACATGACCTAACCACAAGGACCGGAGATGGAACAACAGGGGATAGCTTCTTGTCTCCGCCCTCTTGTCTCCGCCCCTCACCTGCTCTGTGTTTATGTGTCCTCCCATTCGCCAGGTATCTCTAGTTTACTGTCTCCATTTGTACCCTCTGTTTGCTCTTTGTCTTTGTATTTGTGTTGTTTTACTACAACAAGTCAAAAGTTTTAGTACACTATCAGCCAAAAGTTTTAGAACTGTTCTAAAACGTTTGACTGGTAGTATTCTAACAACAAGTGTTCTTAAACCTTTGACAGCTAGTGTTTTAAAACGTTTGACTGGTAGTGTACTAAAACGTTTGGCTGGTAGTGATCTAAAACGTTTGGCTGGTAGTGATCTAAAACGTTTGGCTGGTAGGTTATGTAGAGGTGGAAAATATGTTAAAGATAAAAAAAAATTATCTGCCAGTGCTATAGAAAAGAGTTATATCATGTCACCTCTAGGTGCCAGCACTGTTTGTAGGCTGTATTGTTAACCCCCTACTTTTCGGACCACATTTCAATTTGAAAGCTGATCTGTAATATTAGCATACAGGCCTATGTGTTTTATGACAATATACAAATGGGTGATGATGAGTCCAGTAGGTCAGACTTCCCGGTCAGCTCAAATGAATCATCTTACATAGCTGCACTGTGTCTTAGTGAGGGACTGTACAGAAAGAGCAGTGATGGCTTGTGACATTGCTTCTGTCTCGGCTTCTTTCGGCTGCCTTGCCACAGTGACAGTGGAACTAATGAGCGATTGGCTCCTATGGGAGGATAGAGAGCAGCAGGACTGCTGTCTGTGTGTGAGTGTGTTTGTGTGTATCGCCCATGCTACACTGACCCGATTAACACTGCCAGTGCTTGGGCTCCCTGGAGGAATGCAGGCCTTCATTTGTTCACTTGTTCCTCCCTCACTCGTGTCATTTCGGTGAAGGAGTGATCAATATGGCTTTTCTGGTGCTTGAGTTCGCGTCCCTTTGGGGTCAGATTTGATTTCTTCATTTTCTTTTTTACGCTCCTGCCTGCTGGGTGTCTTTCTGTATGTGTGCATGTGTGATTATATGATTATAGCTAGAAACCACAACCATAAGGGTACTGAACAAAGTCATATCTGTATTACTGATTGCTAAGGCTGGGCAAAAATCTACCATCATATTACTCTGTGGTGAACCATAACAATATAGAGCTAGATTTTTATTCAGGCTATGAATGTAAAACGTGTAAAAACCCTCTTCTTCTTAGAATAATGGTAATTTAGTCTAGCACCCCTATAGGATTTCTAGTACTATGTGAGCTAATTGTGGTTTATATGGTTTAACATTTAATACATCCTATATTTCATCCCAGGCTTGTAACAGACATTAATGTATAGTCTTATGTAAAAGTTTGGGCAACGCTCCCAGAATCACATGCTTTGTTGATTGTCTGAGTAAAAGTAAATTAACCCATCTTTTATGAGAACTCCCTTCTGCACATTTCAATGGACAATTATTGTTTGTTTACAAAAAGTAGAGATAGGTGAAGCGTGGGTTTCACAGATACTTTGTTCATTAAATTAGGGCAGCACACAAAACCTGCTTACTGACAAGTCTGTTTTTCTCATAAAGGCCTCAAAAGATGTGTTATAAAGATGTATGAAGCTGAAAAAGGCTACAATGGCATTGCTAAAGACCTCAGTGTACCTCACTCCACCAATGGAGAAAATTCAGGATTGTTGCTAGTCTTCCTAGGAGTGGATTAAGATCCCTTATAGAACACAACAGACAATCCTGAGAAAGATCAGCAAGAACCCAATGTTAACTGCCAAAGAGCTACAGAGGAATCTACAAACTGGAAACACTGAACAAGAATGGTGTTCATGGAAGGACACCTTGAAGGAAACCAGTTGTGTCCAAACAAACATTGTAGCCCATCTCAGCTTTGACCAAGACTACCGGTGCTTCTGGGAAAATGTTCTATGGACAGATGAGACTAAAGTGGGATGTTCACAGCACACCAACAACAAAACCACATCCCAACTGTGAAGGATGATGAAGGGAGCCTCGAGGTTTGGGGCTGCTTTGCTGCCTCAGGGCCTGGAAGGCTTACAATCTTTGAAGGAACAATGAAATCAAACGTACCAAGGCATTTCATAGGAGAATGCAAGGACAGCAGTCCATGATCTCAAGCTGGGGAGGTGTTGGGTGATTCAAGAAGACAATGAGCCAAAACACACAAATAATTCAAACAAGAAATGGATTACACTTTCCAGCAACTCTATCTATAAATGATTTAAATAGGCCTTCTGTTCAGCTCCTGAAGGCCCAACTGTAAGGGCTGGCATGAGGTTGAGGCCCCCTCCAGCCACCAGGGGGAGGTCCTAAGTCAGGCACACTAATCAGGCCTGATTCCACACAGCTATGCTAGGGCCATATAACCCCAGTGGTCCAGTCACTCAGTGCTGGGTCTTTGCTAAAGTTTTGAGCTAAGCTCCTAACTGGTAACATTGGGTATTTGAGGTCTGAGAGCCTTTGTGCTACATCTCTCTTCTAATTTTCGAGGGTGCAAGTGTTGTGACACTTAGCGATGGCCAGATGAAGCCTCTTGAAGCGTTGAAGCTTTCCCTCCAGATGGTTCAAAAAAGGTTCCTTACTCGAAGCTTCATGTGCACACTTTTATTGTCAATTCAACTATTTGCGATGGCCTCTTGCACCGTTGGAACAAGTATATCCATAAAACACCTTAATTTAATTTTCTGTGGTTAATTAATTTGATCATCTGATCTGTATTTGATTGTGTGGGTCTGTTAATTTAAAAAAACACTGCCAGTATGATTTCAGTCAGTAAATAAATCCAATAGGACGTGAGATATTGATCTTAAAACTGTTGCAGTGGTTTTAAGAGATGGGACGTTGATTGTGGGGCGAACCACGTCCTGAACCAGTGACGCTTCAGACGTCATCAGTGAGGTCACTCGCCCTTAACGAAACCTCCATACGCGCTTCATAAATGACTTTCTGGATTTCTCCACACAGGCTCTGAAGTATCGGTATCATTTGCCCATCACTAGTGACACTTCCCCTCCCTTTCGAGTTTTTCTCTTATCTCTTACTCTCTAGTCACCAAGCACTCCAAGTACCAAGTTTCATTTCGGGAAGTTTATTAGTTTAGTTTTCCCCAGTTTATCGGGGCTGCCACTCTTCCAGTGGGGTCTTTTGTTTTGTTTTCCTGGCGTTTCCTTGTGCTCAGCATGGGGTTTATTTTCTGTTTGTTTTCAGCGACAGCCCCTCCGCGTCAACCCCTCCGACAGCAGTATTAAGCCGTCGTGGTGACCTAACGGTAGTGCGTTTGCAACCGGCTCAAAGCGTTTGTTCGTTTGTTTCCTATTTTTCGGTCTCACGTTCTGACGACCCAGGTTTGATTCCCACCTTTTCATTTCTTGGGTTCTGAGATCTAACTGTTCTGCGCACCAGCCCGCTGCCATTACATGGTGTTAGCTCATCCAGATAAGTGTTGGTACTTCACCCCTCCAGCTTGGGTTCGAGTTCAGCACTAGGCAGGCCCTTACACCAACCAATGGGAGAAATTGCTTGGCTGTATCTACCTAGGTAACATGGGGAAAATATCTGATTGGACAGTTTTCCAGTTAAAGATGTCAACATTAAACAGAAATACAATCTATTAAATGAAAAATAAAAATACAAAAAAATCAGACATGCGTTATTTGTTTTCCAAAAAGCAGCCCCTCTGACGATAGCTGGCAGGTCCATGATCCATGCTATAAATCAAGATGGCTCAGTTTTTCTTTGGCAGAATCCCCCACTGGAACAGGAGTCCTGCCATGAAAAACTTGTTTGAACATATTAAATAAGGAACAGAAGGAGAAAACCAACAACTGGAAAAAAAATGAAATGAAATGAAAATAAGATGAAATTATAATGTGCTGACGTCCAATCAGCTGCTCATTACTTTGCGGTTTATGCAGCTACCATCGACTGCTTGTTGTTGTTTGCAGGCTCTCTGTAATTGGACTAAATCTGTCTTGTTTTTTTGCCCACCCCTACTGATCGCCAAACAAACATGGTGCACTTTCAGTACTTTGAACAAAATGTACACCGCAAATGACATTTGAGCATAATCGGTTCTCGCTTACATAACTTACAAGAAATGAAATCCATGGTTCTGCTCGAAAGACAGAAATGAAATACATGGATCATCGCAGAACAAAAAAAAAACAACAAGGTTCTCTGACGAAGCCTCTTGTCATTTTCATGTGAAATCTCCATCATCCAACATCTGGGTGATATATTCAAAACTACATAGCAGTGCCAGATGCCACAAACTGGTAGCTGCCAGGTCTGGTAATACATCAAACCTAATGAAACATATGATTACAAACTTGACTAATCTTCTTCAGGAAAAGCTGCAGAATTTCTCACTACAGGAGAAATGCGACCCTTCACTCTTAAGCCAAGCTTTGGCTAGACAGATTAAGGATAGTCTGGGCCCCTGGGCAAAGAGTTGCCCAGGGATACCCCCCCCCCCCCCAACCCATGCCCCTCGTAATCAAGGGCCCTCTAATGGTATGCCCTGCTCTTCTCTAGGGCCCCCTGGTAGGGGCTCTCATAACCAGGGCCCTCTAGAATTATGGCCCCCTCTTTCCTTGGACCCCTAATAGCCAGAAGTCAAAGTCAAAGCAGTGCCACAACGCCTTGTCTATTTTCAAAAGTATGGCTAGAGCCCCCAAAAGCATGGCTAGGGGCCCCAAAGGCATGGCCAGGGCCCCCAAGAGGCCA
Source organism: Megaleporinus macrocephalus (assembly GCA_021613375.1). NCBI lineage: Eukaryota > Metazoa > Chordata > Actinopteri > Characiformes > Anostomidae > Megaleporinus > Megaleporinus macrocephalus. The sequence continues at coordinate 41,187,933 of CM038709.1, read as the reverse complement.
TGGGGTCAAAGTCCCTAAAAGTCGAAGGATCCTTAAAATGGAGGGAAATAAAAATATATTGTATCATAAATGTTGATAGGCATAGCAAATTATTTGGGGCCAGGGCCCCCTCGGCGCTGGCCGCACTGGCCTGGTCAGTAATCCAGCCATGGCTAGAGGCGGTGTAAAGCCCCCCAACATTTGGGCACTGGAGCAGTGGATCTGGGTTATGTAGAGTGAAGGATCACCTTTGGGGTGAGATAAAGTGATCCAGGACTCATCATTCAACATCAGTACCTGACCCCATGAATGCTTTTGTGGCTGAGTGCAATCAAGTCCTCACAGCAATATCCTCATATCCAGGGTAAAGTATTTCCAGAAGAGTAGAGGCTGTTAGTGCAGCAAAGTGGGACTAACCCCACATCAACCCCCCTATTAATATCAGGATGCACTATAACTTGCATTAAAATGTTCTCATGATAATTTGGTGGTGATCATTTTCAGAAAAGCTCAGTTTTACCATAAATACACATTTCTGAGGGTCCTTGTTTCTGAAGGTCTGAGGTTGTGTAGGCTGTGATTGGACCCATTTTCCAGATTATCACAAAAGAAGATCTAAAAAGGTACCAAAAGGGTTCTTTGGAGCGATTCCAATATGGAACCACTTTTGGTTCTCTAAAGAACTTCTCAATAGCTGGTTCTTCAAAGAAATCCATTTGTCAAATCATAGGTGTGATGGATGAGAACCTTGGACTGGCCACACCACAGAGTCAAGACCTCAATATCGATGTGTTCAGGATTACATGAGAAGCAGTTGTAATAAAGGTAAAGGTGGATAAGTGGATTTAGCTGTTGCAGTTGTCTGGTGAATATGATCTCTTGACCATTGATAAAATTGCCTTAAACCATTATTTTACTAAAAAATAATAAATATAAATATATAAACTACCGGTCAGCCAATTTTTGAACACTATCGGTCAAAGGTTTAAGGACAATACCAGCCAAATGTTATAGAACACTACCAGCCAAAGGTTTTAGTACACTACCAGCCAAACGTTTTAGATCACTACCAGTCAAACGTTTTAGTACACTACCAGCCAAACGTTTTAGTACACTACCAGTCAAACGTTTTAGATACACTACCAGCCAAACGTTTTAGTAGACTACCAGTCAAACATTTTAGTACACTACCAGCCAAACGTTTTAGTACACTACCAGTCAAACGTTTTAGTACACTACCAGTCGAACGTTTTAGTACACTACCAGCCAAACGTTTTAGAACACTACCAGCCAAACGTTTTAGAACACTACCAGTCAAACGTTTTAGTACACTACCAGTCAAACGTTTTAGTACACTACCAGCCAAACGTTTTAGAACACTACCAGCCAAACGTTTTAGATCACTACCAGTCAAACATTTTACTACACTACCAGTCAAACGTTTTAGATACACTACCAGCCAAACGTTTTAGTAGACTACCAGTCAAACATTTTAGTACACTACCAGCCAAACGTTTTAGTACACTACCAGTCAAACATTTTAGTACACTACCAGACAAATGTTTTAGTACACTACCAGTCAAACGTTTTAGTACACTACCAGCCAAACGTTTTAGAACACTACCAGTCAAACGTTTTAGTACACTACCAGTCAAACGTTTTAGAACACTACCAGCCAAACGTTTTAGTAGACTACCAGTCAAACATTTTAGTACACTACCAGCCAAACGTTTTAGTACACTACCAGTCAAACGTTTTAGTACACTACCAGACAAATGTTTTAGTACACTACCAGTCAAACGTTTTAGTACACTACCAGCCAAACGTTTTAGAACACTACCAGTCAAACGTTTTAGTACACTACCAGTCAAACGTTTTAGAACACTACCAGTCAAACGTTTTAGTACACTACCAGCCAAACGTTTTAGAACACTACCAGTCAAATGTTTTAGTACACTACATACCAAACATTTTAGTACACTACCAGTCAAACGTTTTAGATACACTACCAGCCAAATGTTTTAGTACACTACCAGTCAAACGTTTTAGAACACTACCAGTCAAACGTTTTAGTACACTACCAGTCAAACATTTTAGAACACTACCAGTCAAACGTTTTAGTACACTACCAGGCAAACGTTTTAGTACACTACCAGCCAAATGTTTTAGTACACTACCAGTCAAACGTTTTAGTACACTACCAGCCAAACGTTTTAGATACACTACCAGTCAAACGTTTTAGTACACTACCAGTCAAACGTTTTAGAACACTACCAGTCAAACGTTTTAGAACACTACCAGACAAACGTTTTAGAACACTACCAGTCAAACGCTTTAATACACTACCAGTCAAACACTTTAGTACACTACCAGCCAAACGTTTTAAAACTGTTCTAAAACTTTTGGCTGGTAGTGTGCATACTATTCAACAATACCTCTTTTATGTTTAACAAATTTTAATGCATCCATTTATATTCATTTTAGTTTATTTTTGCCTCTAAAAGTCTAGACATGTCAGGTGGTACAACCATCCAACCATTTATACTGATTATGTGAACTGTCAAATAAGGTAATTCAGTGATAAAAAATTCTAAATGAAATAATTTGGCATGATTTTATGCTTAAAAAACGCAAGGTGACTATAAAAGTGCTCAACTCTTTTTACCGCTAGAACAGTAATGTAAAGGCAGATGGAACAGCCAATAAGTCAAATGGTGCAACCATACCAGAACTGTTTCAAGAACAGAAACAGGTCATTAAAAGCTATATATGTTAAACTAATATATATATATATATATATATATATATATATATATATATATATATAATATATATATATATATATATATATAAGACAAGTATCCCCATTCTTAATGATTTGTAATTTTCTACATCAATTAAATGCAGCGGCTGCTTTTTACATTGTGAAACATTCATGATGAATGGACCAATAGAAATCCTCCAAAATAGCTTGGAAGAATTTCAGGTTCCATTGACTTCCATTGAAAGTGATGACAGTTTTTGGTCTCTCCTGTAAAGTTGCCATTTTCATTGGACAGCAACGATATAAATATAATTGTTACTTTACTGGGCATTATGTGTCTCTAACAGTTGCACAGTACTGCGTTTTCCCCAATCTAACTGATGAAAATGTGCCCAATGAACATCCTGCTGGTTGTGAAGTACACATATGATTGTGAAAGCTGATAACTGTGGAAAATGACTGGGCAATTAAGCAATTATGTAGTTTTTGCAACTGGAACTTGTATTTTTCATAGCGCAGATGGGCATTACAAACGCGATATTGCATACTGGGATAATGAAAATTACAATGATATGTAAAAAAAACCCTCAATGAAAGTATAATTTTGGTGTCATTATTGAATTTGAGGTGTGAGTGTGAGAAAATTTCAAATAATTCTCAGCCTCGGTTGTAATTACACATTTCTGGGCTCCCAATGGGGCCAGAGACCAAGACATCAAGGTCCATCAGAAGCTGCAGTGACAAGAGCCTGCCAAAAACAACCTCATCTTCACACACATACACACACACATACACACTCACACACACATACGAACGCACACGCACTCTCCATTGCTGCCAGGGTCAGTCTCATGCTGTCTGGGTCCGACTCAAGCTGTGCTACATCCCTTTGAAAAATGCCTTGGTGATGTATTTCATATTTATGAGCTGGCCACAGGACAGCATTCATGCCATAATTATCCCACTGTCAGCAGTAATTTCCACACGGATCATCAGGAAAATAGCCTATCCAAAACATATGACTGACTGAAAAAGAGGATGGGACAAAAAAATAAAAAGCCCTAGCCAAAGATCTCAGCAATATGTTTCTATTAAACGACAGGGGTAGCGGGGGCTGGATGTCCATGGAGAAAGATTAAGTGTGAGGACATCATGAACTTCTTTCAAACGGCAAATCAGTCTTAAAGCCTCAGACAGCTTTGGATCGGCAAAGGATGCATTTTCAAATGACCCATTAAATGGGGATGATCGCCGGTTGCTGGCTTTGATTTAACGTATTTGGTGTGGTCTGTTTACATTAAGGACGTAGAGACAAAGCCTGGAGCAAAGAATAGTGACTCACACACATATGTGCAGTCCTGGTCAACATAGAGGACTGGACAAAGTTTGGACCTACCAATTGTCTAAGCCATTGGTCTTCAAATCTGGATTTTGTAATCAGTGGTAGATATGATTTGGTCAATAAGCTACATAAGCAGGTTAGTTAAATACTGGTTATTATGAGATTATGAAGGTACAGGATTGGAAATTCAATATGTAGCAGATGCCTACGCAATCACATGAGATGCCATTCAATGACTTCACCACATCCCAAAGCTGCTCTACTGGACTGTGGAGGTCATTAGAGTACAGTGAAGTCATTAACCTGGTGAAGAAACCAGTTTTAGATACTCCTGGGAATATTAGCCATCAGAATATGGGTCCTCTGTGGTCATACAGGCATGGACATGCTCAGCAACAGTACTCAGCCAGGCTGTGGGGACTAAAAACAATACTATTAAGGGGCCCAAAGTGTGCCAAGAACATTTCCCCCACACCGTTACACCACCAACAACCTAAACCACTGATACAAGACAGAATGGATCCATGCTTTCATGCTGTTTATGCCAAATTTCAGAGCAAAAATCGAGACCAGGCAACATTCTTCCATCTTCGATTGTCCAATCTTGGTGAGGCCATACAAATTGTAACCTCAGTTTCCCATTCTTGGCCATCAGGCGTGGCACCCAGTGTGATCTTCTGTGCTGTAGCCAATCTGCTTCAAGGCTTGACATTATATTTAAAGATGATCTTCTGCTTAACTCAGTTGTACCGAGTGGGTGTTTGAGCTACTGTTTTCTTTCTATTAGCTCGAACCAGTAAGAGGTTGTGAGTTTCAATCCCAGTGGTCTCCCACTTAGGCGATATCTAAGTCCCAGTCAGTAGAGAATGGAATAAATGTTTATGTAGAGAATGTTTAATGCAAGGGCGTAGAATTAGCATGGACGGCATGGATGGACTACAAAGCTGGCCAATGACACCTACTGGAACAAGCCCTCCTGAATGTGTAGGTCTATATCAGGTGTCATGTATGTACGCTCCCCAACATATTGCATTATTTATATAATATGCACAGTTCAGCCATAACAAATTTCATTGTCAGCACTGCAGTCACACTGACGTGGTGGTTGTGTGTTAGTGTGTGTTTAAACACCTCAGTGTCACTGCTGGACAGAGAACAGTCCACCAACCAGCAACATCCAGCCAACAGTGTCCTGTGGGCAGCATCCTGTGGTCACTGATGAAGGACTAGAGAACACAAACTGTGCAGCAACTGATAAGCTATCATCTCTGACTTTACATCTACAAGGTGGTCCAACAAGGTAGGAGTGTCTAATAGAGTGGACAGTGAGTGGACACAATGTTTAAAACCTCCTGCAGCACTGCTGTGTCTGATTTACTTGTACCAGGGCAACACATGGCCTAACAGTACCTGCTCTGTTGTGGTCCTCTGGGGGCCCTGACCATTAAAGAACAGGGGATGAACAATGTATGCAATGAATCAGATGGACTACAGTCTGTAAGTGTAGAACTACAATGTGCTCCTATATGGTAGGTGGAGCTAATCAAATGGTCAATGTGTGTAGATACAAAGAGGGTGTATATGACGGATAGTGAACGTTCCCTCATCATGGGAGGTTTCCAGATTTTAGTCGATATCTTGCAAACCCATAACCTGTAGGGAGCCTAATATCGTGTATAAAATGAGAAAACTATAACAAATACAAATAGAAAATCAATTTTCTATCCAATTTTGCACAGGACCTTATTTGAACCCATTACCTGAAACAGGCATGCATCTTCATATCCTCACAATTTGTTTGACACCCTTGTCCACATTCCTGCTCCTATCCAGTTACTCCGCTATCATCGCCTTTCCACCCGCCCCCCCAACAAAATTCCTTTATCGCTTCCCTCCTTTCCCCTCCATCACTTCTAAATGGATTTGCACACGTCCGATTGATTTATTTCCGTCCTGCATGTAATCCGCCTGCCCGCTGCCTCCATTCCTCCTGCCTTCTGCAATCCCTACGACACGCGGGATGAGATTGGCTCTGTTTATTACGAACCTTTCTATGCTATTGCTGTCACGGCCACGTTGCGCTTTGATTTCGGGTCCGCTGCCGTAGACGTCCAGGCAATAACGTTTCCATTATGAGCCACTTAAAAGAATGGCACTGGGCCGTAGCATGACGAATGTAAGCCTACACGCAGTTTGGAGATTGTGTACTAGCGCCTGCAGCACGACTGGGGAGGATGCAGCAGGGATTTATGGGTATGTGTGCATGCGTGTGCGTATTTATTTTTTAATTAGGTGTGTTTGATTTCTTTGGTCAGCGCCATCATTCAGATGAATTAGGATGAGATTATTTCTGTTTTACCTCCAACACTGACCACAAGAATGACTCATTCATTCTTACAGCATAGTAAAACAGCACTACCCGGATAATAGAGCCCATAACAGATGCCTTCAGCTCTGATTTTCCCACGATAACACAGGCAGATCAGGACTATCTGAGAGCTCAGTGTGGGCGTTTGATAGACAGCACTCTGTCCAACACTCCTAGCCTGCTCATATAGAAGCTATATCCTTATCCGGCTGTTATGTGATGCTGACCGGACAGATAATGTCATGTACAAGCCAATGTGTATAGGGACAGATATAAGAAAAGGTGAAGCAATGCACAGAGAAACAAACAGAGGTGAAGACGAATGACTGGATGAACAAGCAAGTGCGCAAAAACAGAGCTGGTGGATGGAGGGATATAGAAACCTGCAAAGGAATGAATAAACAGACAAACAACTGGACAGTTGAAGTAATGTATAAAGTAAGGGACAAACACATGTGCAGACTGATCGACAGACAAACAAATAGACAAGTAAAGCAACACATAAAGGAATAGACCGGACAAACAGACAGACAGAGAGATATTGCATTTATTTAAATGTATTCAATTCCTTTATTGATTTAGCTTAATGAAGTACTGAGCAGTCAAAGCAGATATTAGATAAGTATAATATTAGATAACTGTAAATAATACTGTGCTGTTTCCACAAGGAGAAGCTTGGAAAGGGTTAAAAACACACTGATGTATGTAAAAGCACTACTTACTGTATTAATACTGTTTAATATTTAAAAAAATAAACATTTGCAGAACAAATAAAAGCTTCATCTCTGGAAAAAATGCTTTTTAACCATGAGTTGTCCCAAATACTGGTTACTGGTTACAGATTCTTTATTAAATAGTTGTTAAAATATATATATATATATATATATATATATATATATATATATATATATATATATATATATATATATATTATAATATATATATATATATATACACTAAAATAATATTAAGGGCCCCAAAGTGTGCCAAGAAAATTTCTCCCACACCATTACACCACCACCACCACATGTGGAAATCAAGACTTATCAGACCAGGCAACATTTTTCCATCTTCGATTGTCCAATCTTGGTGAGGCCATGCAAATTGTAACCCTAGTTTCCCATTCTTCACCATCAGGAGTGGCAACCGGTGTGATCTTCTGTGCTGTAGCCAATCTGCTTCAAGGTTTGACATGCTGTGTATTTAAGGATAAGTTTAAATCCCACTGGTCTCACATTTAGTCCATATCTGAGTCCCAGCTATTAGAGATAGGAATAAAAATAAATTCTTTGTTTAATGTCCAATGTTACATCAACTAGAGTCCAAAGCTGGCAAATTACACCTACAGGAACAAGCCCTCGTAAATGTAGATTAGGACCTCTACAGGACCACCACAGAGCAGGTTCTATTAGGGAGGTGGATCATTCTCAGCACTGTAGTCACACTGACATGGTGGTGGTGTGTCAGTGTGTGTTGTGCTGTTGTGAGTGGATCAGACACAGCAGTCCTGTTGGAGTGTTTAAACACCTCAGTGTTACTGCTGGACTGAGAATAGTCCACCAACCAGTCAACATCCAGCTAACAGTGTCTTGTGGGCAGCGTCCTTTGGCCACTAATGATGAAGGACTAGAGAAACACAAACTGTGCAGCAACTGATGAGCTATTATCTCTGACTTTACATCTACAAGGTGAACCAGCAAGATAGGAGTGGACAGTGAGTGGACACAGTGCTTAAACCCTCCAGCAGCATTGCTATGTCTGATCCACTTGTACCAGGACAACACACGGCCTAATAGTACCTGCTCTGTTGTGGTCCTGTGAGGGACCTGACCATTAAAGAGTAGGGTGAAAGTGGATGAACAATGTATGCAGAGAATCAGATACATAGAATATGCCTAAAGCATTTTTGCACAGTACTGTATGTGCTTATGTTCAGTCGGGTAGTGGTGCAGTGCTAGTGCCTGCTATCATTGTGGAATAGGTGGCTGCTGATGACCTGCTGTTCTAGCTGTGTAGCAGCTGCTGTGTTCAATAAAGAGCTCTCGTATAAAAGTGTAGCGCTTCCCGTATCTTCGAGCTTTACACAGACCATACAAGTTTTTTAAGTATATGTGGGGTCTCCTGGTAAACATTTTAATAGCCTTATGCTTCTTTCTATATGACAGTTAGCCACACACTGTGTTGTTGTTATTATTGGAAGTGTGGCACCTATGGCTTTTTTGTTTTGATCCAGGCTATTTGGGGTCAAGTCTGCAAATCACAGAGATCCTTTGTCCAGTACGAATGAGCCACACAAATTATGCACTTATTAGATTAACAGACCTCCTCTGGTCCAACTATTCCCACTCGAGTAGGGCTTAAAACTAATTATTCAGTAACTACAAAGACTTCAATGCGAACCGGTTGCGTTATTCTTAGATTATGGAAATATGTAGTAACACTTAGGTCCCCGTGGTGGGCCTTGTCTATTTAGGGGGTTAGGAGTGATGAAAGTAAAGAGGTTTTGGGGATGTTCTACATTAAACACCGACATCTTCCCAGCTCTTCAAGCTCATGACAGCATCTGTTTTACCGAGTGCCAGTTTCACAATGACTCGTCTAGTAGTGAGGCTGATACAGATCTTCAGCTTCTGTCCTCCATTCCTAACAACCCATTGATTATTCCGCCGCCCATATTGACAATCAGTAACATATCTAAGACTTCCAGAAGGCCTAGAGAGACATTTTCTTGCTCAGAATTGGTTCTACATACTGAAAATCAAAACCTAATTGCTTGATTCTTCAGACAAGTTTGTTAGCTCTTGAAGTCCCAATCAATAGAAGTGCTCGCTGTATCATGGAGAAGAATGATTCCTGACTGGCCAGTTTTCTACTGGACGTTTCATGAATTTCAAGCTTTTGTTTCCATTCATAGCTGAACAATAAAACGTGAGTAGGACTGTAATTACTTAGGACTAGCGTGATTCGGCTGAATACAAATAAATGAAAATTACAGCCATGTATTTTTCAGTTCCCAGAAGTCATTAGGCCTTCCCTGAAGGCTTAGAATGCCCTGAGGGTTCCCTGTGGATCTACAGTAAAGCTAAGGACCCAGAAAATGTTAAAAAACCAGTAAACTCAAAGTGAGAATGATAGCTTTCTTTCACAGATCTTGCAATTGGTTTGGTTCATAGTCATTCTTAAAACTAATACAATCATTCTTTAAGTAGACACTTTGGTGTGTTCAGTTTGAGACTATTTTTTTTTAACACAGGATTTACATTTAGCATAAAATCTGTTAAAATATTTATAGATAACATTCATTTTAACACAGAATGACTTCAGACTTTTGTCATATACAACATCAAGCTAAGTTTGAAAGGGACATATAAGATAAAACTATGATAAAACTTGGCCTAGAAACTGCTGACCTGACCCGAACTCTGTGTAGGCGTGGCTAATGAGCTGCTTGATTGACAGCTCTCTGTTAGACACTCCTAGCCTGCTCTGCCTCTCATATAGAACCAACATCAATGTCCAGCTTTTATATTTTGGACAGATGAAGCAGCTCAAATAGAAACAGGTCAGACAAACAGACATGTAGATTGATAGACGGATGGACAATCAAGTAAGTAGATGAAAAAAGGAGCAGACAAAGAGACGTGCATATGGACAGATGAACAAACAGACAGATGAAGAAACACATAAAAGAACGGATCAATGGATAAACAACTGGATGAAAGAAGCAATGTGTGAAGGAACGGACAAACAGACGCGCAGATGGACCAACAAATGGACGCAACAGGTGAAACAATGCACTAAGGGACGGACAGACACACAGACAGATGTTTCTAGTTTCAAGTTTATTTGTCGTTTGCACATCATGTCAGGACAAACATGCACTGAAATGCTTGTGGTAATCACTATACAGCAGGACAGCATTTTATATGTTTATATATACATTCACATGTATAGTTTAATATGATGTCGGCCCAACCTCTGCAGCTATAACAGCTTCAACTCTTCAACTCTTCTCCACATGGTTTAGTAGTGTGTTTATGGGAATGTTTGACCTTCTTCCAGAAGTGTATTTGTGAGATCAGACACTGATGTTGGACGAGAAGGTCTGGCTCTCAGTCTCCGCTCTAATTCACCCCAAAGGTGTTCTATCAGGTTGAGGGCAGGACTCAGGCCAGTCAAGTTTTTCCACACCACACTTGCTCCTCCATGTCTTTATGGAGCTTGCTTTATGCACTGGTGTGCAGTCATGTTGGAACAGGAAGGGGCCGTCCCCCAAACTGTTGCCGCAAAGTTGGGAACATGGAAATGTCCAAAATGTCTTGGTCTGCTGAAGCATTAAGATTTCCTTTCACTGGAACTAAGGGGCCAAAGCAAACTCATAAACATCCTCCCACCATAATCCTCCCTCCACCAAACTTTATGTGCTGTACACCACTGCATCCAACGCTTTGCATTGTGCTTGGTGATGCAAGGCTTAGATGCAGCTGCTCGACCATGGAAACCCATTCCATGAAGCTATCTATGCTCTGTTCTTGAGCTGATCTGAAGGGCACATTGAAGTTTGGAGGCCTGTAGTAATTGACTGTGAATTGATTGTAGTAATTGAAGTTGGTGACCTCTGTGTACTATGCACCTTAGCATCCTCTGACCCCGCTCTGTTATTTTACATGGTTGCTGGCGTTCCTAATCGCAATCGCTTCCACTTTGTTATAATAACACTGATAGTCGACTGTTGAATATTTAGTAGTGAGGAAATTTCATGACTGGAAGTGATGGATGAGTGACTAAATACTTTTGGCAATATAGTGTATATATATATATATATATATATATATATATATATATATATATATATATATATATATATATATATATATACATATTTAGGAACACAAGGTCTTATTGTTCAGCCTAAATTAGACACTGATTCTAAATGCTGTATTGAATTAAGATTTATTTACTACAATTAGCACATAATTGGTTGTCTGTTACATAAAAATCACTAATAATCACATTATAAGATGTAATGATACTCAATAATCATTTTAAACTCTTATTATGGAGATTATAGAGCATAAATTAAGATCTAAATTCACATCTTATAAATTTACAGTGGGCAGAATTTGGATCTTACAGGTTCTCGGCAGAATTAAGTGATTTCTAGATTAGAGTTTACTACTTTAGAGTTTTAAGATCTTTATTACATACAGATAATTAGATATGATGTCTAGATAGTGAGTTGGAACCAAGTTCATGGAACCAGAATTATTTTGGAGCATTTCTATTAGTCCATTCATCACAAAGTGTTCACCCACTGTAAACGGCAGTTGCCGCTTTCAAACCATTTTGAAAAATAAAAAATCAGCAAAAAGGGAGATACTCGTTTTTTATTTAATGTTTTTTATATTAATTAAATTTATATGTCTATTTTGACATTATATATCATTTGGGTTTGATTTTAGAGTGTGGTAATGTTCATAAGGCTACTTTACATCTACATAAGCCTGTCATAACAACTTACATAACAATAAATAAATACACAAAAAAGGTTACATTTGGCAATTTAGCTCAAACTTAGCTAAAGGGTTAGGGTTAGGTTAGGTGAGGTTAGGGTTAGGGTTAGGGTTAGACATATGACATCTGTTTGGAATAAGCATTCTATAACATATATGTAGGGCTATGTCAGATGTCATGACCAGGTTATGTAGGTGGCATATACCCTCATGTACTGTAACCATTCAGTAAAGTGTTATCGTGTTGGCATGCGAGTGTCTAAACAAATGATCACAGCTAATAATGCAGTTATTAATTATTTTCACATAAAAGATCTCTGATTATGTAATAATGCAGATCACATAAAAGACAGCTTAGAAATAGATAATTAGATCTTTCCTGAGGACCTTAATAATCACTGCCCAGTGAAATATGTCACAGTACACTGGAGTTTATACTTCACTGTCATCATTGTAATGATAGCTTAATTAAATTTAAAACATTGATTTTTTAATATGGCTATCTAAAAGAAGAGATATCTTGGCAGCTTGTTAGCGTTTCTCAGCATAAAGGTGAAAACAGGGGAAATAAAGACTAAAGTCAACAGAGAATACTGCACGGATGAAGCAAACCTGTGTTACCGTGTGTGTAAACACGATCCTAGAAAGCTGTTCCGTGTAGGTCTATTTGCCTTCATTCTGTGTTTAATCGGCCATTTAATCAAACTTCAAGGTCAAATACACATTCGACTCGGGACAACAGAGAAAGAAACAGGCTATGGCATTAAATCACCAGCCAAAGGCCTGGATTTAAGGCAACGTGGCATTCATTCAGCTTGGTTTGAAAACTATGGTCCATTTAAAAGTCAGAGAACACCTTTCAATTCTTCAAATGCCCATTAAGTATAAGTCATTATTTTTTTAATGAAATTTTAATAAGGACAGAAGAAAATAGATAAAAATAGGAGAACATCAAGCTCCACACTTGCTTCAGCCCTGAGCTGTGAGAAGACGCTTTAGTGCTATGGGTCAGAAAGAATGTGTAGAAGATTGGGTTGAGGTTAGGGTTGGGCCCTGGGTCACGGTTAGGTTTTGACTGCCCTCATGTCCTGCTGAAGGCTGGTGGAAGAGCTTCCTACTTACCAGACACCAGTGCTTAATTTGTGCTGGATCTTGCTGGAACAAGATCCGGCACCTCTCATATTTCAGGTACCTGTGTTCCAGAACTTATTTATGTGGATCCACCACCTCTTTGACGTATTTGTTTTGTAGGACACCAAAAGCTATTCGTCCAGTGGCATCTCTGAGATTTTATGGTTGCAGCTCCTTTTAGTGCAGTCATTAAAGCTAAGATTATTTTTTTGTATAGAATGCTACTATGTTAGATGGATACTTAAAGCACTGTTGTGCCTATGCATTCCAGGACCTTTTCCCTCACTGCCTCTTGCTGGATCACCCCACCCTTAGTGTTTCATTACCTGATGTTTTACAAATTAAGCACTGCCAGACACCAACTAGTTCTCCTCTTCATCCTTGCCATCTGCTACACCCTCGACCGCACCACTGTGTCTTCCAGATGTACCAGCGTTAATATATGATGGGACTGTTTCCATGCCTCTACCTGTGCAGCTTCTAAGGCCTTTACCATCCAGACTTCAAACAGAGACTCTCTTAGCCTTTATTCTGAATTTAGTTTATTAAACTGTAAATACTGTTTGACTCGCCTTGTGAGTCTTGGTTCCTCCCAAGGTTTCTTCCTCCAGGCTTGAGGGACTTTGTCCTCGCACCATTACCTCTGGCTTGCTCACTGGGGGATACCTGTGGTGTTTTGAAACTTCTTTAAAGCTGCTTTGTGAGAAAGTTGTAAAAAGTGCTATAAAAAGAAAGTTGAATTGAAACATGAGTTAAACTTGATTATTTGAAAAGGCTAAACGTTGAATACATGGCTGCAAGTTCTTTGAGACATGGAATGTTAGTCTCCTGAAAAAAATGGAAGCTGTTATAAACAATACGGTTTGATTTAGTTGTTTGGGTCCCAGTTTATATGAAGTGTTTTTAGTAACTGTGTAACAAACAAATGTGTTAGCCATTGTTACGGATGTATTACAGTAGAACAGCTTATGTAACTAGAAAATTGTATTTCCTGCAGGTTGCACATAAACAACAAATACGGGACTGTGGGTTGGTATGTCTGTGGATTAGAACATAGGGATCTGCCCTGAGTGAATACAGGCAGTTTGGTGGCTGTACCTTTAAAGAAACTGTGATGTTTGGATGAAAATGACTAGGACCTTATTGAAGGAGCGAGGGATGAATAAATGACAAATAGAGGAATGTGCATCAGTATGTCTGTGGATTAGAGCTTGGGATCTACTCTGAGTGAGTACATGCAGGCTTAAATGAAACCATGAGGTTTGGGTATGTCTGACAATGAATAGGACTCTAGGGGAGGAGCGAGGGATGAAAAAACAACAAATAGATGAATGCAGGTCAGTATGTCTGTGGATTAGAGCTTTGTCATTCTGCCCTGAGTGAGTACAGGCACTTTGGAGGCTGTAGGTTATATGAAACCATGAGGTTTGGGTGTGTCTGAAAATGAATAGGACTCTATGGGGAAAAATAGGAATGAAAAAACAATGACAAACAGATGAATGCAGGTTGAACCCATAATGAATTTGTGGTTGGGGGTCTGTCCTGAGTCAGTGGATCTGAAGTGGTGTCTGTCGGTCAAGCAGAAGTGCAATAGATTGGTGTGAGGTTTGCCATCCTATTCATTCTCTATGGGAAAAAATCAGGAAAAGATCTATTGTTTTACGGAATCCATGCATCCAATCAAAAAGCTGTATACAGGCCTGAATCACACAATCAGACTGGACAATCTGGAGTTGGAACAGAGTTGATATTTCAAAAACTGTGAGACGAGTTCACCCTTTACACAGATTTAATACCATAAGAGGACACATGCTGCTATATATGCTACACCAGAGTTGATACACATGTGCATGTACATAATCTTTACTTCAGTAATCCATTGCCAGTAGTTCCACCGTTGTTGCACTACGGTTACTACGTAACTATATTGTTGTTAAAGTCACTGAAGACAAAGTGGGACTGTTTAATCGCGCACCAACAAATTAATACCTCATACTTAATCATGGTTTTGACTGGGCACCAGATAAATGAGTGTCCTCAGACTTTTGCACAGCACTGGGTGTGGTGAACGTGGTACACAGGCATTTCCACTGCAGTTCTTGCACATCGTCTGGTATTCTATCGGGATCTCGAATCTCTGTGAGAAACAGAAGATTTTCAATCGTACGCCAGCGAGGAGCAATATAATATTGATATAACAGCAATCACTTAGATGTGCTTCAAAGCAAACTCAGGGGGACTGGACCCGTCTGCGAATCTTGATCACTTACCAGCATCATAATTGGACAAATCCCTCTTGATTGAGTCGTTTCGCTGAAACAAAGACTTTCCATTATTTATCATGTCACGGCGCAATCATCGACACAAATCCCACATGTTCCCAGCAGATGGGTACGATTACTCTCCACTGAGAAAGAGAGCGAGAGAGAAAGAGAGAGAGAGAGAGAGAGAAAGAGAGAGAGGGAAGAATAACTGCAAAACCAGAGTGTACTATCATTTACGAATCATTAGTCCAACTCAGGCCACCAGCAGTTCATTGCTGGAGAAAATATACATCCACAGTCAGGACTAGGAGGATAAACATGCATCAGTGCTTCAGAAGATGCTGATTCAGTTACGCCAATTTTGGATAGTTAGAACTGATTGTGATCAATTTGAACAACATTCCATCAGGCATATGCTAATGTTGCCAGCAATCTTTGATCAGGAAGAAATTCCAGGTTCAATTCCGGCAATTTTTCTTTCCCGAATAATTTAGTTGTTGAGATGTAAACAGAGTGATTCAGAATGGGTTTGATGTGAAATGGTTGATTGTAGAGATTGCTTTACACTGGTGGTGATGGGAACCAGGGTTCTCTATGCCTACGCTGAGGTTTATGTGGAATGTTGATGATGGTCAAATAGAAATCTGAAAAGATGCTTTGGGTACTCATTTGCCTGCATGTATCCCTCCACCATGACTGTATGTTTAAAAAATGCTTTTCAGGCCAAAATCGTATCATTTCATATCATTCACCATCTTTCATATCTTTCTATTAGGGAGCTTTTGAGAGCATTCGACTCCTAAGGCCTCTGGTTCTATGGAACAAGTTGCAAGCAGCTGCTAGACGATGTTTGAATATACTGTGAATTCAGATACTTAAACATATCACTGTTGACTAAGCAAAACCATGTGTCTCTAATACGTTAATGTAAGTCAATGGAACCAGACTTTTCAAGTCTCAAGTCATTTTTGGGCATTTCTTTTAGTCTATTCAAGCCAACAGGCATTTTCAGATTATGTCAAGAACTGAACAACAACAACAATGGAAATATTAGTTTTTTCTCTGACAGTAGCATTATGCTGGTAAACTAGTTTGGTCTAGGCGCCCATGCTGGAGGACCAGTGTGATCAAAGTAGTCATACCCATAGGCCATCTTGGCCAAGTTGATTATGCGAGTGACCCAGACTGGGCCAGCTTGGTCAAGCTACTCATAGTGGTGGGCCAAAATGGGCAAACTACTCATGTTGGTAGACTAACTTGGTCAAGTTTCTCATATTGGTGGTTCAGCTCCGTCAAACAAGTCATGTACAGGCTTGGTCAAGCTAATTGCTGGTACTAATGCTGGTGGATCAAATTGGCCATCTAGTCATGCTGGTAGACTTAGTCAGTCATGTTGGCCATGTTGGTGGTTCAGTTTAGGGTAGTTATACACCAGCTTGGTCAAGCCAATCATGGTTAAACTGGTGAGGCAACTTGGTCAAGCTAGTCATGTTACTCATTCTGGTGGGCTAAAAAGGTCAAGCTAATCATGCTGGTAGACTAACTAGGTCAAGTTGGCCATGTTGGTGGTTCAGTTCAGACTAGTCATATACCAGCTTGGTCAAGCCAATCATGGTTAAACTGGTAAAGCAACTTGGTCAAACTAGTCATGCTACTCATGCTGGTGGGCTTAAAAGGTCAAGCTAATATCACCATGATTAGGTCAAGCTAATCATGCTGATAACACGGTCAAGTTGGTCATGTTGGAGGTTTAGTTCGGTCAAACTAGTCATGCACCGGCTTGGTTAAGCTAATCATGCTGATGACTGGTTAAGTTGGTGTTGCAACATGCTGCTGGTACTGCTGATGGACCAAAATGGTCAAGCTAGCCTCGCTGGTAGACTAACTTGGTAAAGTTGATCATGTTGGTGGTTCAGTTTAGTCAAACTAGTCATACACCTGCCTGGTCAAGCTAAACTAATCATGGTTAAACTGATGGTCAAGCTTGTCATACTAGTACACCAGCTTGGTCAAGCTGCTCATGCTGGTCAACCAGTCTTACAGAGCAGCTAAACCATCAACCTCAAGATATCTGTCTTTAATGAGGCATGTGGGAGCAATATTGAAAGTCATGGGTTGATGTGAGACCATGAATGCAGCCAAGCTGGCCGCATTCCACTAACACACAGGATCAGGACAGCTAGTATGCTGCACACATTCCAATCCAGATCCTGGAAACAGTTTATTGCCAAGTGTAAACAGAACCGAAGTGGTGCTCAAAAACATGTCCAAGGGCTGAATTTTTTTTTCCTTTGTTATTTATGATCCTTCTCGCCTGGAAAGGCTCTCCTGGCTGGGGAAGGCCCTTCTGAACACATCGGTAATGAAGATTAGTCCCGTGTCTGTGGCTGGGATGGTGCGAGGTAGCGTGACAGGCCTTTTACACACTCCGTTATTGAACCTTTCCTAACTAATTATGTCCTCCGCACAACGAGGTGACACGTACAATCAGCCTCATCGCGGCGGAGAAAATCGTGGCGCGGGAAAAAAAATTCCCATTCATTACTCGCTCCAGGGCGAGCGCGCGGCTAAGTGGTAAAATAAAAAAAAAAGACACCCCCTCTTCCCCGACACTGACAATGCCGCAAATATGCATGGTATATGAACAGCTAATACCGGGCTGTGCGGATTACGCTTTGGGAGACAGGGACATGGCTATTGGGAAGCTTTAATGGGGAAGCGCTGTCATAACCCTCGACATCTTCGTGCACTTTTAAGAACGACTGCGTGCTCTTTTGAAGCTTTTGAAGGTACCCGCAGTTCACTTAGTGATAGATCAAAGAACATTTTCTTCCTTTTTTCTCCGAGTACCCGGCGCACACATGAAGCCACGCGACGATTTTATGAGCCGGCATTTTAAAGGGCATTTTGACGATTTGGTCGTGCGAGACTGAAATTCAAAGGGCTTTTGAAAATGATCATGTTATAATGCCTGCATACACAGATCATGCTTCATTTGGAATTTCCTATGGGTTAGACCACTGCTCACCAACCCTCCTCCTGCGACGTTCAGTTCCAACCTGCGTTTAACGCCTTACCTGCTTCGCTAATGCATCTGATCCAGCCAATCTTGTATTTTTGAAGAAGCTAATTGGCTGGAGTCAAGGTACATCTTCAGAGCCAAATTTGGTGACCATAGCTTAGACCACATTGGTAATATTCTGCCGTACATTGTTCTGAAGGTTTGTAGGTTTTGGTTTAGGTCTAGGATTGGGTTAGGTGCAGGGCTGGATTGGGACAAAAAAATCGGCCCTGGCATTTTTGGCATAGACCGGCCGTCATAATTAGAGGAGCACAGCCAAGAACACGTCTATCCCCCAGCACTTATACAGAAAAACAAATGAATATAAGAACGTATCATTAAGAATAAAATCATAATAATAATCAAATAAAAAATAAGCAATAATAAATAATAAAATAAATAAATACTAATAAAGTAACCGTATTTCACTAATATCATATAATAATTATCTAATAATAACAGCATCATATAAAAAAACATAACTTTTTGCCTTTAGGCTTATTACAAAATGTACAGTTAATCATGACTGTAGAAGTCTAAATCAAATGTCTATCCAGTGTGGAAAGCAAATAAGTAAATTTCCACATACTGTAGTTCCAGCACTTTTGCCTACTCATGTATTTACTTTCTATTCTTGATATAACAGATCAATTCTAATTCTACAGATTAAAAGTGCCCCTTCTTTTAAAAAGCTATAACATGCATTTGGATCAGACTAAAAACAGACAGGGCTGCTTTGTGAACTCATGCAACACAACTATGTCTTAAAAGCATTTGACATTGTCTTACTTTTATTTAATGTGGACATACCTTTTGCTAATAATACTCTTAAACACTTATTTTAGTAAAGCTTAAATTGCAAAGGTTTTATTTATCATTAAGCAGTTTTAAGATCTGTCATTTCACTTGTTTGAGTGTTTTTAAAACATGTTGAACCGCAGCATAGAGGCTACAAATTCAAACTACTATGCAGCCTTTCAACACACCTTTAGCCTAAATATCTAAAATGCTATGATGTGGTCTAAAATAGACACTTGCTGCTCATTCAGTACTTCTCAGCCTTGAGCATTTACTATTTTATCAGAAGAAGGTGTCATACGTGTCTGCAAAATTTTAGAAGGTATGCAAATACTAATAAATACTGATACTTATCAATCTCCGTTACTCATCATTCTCATGTAACAGAGCTAATGTTACCTCCATCACCTCAAAGTCCCTGTGTTATCCTACTGTTATTACCTGCTTACATACTACACTCTCCCGCTCCGTCCGTCCCTCGGGTTCCCTGTCCACAGCTTGTGTCTCTGGCTGCTCCTCTGCCTGCCCGCTACTGCTGTCTTCACCTACAACCTGCTGTTGCTGGAGCGCTGCTGTCACAGAAGATGTGGAGGCTACAGCAGTGAACATGTCTTTGATCTTGGCACAGTTTGCAGCATCTTAAATTTCTTTGCACATAACGTCTCCACACCCCCTTTCTGCCGCTTCGGTTGCTCCATGTTGCCTCACTTTCAACACATACTCTCAACACTGTGGAACTAGCGGGAGTTATAGCGGAGAAAGGGTGGGGCCGCTTTCGTACTACATTCTAATTGGTGCAGTCCACTGTCTATATTGAAGATAGGCCAATGGGCCGCACCCTCTAAATTGTGGGCCGGTCTCTAAAAAGAAACAGCATCTGCCCTGAGAACAGTCGGCCTGCTGGGCGAATGTCCGGTACACCAGATTACCAGTCCAGGCCTGGTTAGGTGTAAGATTAGCACCAGAGTTGTGTTGGGTTGAGTTCACAGTTACAGTGTTGGGTTTAGTTAGAGCATGGTTGAATACAATAGATATTTTTCTTGAGTGGCAGCTAGATTTATGGGAAGTATCTACAAAGTATGGGGTAGCCAAACATCTTCTTTGTCTGGATCCCAAAAAAAACTTAAGGAGCGAATCATAAAGCTACCATTTTAGGCCAAAGAGACGGGAGAACTGTGGAATAGTGTGGAAATAGGGTGGTCCTGTGGATTATGGGAACAGAAAATGGAAGGTAGGAATGTGAATGTATAGGGGGCTGGATTGGGAGGGATTTTAGGCATGTACCTCCCCCCAACTGTCATAGAATTTTTGGATAGAAAAAAAAAATCATATCACCAGGCTAATCACTGTGGGTGGGCATAGTCCCCTAAGTAGATAGGGAGGTCCATTCCAAAATTGGCTGGAAAGCAAGGTTGGCAGCTCCCCATAGCATGGCTGTCCAAAGAAAAACAAGTGTCTCCAATTTGTTAACTTTATGAAACTTTATTCTGAGCAATTTTGGAGCATTTCTATTGGTTGAAATGGTGGGAGAGAGAAAGAGGCAGGATGCAAGCATGAGTTTGTGGGTTTATCGGAAACACAGAACAAAGCTACTTCACAGAGGCAAACCAGAGAAAGACACCAATCACTAAAACACTAAAACAAAAAGAAAACAAAAGACAGCTTTTATTCACCAACTCTCTGATTAAAAAAGCCTGAAATTCAACGAAACTATCACCAAAACAAGTTTGTACTCGCTACTTTCACTAGGATGTGTTGGAAAAGCAATTTTATGAATAACTGCTGACGTTTTAGGCCATAGAGTCACAAGATTCAGTTCTACATAAACTTACTGCTCAGCATACAATGTAAACACAATGGTGCACCACTGTTACTCATATGCCAAACGTGTTTTCCATTAAATGTCTGATTTGGATCCAAGCGTGACACACTGAAAGAAGCAATTCAGTAATAGACTCTGTTCTGTAGAGATTTATACTTGATTAAACAACTACCCACCCTTAAAGGTCTATACGCTTTGTTTGGGTCGGAAGGTAGGTCCGCTCGTCACATGTGGCGCTAGCATCTCCAAAAGCAAATCAGACTGGGATGCAGACTCCTGAGCCGTGTGCAGATATTGCACACGAAGTTCTCCTAAATGCTGGGCTAAGGTTGGTGAGGCTTTCTGGAAGACGTGACATTAAACATCTTCATATATTGTAGCAGGAGAGAGTAGGAGAAATCTTATATCTTGTAAATAAGTATGTAAACACAATATCAGTATATATATTCTGTTAGGCGTGTCCAAACTTTTGACTTATATTATATATGTTGCATGTGATGTCCAGTGCTGGGCTCTGCTGGGGTGTGGGGTGGTTTGTGTTGGGTTCGCTAAGTACAGGAAATCTTGGCTGGTAATGACTAACACTGCGTCTTGGCTGTCCAGCCAGCGCTGGCAGCCATGCTTCATTAAAAGAGGCTTTATCTAAAGCGCTATGCTTCTCAAAAAGAAGATCAGACTGGATGTTTATGTGTCTAATGCAGACATTGTACTGATAGACATGGTGAGAACAGTACCCCATTTGAAAAGAATAGAGTTCTCTTTGAATTCTTTTGTGGTAATCAGATTGATCTACTCAGGGGAGGGGTCCCACTTATGCTACAAAACATTCTTCCACACATCAAATCAAATCAAAGGTTTCCAAATGTCCAGTTCTTGCATTGTGGAGTTACAACTGTCCCTACAAGCTGAGAACACCTTGATGGTGTAGAGTTCATCAGAGTGATTGCTTGATGAAGCTTCAAACTACCATTTTTACTCCAGTACAGGGCAAAACACTGCATGCATTAAGAAGATTAAACTCAGATTGATCTAAGCCTTTTCAGTTGGCGCTCCAATATCTACTCACCATTTTCAGACTCAACCATCTGAGCATTCATGAAGACACTGTGTGTTGAGGAAAGTCTGATGGATTCTGCAGTGGTGCAAGATCTCTACTGAGCTCAGCAGGTTAGTTAGTTAATAGACAATGTTTAAAGGCCTTTCTTCTTTAAATCCTTGAAATGTATCAAATGCACTGAGAGTAGAGAGTAACCTTGAGGCTTTGTTTACTTGAAGTTGAATATACTTGGATAAAGGAGACGGCTGGAGAGGCAGTGATACTGTCAAAGGTTGATTTATGGCAAGTAGTTCAAGTACTTCGAACTGTAGAAACTAATGTAGAGCGTAAGTACTGGCTGGTGGACTGTATACCAGGCTACTGTATAGTGTAGACGTACAGTATGACAGTGACTAAGTAACCTTTGTAAATTGAATTAGCTAGAAGAGATACAATCCAGAAACATGGTCCAGGACTTTTATGGAAGAACGTTTGGAAACTCTTTACAAGTAAACTGGCCATAAAATCAGTAAGCAGTCAAGTCAAGTTTATTTGTATAACGCTTTTTACAACAGTGTTGTCATTAAGAAGCTTTACAGAAGTTTGAAAACACATATCCCCTAGTGAGCAAGCCAGAGGTGACAGTGACAAGGAAAAACTCCCTCAGACTGGAGGAAGAAACCTTAGGAGAAACCAAAACTCACACTGGTCAAATCATATTTACAGTTTATTACGCTAAATTCAAAAATAGAAGTAAGAGAATCTCTGTTTGAAATCTCAATATTAAAAGCTTTAGAATGTCCACAGGTAGAGGCAGTCTCTGACTGAGGCAGTCTCTGGAAATGGAAATGGAAATGGAAACAAAACGAGAGGTAAACAAACGGTAAACTGGATGGAACATGGAGTCACAGAAATACAGGAATCACAGAACACGAACCACAAGACCGGAAGCAAAACAGAGGCAATACACAGGATGACAAGAAGGAACAAGAAACACCTGAGAACAATAGGAGGAGACACAGATGGGAACCAGGTAGAGGGCGGAGACGCTGATCACATGACAAAACATAGGCACATGGGACTGGGAATGTAAACAAACGCACATGGGAAAGAAGAGGGAACGTAAACTTAAACATAGACAGACGAGACCAGACAGGGCAAACAGGCAGGGCGTGACACATATCTTAATGCCTGTATGTATTGTTATTTTATTGTCTTAGATATACCTTAGATATATAAAATATATACACTACCGCTCAAAAGTTTGGGATCACAGAGAAATTTTCTTGTTTTCAATGGAGTATCTTCCTTCCTTAACACAACAATGGACTGACGGGTCTCTAAAGAAAGTTGTTTCTTTCTGGTCATTTTGAGTCGGTCAGCAAGCCATCAACTGCTGATGCTTAAGATACTAAACTAACCTAAAATGTTGTTCTCCCTTTAATACTAACTTATTAGTAGAATGTTTTTCAGCTGTGCATCACAATTGAGCAAGAGTTTCCTAACAACTAATTAGTCCAATAACATCCTTAACTTGGATTGGCGGCCGTACCAGGAGATTTAGACAGAGGACTGAGAATTGCTGATAATAGGACTATATGCAAAATAAGCCTCTATACAAAAATTTTATTCTTTAAAAATCATCTGATACACTTACATTCATTGTTAAATAGACAATATTGTTTGTTAATTGCATGAAAATTGCATGAAATTAAATTCTAAAGTTATCCTAAACTTTTGAGCGGTAGTGTAGATATATAAAAACATATATCTAAAGTGCAGTCATTGACAGTTCCCTACTGTTTTAAAAGTGTTAGACTAAAGTGTTAGAGTCATTAACCAACTGTAGCCCCTGTCGTTGCAGTTTCTACTGTATCTCTGGAAAAGTCAGATGAAATTGGTGCAAAAGAAGATGAAAGATGATTCAGTCGGCTCAAACTTTAACACAAGAAAAGCCCGGCTTGCATTATGGGTAAAACGCTGGATGATCTCTTGAGCTTTTGTATTACAGAGGCCCTTATCCTTGAAATGTACTAAAAGTAGAGAGTAACCTTGCGGTTTTGTTTACTTGAAGTTGAATATACTTGGATAAAGGAGACGGCTGGAGAGGCAGTGATACTGTCAAAGGTTGGTTTATGGCAGGTAGTTCAAGTTGAACTGCAGAAACTAATATTCTGGCTGGTGGACGATATACAGGTCTTCTGTATAGTGTAGACTAATGACCTTTGTAAAGGGAATTAGCTAGAACAGAGAAAATCCAGAAATATCATCCAGGACTTAAATTTTTGCAAATATATAAATATATAATATGGAAACTATTTTACTCTGTTACAAGGTGATGTCATCTTGTAACAAATCTTTTTTGCCAAATAATGCCAAGCTTGCCACACAACCTTTTACAACACCTACAGAGCTAAAACAGTAAAAAAAAGTCTACCTACTTGGTCAACTTGACTTTCAGCATCGGACCCTGACTCAAATTGATGTGGCAGGACCCACGCCATTGTAAGAATAGCTACAACAGTGTGGGGCTGGAACTTGCAGCAATATGCCCCTCCGTTGGGTGACCAATCAAAAAAGAGTTGGTAAGCTGACCAATAAGAGCACACTGTGCTCATCGGGAGGCAGGGCTTAAAGACACAGGAGCTCTAACATAGGCTTTCAGACAGGATACAGATGTGCAGTCTAAAATATTGTGTTTTGAGAAAAATGTAAGCAATTAAATCTATTTTAGTAGAACCCAAAAGCTTAACACAGCTTAACAGGTCCCCCTTAATGGCTCTTTCACAGATGTACAAGTCACCCACTAATAACACCATGACTTCTGGAATTTATGCTGTACCAATCTGGCTGTTTCTTTTCTGCTAGGAAAACACAATGTTATTCATAAATAATAATTGTTTTCATTGTGCATCAGTCCATTGCAGATAAGCTGAAGCCCAGAGAAATCAGCGGCATGTCCAATTGGTGTTGACGTATGACTTCCATGGTGTAAAATACAGTCTTACCTTGCATTTTGTAAATGCTGTATAAAAATTGTTTGTGTTTATTCACAATATTTTGTCAAAATATTTCTGAGCCCATGCGACGATAACTCAGAATGAGCATATATATTTATATATTCATTGACTTTTTGTTTATAGCTAAATGTTTGAAAAGGACATTAAAACATTACTAAAAAAAATTTACTAGAAAGCCGAATTTTTTACTACAAAATGTTTTAAAATACACACACACACACACACACACACACACACACACACACACACACACACACACACATATATATATATATATATATATATATATATGCACATGTGTTTCTTCTATGCACTTGCATTTTATGTCTCAAGAATAGTTTGTATTGACTTTTCAGACGAATTCGAAATTAAACAGACATCTACTTAGACACCCATAAGGTTCTTCATCCTTGAACTTAAGTGTATAGTCTATACCTATGTAAATATACTTATATACATATTTGTTTATGCACTTCTCATTGTTTCCAAACAATGTAACCTAATAATAATAATAATAATAATAATAAAAATTGCTAACTGTCTGATTTTCTGTCACATCATAGCAGCTCTTAACAGCTGTGGTTCAGCTTGTAAACGATCTGCTGGTGACTTCTCGTACTTCTCAATGTAAGTGCTGCCTTTGACATTCCACCCTCCTTTTCAGATTGAGTGTGCTGGATTTTCTTTGGCTCTGCTCTCTCGCTTGATTGGTCCACTTCCTATCTAACAGATCATAAGCAATTTGTTACTCTCTCTGGGCGCTGTCCTCCACCTCCACTGCTACTCAAGGAGTCCCGCAGGGTTCAGTACTTGGACCTTTATTATTCATTATTTACATGCTCCCTCTAGAGCAGATCATTGCCGTCTTCACCTTGACTTGCACTGTTATGCAGATGACACACAGATCTATCTTCAGACAAACTCCCCTAGCAGCCCCCTCTTACTGGAATCATGCCTCTCAGAAATCAGGAACTGGATGAAACTCTCTAATGCTAAACAGTAATAAGTCTGGACTCATTCTCATCGGTTCTAATTCTGTTTTCAATTAAACTGACCCCCTCACTGTTTTAATTGATGACATTGTTTTGATTCACTTCTCGGCAGTCCGACATCTGGGTGTCATCCTTGATTCTCCAGTTAATCTCGACTATAGTCTTGATATAGCTAATATCCAACCATCTCTTTACCAGCCTGACTGAAACTGAAACTCTCCTTTATGCTTTCATTTCTAGCCACTTAGACTATTGCAGTTCTCTTATTGCAAGAATCAGTTCTTTATTGCTTCCCAAGCTTCAGATGTTTCAGAATTCTGCTGCTCATCTCCTTACTTGCACCTGGATTCACCACAGCACATGCTCTCCAAGATCTCCACAGGCTTCCCATCACATACAGCAGTTTAAGCTCTCAACAATCTTGCATCTTCCTATCTATGTGGCCTTTAATGCTATAAGCCTCTCTGCACTTTCAGGTCTTCTACAGCTGGTCTGCTTACCATTACCTCCTCTAACCTCCATAGCTTTGGTGATCAAGCATCTCTGCAGCTCTGGAACTCTCTTCTTGCATACAATCTTCCTCTGTCATAACTCTATTACTGCTCATGCAATTCCATCATCTGTGTTGTGATTTTTTGTTTTTTGTTGTACCATTGTGTCATCAGTATGTTGTTCATATGTTTTAATGTTCTAATTAATTGTAATCTATGAGTGTATTTGGGTTCTAGAAAAGCGATATATAAATTCTTCTTGTTCAAAAGAGTACAATTATCTCCATTTTATCCATTTTTTAATTTTTCTATATCGTTTAAACAAAACAGCTGCCATTTACACTGTGTTAAAAATGTATTATGAATGGACCAACAGAAATGCTTCAAAATAGCTTGTAAAAGTATGGTTCCATTGACTAACATGGTAAACTGAGCCATATTAACCAAAATGAAAGTAAAGTCATAAAATATTAATACAATTTTATAAATAATTCAAATATTTCTATTACAACTACTGACGTTGACATTGCAACATGAAGGTCACTTGGGGTCTCTGGGGAATAGAAGTCCTTTGTTTATGGTTAGTTATGCCACCTGACATTTGAAGAAGTTGCAGTTATTCAGTGGGTTTTGCAACTTGGTTTATATATATATGTGTGTGTGTGTGTGTGTGTGTGTGTGTGTGTGTGTGTGTGTGTGTGTGTGTGTGTGTGTGTTTATATGTTATACCACCTGACTAGCCTTAAGTGAATGAAACTAAAACAAATTTTAAAAGGGTGAATTGAAAATGATCTCAAATTAAGAATTAATAAGAAATGTCACATTAATTTTTGGCAAAATAAGGACTGGACACACTACTTATCAACAAGAACACCAGATATTATTAGAACAGATGTAAATAATCAGAAATACATTACAAAGTAACATGAATATCTTATTGTGAAAGAAGTAGATCAGATCTTGAGCTCCAGTTTGAAGAACAAAGTGTAGTTCCAGATTTCTCCTGGACGCCCCAGACATTGTATGAATGTGTTCAGTTCCTTCAGCAGCAATCTTGATTTAGCTTAATGAAGTACTGAGCAGTCAAAGCAGGTATTAGATGAGAACTGTAAATAATACTGGGTTTTTTCTACAAGGAGAAGCTTGGAAAGGGTTAAATAAACACACTGATGTATGTAAAACCATGACTAACTGTATTAGTAAATGGAAAGTAAGTATAATAATGTCCCAAAGTGCCTTAAAGCTTACCGTAAGTACTGTCAGTACTGTAAATGACCCGTATGCAAGCCAAAGTCGAGTCACAAATTCTTCTGTTTATTGGCATTTGCACTTTGCTTCCTCAAAGGAAATGATGTCAGCTTTGTGTCAATGGTTTATTATTGATACATTGGAGGGGAATAAAAGTGTTCCAGATCAGGGCTAGTTATACCAGCTGTGATACCAGCACATTTTTGATTCAACTTGTGATTCAATGGTCCATTTTAAGATGTATTGTTTAATTCAGTGTTTGCATTGAAGCTAGCATTAATTCAATCCCAACAGTAAGCATTTAAGTTTACACAGACTAATTAAATGCCAACAAATGGGATAGAGCGGTAGCCTGTAGGTGGCAGTGTTATGGTCTAGGGGATGGTTTTTGTGACATTCTGTGGACCCCCTCATCCATGTGGAAGACACTCTCAAGCAATTTGGGTTTGAAACCATCTTTGCAGATCACATACACCCATACATGCTGATTGTTCACTCTAGGTCGGATGGGATCTTCCAACAAGACAACATGACACGACACACGGCTAGAAATGTCCCGCATTTCTTTGAAAGAGCTGATAAAACTTCAAGGTACTACCCCAGACCCCTAATTCCAAAGACTTATACCCACTTAAGCATCTGTGGGAGCAGCTGGATCACCGTGTTCGCTCTATAGATCCTCCCCCACTCACCCTCCAGCAGCTGTGGGATGCACTGCAGTCAGCATGGCTCCAGATACCTGTGACGACCTACCAGGACCTTACTGAGTCTCCCATAATGGCCATAATAATGTGACTCGACTGTGAATAAGATAAATTGACATAAGCTGCATTAGTGTTAAGCAAAACACTGAACCGGTTTTCTTTGGATCTACAAGCCTTCATCATCCAATCAGTGCGGTTGCCCTAAAAGGCTGTGTAAACTCCGGAATGAAACCCACCAGCACCGGAAAATACCGTTATACAAGAGTTATCACGAAGCCATTAAAGTGATTAGACCGACATCAGAGGACAGGAATCTAAATAGTCTGGACGGAACTAATACATTACGAGTGCACACAGGAGAGAGAGAGAGAGAGAGGGCGAGAGACACAGAGTGCAGTGGATAGCCACTCGGGCGAGCTTGAGTGCACCACTCCAGCTCCTCTACAATAGTAGTCCAAGCTCGCCTGTGGCACTGAGAAGGTTGTTTCCAGGGGCAACCGAGTGCGCAGAAGAGGGCTAGCGGCCACTCAAGTTTGCGTGAAGAGCTATGGACTCGGGCCGAGCATCCATTTCAGAAGCACAAACACTCACAGAGGTGACTCATACACAGAGAGAGAGAGAGTGAGAGAGAGAGAGAGATGTGACTGACAGATGCAAAAAAAGAAAAAACAGGTACAAGGGAGCATCCTTCAATAATCTTAACCCTGTGGTTGCTATGGCAAAGAAAATGCTCCATTAAATTTCATCTGAGGTGCTGATTTACAATCATGAGAGTTAAAGCATTTTCCTGGAACTAGAATCGGCGGCGCGGCGCCGTGCGGTACGGCTTCTCAGAACGAATTTCGAAAATTCTACAAGGACTCACATCTATATTATTATTATAGTGAACATGTAATCAGGCAGCTCACTAAATATTGTTTATTATTATTTTTACCTTCTTTAAACTAGACTGAGGTCCAGCACTTCAAGTTGTAAGTAATAATAATAATAATAATAATAATAATAATAATAATAATAATTCTATTTGAGCCCTAAACAACATTAACATAACACAATGGTCTGCATGCAGCTCTTTACGTGTATTCTATACTGTATTGTATTATGTAGCAATATTATATTAAGAACATATAATCAGGCAGCTCACTATATATTGTTTATTATTATTTTTACCTACTTCGAACCAGACTGAGGTCCAGCGCCTCAAGCTTTAAGTATCTTTTTATTCAAATATGTAATCATAATAATAATAACATAATAATAATAATAATAATAATAATAATAATAATAATAATAATAATAATAATAATATATTCGAGCCCTAAACAACATTAACATAACACAATGGTCTGCATGCAGCTTTAACTCAATTGTATACTGTTTTGTTATGTAGAAATATTATATTGAGACATCTCTAGAATTATTACTGTGAACATATAATCAGGCAGCTCACTATATATTGTTTATTATTATTTTTACCTACTTCGAACCAGACTGAGGTCCAGCGCCTCAAGCTTTAAGTATCTTTTTATTCAAAAATGTAATCATAATAATAATAACATTATAATAATAATAATAATAATAATATTAATAATAATAATAATAATATATTCGAGCCCTAAACAACATTAACATAACACAATGGTCTGCATGCAGCTTTAACTCAATTGTATACTGTTTTGTTATGTAGAAATATTATATTGAGACAACTCTAGAATTATTACTGTGAACATATAATCAGGCAGCTCAATATATATTTTTTTATTATTATTTTTACCTTCTTTGAACCAGACTGAGGTCCAGCGCCTCAAGCTTTAAGTACATTTTTATTAAAAAATTAAATAATAATAATAATAATAATATATTTGAGCCCTAAACAACATTAACATAACACAATGGTGTGCATGCAGCACTTTAACTCAAGTGTATACTGTTTTGTTATGTAGAAATATTATATTAAGACACCTCTAGAATTATTATTGTGAACATATAATCAGGCAGCTCACTATATATTGTTTATTATTAATTTTATCTTCTTTGAACCAGACTGAGGTCCAGCGCCTCAAGCTTTCAGTACCATTTCATTTTAAAAATAAAAATTATAATTATATATAATATGTTTATTATATATAATGTCTTAAACAACATTAACATAACACAAAGGTCCGCATGCAGCACTTTAACTCAATTGTATACTGTATTGTTATGTAGCAATATTAAATTGAGACATCTCTAGAATTATTATTGTGAACATATAATCAGGCAGCTCACTATTTACTTTTTATTATTATTATTATTATTATTATTATTATTACCTTCTTTGAACCAGACTAAGGTTCTAGTGCTTCAAACTTTAAGTACCTTTTTATAAAAAATTATAATTGTATTTGAGTCTTAAACAACATTGACTTAACCCAAAGGTCCGCGTAAAGCTCTTTAACTCTATTATATACTCTATTGTTATGTAACAATGTCATATTGAGACATGTTTGTGGTTGTATGTATGTAAAATGTTGTGTTTTGATGGGTTTCCTTAACAACTGGGTTGGCAAACCCAAACTCATATGCAATGACAGGTGTCATGATGTCATATTGCATGTACTTGTAATGTAAGTTTTGACATCAGTCATTGTAATTACCAGTAACGGTAACATTACTATCATTAGTTTTCATTATAGTATCATTATTTGTATGTCAGTCCTGTGTTTGCCTGTATTAGTACAAACAGCAACGTGTCAAAATAAGCTTTCACAAACACACACACACACACACACACACACACACAGCACGTCTTTCTTCCAACAGAGCTCACTGTCATCTTCACTATCACCTACACAACCTGCCAGCGGGGACAGCATTAATAAACATCTGACACATTTTAACATGTATCTCACTCTTAGACACACGCAGACAACTAACTCACACACACACACCAATATGTAATATGACATGTTGTTCATATCTACCACAGAGTCTCAGGAGGCAGACGTGGTGATGGAAGACTGTATTTTTGATTTTATAGTAAAAGTAAAAAAGAAAAATGTAACTGGGGAGGTATTGCACACTATTATTGCACTTGTTTATGTTAACTAGTGTTATTGCACTTGTTTAATGTTAAATGTAAACTAGTGTTATTGCACTTAGTCCGGTTGTGTTATTATCAGTCTACTGCTCCATCCCATCCTCTGTCCTCCTGTGACCCCTCCTCCCCTGCAGAGAGGAGTTGTACAGTCTGATGGCATGAAGGACAAAGGAGTTTTTGAGTCTGTTGGTTCTGCACTTGGGTAGGAGCAGTCGGTCACTGAACAGACTCCTCTGGTTGCTGATGACGGTATGCAGAGGATGACTGGCATCGTCCATAATGTCCAGAAGTTTGTCCATTGTCTTCTTCTCTGCCACCGTCACCAGAGAGTCCAGTTGCAGGCCGATCACTGAGCCAGCCCGCCTGATAAGTTTGTCCAGCCTGGATGTGTCCTTCTTGGATGTGCTGCCTCCCCAGCACACCACGGTGTAAAACAGGACACTGGCCACCACAGACTGATAGAACATCCACAGGAGTTTCCTGCAGATGCCAAAGGACCGCAGCTCCTCAAAAAGTACAGCCTACTCTGTCCTTTCCTGTACAGGTGCTCAGTGTTAGCAGTCCAGTCTAGCTTGCTGTCCAGCCACAGCCCGAGGTACTTGTAGGACTCCACAGTCTCCACCTCAGCTCCCTCTATCAGAACTGGTCTGGACCTCCCAAAGTCAATGACCAGTTCCTTGGTCTTTGAGGTGTTGAGCTGCAGGTGGTTGCTGTGGCACCAAACAGCAAAGTCCCTCACCAGGCTCCTGTACTCCTCCTCTCGATCATCCCTGATACACCCCACAATAGCTGTGTCATCAGCAAACCTCTGAATGTGACACAGCTCAGAGTTGTAGCAGAAGTCCGCGGTGTACAGGGTGAAGAGGAGACACTGTGCCCTGGGGTGACCCAATGCTGCTGATCACAGTGTCAGACGTGGTGTCTTTCAGCCTGACGTACTGCGGAGTGTGACAATTATTAAGAATTAAAGAGTATTTAGCATAAACACCATCCTCAGCCCAGCCTGAGACCAGTGCACATCCCACTAGATAGGAATGCAACAGTGGAGCATATGTCCTGGACAACCAGGTGGGCACCAAGCTGGTGACGGATAAGGAACGTCGAAACGTCGGCTCCTGAGCCGGCACACAAATTGAGTCACTGACATGAGGTAGTGAGTGATGCAGCATTTTCTGGTAGTCTTTCAGGTAGAACTTGCATGAAAGCTTAAATGTGTTATATGTGCATGTACATGTGTAGTGTATATGCATTTCAGTGTATTGTACTGTTTTGTTTTGTAACAGTACTGTATTGCATCATATTGTATCACATAAGGTAGTAAAACACAATACAACATAATGTGATACAATATGATACAATACAGTGTATTATATTGTGTTGTATTACCCTGTATTGTATCACATTATGTTGTATAGTGTTGTACTACATTGTAGTATTATGTGTTTAAATTACAAATATTGCGGTGGTACAGTGTTGTAGTGCTTAGTACAGTGGTGTAGTGGTTAGTATGGTGGTGTAGTGGTTAGTATGGTGGTGTAGTGCTTAGTACAGTGGTGTAGTGGTTAGTACGGTGGTGTAGTGGTTAGTACGCTGGTGTAATGGTTAGTATGTTGGTGTAGTGGTTAGTATGGTGGTGTAGTGGTTAGTGCGATGGTGTAGTGGTTAGTATGGAGGTGTAGTGGTTAGTATGGTGGTGTAGTGGTTAGTACGGTGGTGTAGTGGTTATTATGGTGGTGTAGCGGTGAGCACCGTCACAGTAAGACGATCCAGCTTGGGTTCCCAGTCCAGGTTGTTCTGTGTGGAGGGTGTATGTTCTCCCTGTGTTTGAGTGGGTTTCCTCCCACAGTCCAAACACATGCATGTTAGGTTTATCACTTCTTATAGATTGCCCGTAGGTGTGAGTGTGTGATGGACTGGTGACCTGTCCATGGTGTACCAATTATTTTAAACCACCTTCACCCGATGATGCTGGGATTGGCTCCAGCCTCCCCATGACCCTGACTTGTAGGATAAAGCATAAGATATTAAATGGATAGATGGATTAAAAATATTGAATTTATGTTGTTATTTTATTGTAAATATTTTAAACCAATTTCCATTTCTTGGATACCATCATTTCATGTTTCATTACTAAGAAACATATTTGGGATGTGGTTTGGTGTGACAACAATGTTTTCTATATATGTAGAAATAATTGCTATGTTAATGAGCATAGAAAGTGTTATTCCAAACAAGGACAGAATCTCAATGTCTATGATATATCTATATATCAATGTCTCATCATGTGCCATGCTTTTGTCTTGCACAACTTTAGTAAACATCTATATATACACTATGCTGTGCAAATCCACTAAAGCTCATTGGTTGCTATGCAAAATGTATATAAAAATAAAATGCAATAGTGTGCAAACATTTTAAACCTATATTAAATTCAAAATAGTAACAAGGCAATGTATCAAAAAGCTAAAAATGAGAACTTGGATGCCAGCAGTAGCTGCAAGAGACTAAACAAAAAAAAAAAAAAACAGTATTGGATGGCTGTGATCTTCGGGCCCTCAGACAGCACTGCATTAAAAACTGACCTGGTCATGTGGTGCAATCACTGCATGGGCTCAGGAACACTTCCCAACATCACTGTCTGTGTAAACAGACTGATCCACAAATGCAAGCAAAAGCCTGCAAAGAAGAAAACAGACATAAACAGATCCAGAAATGCCCTGAGCTCATTTAAGATGGACTGAGGCGAAGTGGAGAAGCGTCCTGTGGTCTGACCAATCAAAATGTGAAATTCTTTTTGGAAATCATAGACATTGTATCCTCCGGGCTAAGGAGGAGAGGGAGCATCTGGTTTGCGTTCAGCACACAGTTCACACAGTTCAGCATCCGTGACAGTACGAGGGGGCATTAATGTACATGGCATGGATGACTTGCACATCTGTGAAGACACCCTAAAGGCTGAACAATCACAATTGTTAAAAAAGCTCTCTCTATATTATATTTTGTATTTCTCAGTGTAATACATTGTCACTGGACTATTTTAAATTAAATTGCATGCAGCATTTATATATATATATATATATATATATATATATATATAAGCTGCATGCACTTTAACACCAACAGAAACACACACATATATATACATACATACATATTTGCCATTAATGAGTCCCAGTGTGCATTCCGAGGAAGCCTCAGACAGATTGTGAGCTGAAAAGTCTTTCAAGTAGAGATCCGGCGTAATGAAGTACTTACAGGAACATAAACCGTCTCTCAGCTTTAACTGTTGTTATCTCCTATCTTGTTATCTAGTTATCACATACTGACGATAACGCCCACACACACCCACACTTTAGGCCACCTGGGGACAGCAGTTCTTGACACTCAACAAAGTCAAAGAACTCAGGCAGTGCTCTTATGGGTCTTCTGAGCTTTCTAAGCATGCTGAGGCAAGTTTCGAGGAGATTCAGCATCAAATGGAAATCCTTCAACTGGTCCAGCAAGGAATTCAAAAGGATGGCATGAGTGGGCGACTGCCTGGAAAGAAACAAAAACCGGGACTCAGTTACAGCCCAACCCTCAGCTTCAGCTTGATTTCATGTAGACGATCGAGGAATACGTTGGACCAATGCTTTTGTTTCTAGAATCCAAACTACAGCTAGAAAACCTTCTAAAATAAAAAGATAACGAACAATATATATATATATATATATATATATATATATCAATAGCGAATCGTGACCCTTAAGCCTCAGTTTTACTGTCATTTGAAATTGGTATCGAGTTAAATTATAACTGCCTGGCCCCCTCTGTACATGAACAGCGGGACCACCAATCACCAACATTCTGTGGAGGCATCAAAGTCCTTATAGGGGGAAACACAGGCTCACAGGCTTCCACTTAACCCCTCACGCTCCAACACAGATTGAATAGACACGTTTAAATAATTTATTTGCCGATATTTTTATAATTGTTTAGATGTTGAATGTCAAATGTTTGTGTGTGTGTGTGTGTGTTAAGAATATTTAGGCGCTCTGAGAGGCGCCCCCCCATATATATATATATATATATATATATATATATATATATATATATATATATATATATATATATATATATATATATATATATATAAAATGAAGAATGGACCAATAGAAATGCTCTTCACATTACATTGAAACTTAGGAAGATTTTGTATCATGAAGATTTTCAATTGAAAATAACCTCCTTATATCTACACACACTGGCTACGTTTACCTGCAGCCCAATAATCAGTTAATAATCCGACTGATAGCTCAATCAGAATAGAATATGTCCATGTATACACCTCAATCCAAATAGACTAGTCCGATTGAGGTCATTCCTATTATAATTTCTATCCGATTGAAGGAGGTGGGTAATCCCGTAAATAAATCATTTAATAGAAGAATAATAGCCTTGTAAACGCCTGCATCTGATTACATTCCCAATTGGAAAGTTTAAGTTTGCTCTGCGCATGTCCAGTTGTGTCATGAAGGAAGTTTCCACAAGATGGGAGATAAAGACTGGTCTTTAGAAGAGACAAATTTCATGCTTCAAACCTTAAAAGACTTAAAAATAGCTAGCAGGATGGATGGCCATAGCGCTCGCAATAACAAGCTTTTCAGACGAGTATATGAGCAAATGAATGAAGATGGGTTTATGTAACTATAGAGCAAATTTGTCATAGTAACGTTTACACCAAGTTGTACTCCACACATGTGTGTAATATTGGCTCTGATTACTTGTAGTGTGCATGAAAACGAAGATTTTCCATTTTTTTGGGAGTAGAGTGAGCATATAAACATCTCAGTCTTTATCTAGAATTGGAATGTGTTGAATCGGAATGGAGAAAATCTCTGCATGTAAACGTAGCCACTGTTTGTTTTCTCAGCTTCACTTACCATATAGGAGCACTTTGTTGTTCAACAAGACTGTAATCCATCATTTGTTACCCCTCCACACACTGTTTCCCAATCATCAGGACCTCCACAGGACCACCACAGAGCAGGTATTACTTGGGCGGTGGGTAATTCTATGCAATGCAGTGACACTGATGTGGTCAATGGTCACAGGATGGACACTGTTGGCTGGATGTTGGACCATTCTTGGTCCAGCGGTGACACTGAGGCACTCCAGCAGCTCCAACACACAAGCCACCACCACCTCAGTGGCACTGCAGTGCTGACAATGATCCACCACCCAAGTAATACCTGCTCTGTGGTGGTCCTGATCACTGGGAAACAGTGTGAGGAGGGGTAACAAATGATGGATTACAGTCTGTAATAGTTGAACAACAAAGTGCTCCTAATTGGTAGGTGAAGCTGAGAAGATACCTGCTCTATGGTGGTCCAGTGGAGGCCCTGAGCATTAAAGAACAACATTAAACAACATTAAAGAGGAGAAACATAGACGAATACAGAGAAACAGATGCACTACAGTCTGTAAACGTAGAGCTACAAAATGCTTCTATATGGCAAGAAGAACTGGTAAAATAGACAATGAGTGTAGATATAGGGAGGCTAATCATATATAGGTAGGTGGGTGCTTTGTTGAAGCATATTGCCCTTAAATCACTGTACAACATGGGTGGTGCTGTTCATATGGCAGTAACATGAATCTCACACTAGCTCATAGCTCAGCTCTCCAGTCAGCCCATGTTTCTTTGCAACATTGATGAATAGAGATCATTGTGTTGTAACAGTGAAGAACACCCTGTCAATATCATTGTACCCTCGCTGAAATGAAAAATAACCAGTTTTGTTCTTGAAATAAAAAATAGCTCTGACCTTCTAAACACCTTACCCACAGCATCGGATGCATTGGCCATTGGATTTCAACATATACAGAACAACGGATTGTATTCCGTGTCAGTCTGACGGATGACCCTGCCATAGCCGTGGCCTAAAATCAGATGAGCTGGAAAATAACTGGTTTTGACAATATAACATTTTAAGGACAGAGACATTTGACATTATGACATTTTTAAGGACAGACACAGCTCGCTGTGGAAATAGAAGTCTACATCAATCCAGATGGACGAATGGATGAACTTTGGGTTTAAAAAACTGACAAATATCGGGCATATAATGAAAGTGCTGTGTATACAGGAAGCTGTTTTTGCAGTGTAGTGGGAATATGTGCTGTCTTTATAAATGTAAAAGTGAAGTGTCAGACTGAGATGACTAGAGCCTACAGAACAAACTCTAGATTATTAACGAACAGGTGTAAATCCTTTAGAATGACAATATTATGTGATATTATCATCATTTTTTTTATTATAAAATCAATTAAATGAACTGCACCACAGAATAAAAAATAGCATCTAACCTATTTGCTATACAACAGCTATTATGGCAATAACATATTTCACAAATTATTGACATTTAATAATTATC
The DNA here is from genome assembly GCA_021613375.1 of Megaleporinus macrocephalus. Lineage (NCBI taxonomy): Eukaryota > Metazoa > Chordata > Actinopteri > Characiformes > Anostomidae > Megaleporinus > Megaleporinus macrocephalus. The sequence goes on along the minus strand of CM038709.1, from coordinate 41,149,905 downwards.
TGTTTTTTTTCATAGTTTTTTCAACATATGTTGTTTTATGAGATGCTTTCTCATAATAATAACATCATTTTACTCAACTACAGAGTGTTGCTTATAATAGGGGGATAATGAATCACAAATCTGACACATTATTACAACACAACATCTTGTAACATTGACATACTTTCTCATAAATACAACATAATATATATTTTTTACACCAATCTTTCCTATAACAGCACAATACCTTTGCATAATCATGAAATAATCTTTTTGGTAATTATGAACTGTATGTATGTTGTTTCATGACAAAAGTTACATAAATACAGTAAACTTTCTCATAATCATGACCTAATATGTCAGTTTTGTGACATTCTTTCTCAAAACAATTACAAACTTTCTCATAAATATTACCTAATATGTAATTTTTGTGACATACCATCTCATAGAAATGAGAGATTTTCTCATATTTCTGACCTAATATGTAATTTTGATCTAATAAAACCTTTATTCTTAAAGCATTTACAAACTTTCTCATAAATATGACCTATCATAGCAATGATACTTTCTAATAATTATGACCTAATATGTCAGTTTTATGACATTTATTCTCAAAACAATTACAAACGTTCTCATAATGTGTAATTTCTATGCCATTTCAGACTAACCCTGTTTAAATCTTGTATTTGAAACAATACCAAATCATGGCTAACACATTCATTTCTACAACACATGTTGTAACATTGACAAACTTTCTCATAAATGCAATATAATATATCATTTTTACAACAATCTTTCCTGTAACAGCACAATACCTTTGCACAATCATGAGATGATCTTTCTGATAATTATGAATTAGTATGTTGTTTCATGACATATGTTCTCATAATACAGTAAATACTATAAACTTTCTCCTAATTATGACTTCTATCAGTTTTATGATATTAATTCTCAAAACAATTACAAACTTTTTCATAAATATGACTTACCATGTCATTTTTGTGATATACTATCTCATAGCAATGATACTTTCTAATAATTCTGACCTAATATGTCAGTTTTATGACATTAATTCTTAAAACAAATACAAACTTCTTCGTAAGTCACCCACCAAACTGAACAGCGGGCCTTGCTGTTACCCATGTCATACCAGCTACCTAGCCTCAGACTAGCTGCCTAACCCTCACTACAGCCTCTACTGAGATTACCATGGACTCTAACTAGTTTCGACTAACCTTCCACCTTCATCACTATCACTGTTCTTTATCTGTACTATAATTAATCTTGGTTATATAATATTATGATTATATAAGCACACCTGAGCAGCTGAACAGAAGTATATGGTGGTACAGTCATTATTATATCAGTACTGTTTGAGTAGTTTGATCAGAGGAGGATGGGTCCCCCCCTTGTGAGTCTTGGTTCCTCCAAGGTTTCTTCTTCCAGTTCTGAAGGAGTTGTTCTTGCCACTGTCGCCTATGAGTTGCTCACTGGAAGGTTTTCTATGTTTGTTCTATGATTTCTATGATTTCCTTCTGTGTTGTTATTTTTTTCTTAGGCTTATTTATGCTCTATTGAACTTTTCGCATCACTAATTTCCTGTAAATCTGCTTTGTGATGACATCAGTTGTTAAAAGCGCTATACAAATAAATTTGATTGTGACCAAATGTGTTATTTCTATGCCATTCCAGACTAACCCTGTTCAAAGGTTCCATTTGAAACAACACCAAATCATGGCTAACGCATTTGGACACTAAGGACACTGTTGCACTGGTCAGCCCTGGATCAGCTTCCAGCTTTAATCTCAAGGCTTCTAACTCCAGCACCAGGGTGAAGCGTTATGTCAGAGCTGGCCCACAGCGAAGCTAAAAGGCGATCTAAAATTAGCAATCCGAAGGCAGCCTCAACAAGTTTATTCCAGAGGCGGGAATAGATAAAAAGCTGGTTTCATCATCCTTACACATTGTTTTGTTGCCCTCAAAACATACTGATGCTGTTCGACGAACACAGAAAGGAAGGTTTATTTCTCGTTCCTGGAAGCTTCGAAAAATGCCTGGACTCATATTGAGCTCCACTGGAGCTGAGGTGGTTGATAGAGTCTTGTTGTGAGGCTGAATGTAATTACGAGTGCTGTTTTAATAAGACGTTCAGGCAGAGGAGCTACATCATCAGAGCATTAATAGCCTTTCTTCCATCTGCATCATAATTACGCTTTAATAGAGTTTGTGGGTGCAAGCTAGTTCTCGTCGTCTTTCATAAAGCTAGTGGGGTTTTATGTTTATATTTTTTGTTGGATGAACTACAGCAGTCACGGTTTAATTCCGCTCTTTCACACCTACACGCATAACAAAAGCCGGTTGGCGCACACACACACACTCAAACACCAATTACACTGACGCTACCAGCGAGCTTCAAGCATACAGCATCTCATATGGACATTCACCTCAGCAAGCCAATCAGAGAGCAGTAATTATGGCAAAGATAATGGAACGGTACAGGGTGAAGAGTGCAAAATTACAGATATATTGGGGCAATGTGAGCACATCCCAGAAAGCATGGGGCGGGGGGTGGGAAGCAGTGGAGGAGTGGATGGATGGATAAATCAGTTTTCTCCTCTCTTGTGTGAAGGTGAAAGAAAGTGATCTACCGCTCCACAAACACAGGCTGAAAGGTGGAGGAATGAGAATTCTCTTGGAAATACACTGTGCAATTTGCATGCATTAAAAGCTGGGCTTTAATCTAGTCTGAAATTTTGGTGTGAATCACAATGTAGTCTTAGAAAATTCTGAGATATAATGCAATTGATTCTCTACTGTGGGCCAAAACATAATTCTATCTGAACCTAACTGTTGTCTCGCCCTGTAATCGTTCCAGGTATGCCAAGTTTACCTTTGTATTTACACCCCTTGTGCTTGTTCCTTATCTCTATCAATGTTAGAGCCTGTGGCACAGCAAAATTCTGTCAGAACCAGAATGTAGCCTGAAGAAATTCTGTCTGGACCCAATTGTAGTGGAAGGAAACCCGACTTCAGCCTGAAAATATAATCTAAATTTGATGGTAGCTCAAAAATTCTGTCTCAAGCTAACTGTAGCCCAGCAAAATTCTATTTAAAGACAAATGTAGTCTTACAAATTTCTGCTACAAACCAATTTTAGCCTGAAAAAATTTTGATATAATGCTGTTGGTTGTCTACTGTAGGCTAAAACATAGTTCTCTCTGAACCTGACTGTAGTCCCACAAGTTCTATCCTAACTCCTGCTATATGCTGTAGTTGCTTGCTAGTTGCTAGTTGCTCTCATCAGTTGTCTCACCCTGTAATCGTTCCAGGTATGTCTTCCATTTGAAACAGTACCAAATCATGGCCAACACATTCATTTTTACAACACAACATCTTGTAATTAACATACTTTCTCATAAATACAACATAATACATCATTTTTTAAATAATCTTTTGCAATACCTTTGCATAATCATGAGATGATCTTCCTGATAATTATGAATTAGTATGTTGTTTCATGACATACATTCTTATAGTACAGTAAATACAGTAAACTTTCTAAAAATTATGACCTAATATGTCAGTTTTATGATATTAAATCTCAAAACAATTACAAACTTTATCATAAATATGACCTAATATGTAATTTCTGTAACTTTCTTTCATCACAGCAGTAAGATATTTTCTCATAGACCTGTAGTCCCACAAGTTCTGTCCGAACTCCTGCTATATGCTGTAATTGCTTGCTAGTTGCTAGTTGCTCTCATCTGTTGTCTCACCCTGTAATCGCTCCAGGTATGTCTTGTACTTTTACCCTTGTATTTATAGCCCTAGTGCTTGTTCTTTGCTTGGCACTGTTTATTGTGTTTGATGGCCAGTGTAGCTATCCCCAGTAGTTGTTTTTTGTTCTATTTTTTTGCTCTTTGTTTTGGTTTCTTTTGGTTTGTGTTATTTTTTTTTCTATTTCAGCTTTTCCTGTTATTTGTCCTTGGCCTTTTTTAACAAGGATTCTAACAAAATAGCCAACTTGCACTTAACATCCCTTATCTTCGTCAATGTTAGAACCAGATTGTAGCCTGACAAAATTCTGTCTGGACCCAATAGTAGTGCAAAGAAACCAGACTTTAGCCTGAAAATTCAATCTAAATTTGATGGTAGCTCAAAAATTCTGTCTCAAGCCAAATGTAGCCCAGCAAAATTCTATTTAAAGTCAAATGTAGTCTTACAAAATTCTGCTATGAACCGATTTTAGCCTGTTAGTTCTCTACTGTGGGCCAAAACATAATTTCTCTGAACCCAACTGTAGTCCCACAAGTTCTATCCTAACTCCTATATGCTATAGTCACTTGCTCCTCCTTTGCCTTGCCCCTGACCTGCGTCTCATCTGTTGTCTCGACCCTGTAATCTTTCCCAGATATTTCTTGTATGTTTCCACTTGTATTTACACCCCGTGTGCTTGTTCTTTGTTTGGCACTGTTCACTGTGTTTAATGGTCAGTGCAGCTATCCCCAGTAGTTGTTCTTTGTTCTGTTTCTTTGTTTTGGTTCCTTTTGGTTTGTGTTATTTTTCTAATTAAGCTTCTTGGTCATTTTTAACAAGGACAAAATAGCCAACTCGCACTTGCATCCAGCTTCTTTGTCATCTCACCCTCACCTCTACCAATGTTCTAGCCTGTGGCACAACAAAATTCTGTCAGAATCAGAATGTAGCCTGACAAAATTCTGTCTGGACCCAATTATAGTGCAAGGAAACCTGACTTCAGCCTGAAAATTCAATCTAACTTTGACTCTAGTTTAAAAAACTAGTCTAAACTACGCTGCAGTTGAACAGCATTTTAATCCAAATCTGGCTGCAGCCTGAAAATCCTGTCTAAATTTGATTGCAGTCTCCTAAAATTCTTTGGCCCAAAAATTCCCTCCCGAGCTGACTTTAGCCCAAAAATTCCCTCCCAAGCTGACTGTAGCCCAAAAATCCCTCCCAAGCTGACTGTAGCCCAAAAATTCCCTCCCAAGATAACTGTAGCCCAAAAATTCTATCACAAGCTAAATGTAACATTACACAACTCTGTATCAAACAGACTGTAGCCCAATAATTCATCCCAAGCTGACCGTAACTTACAACTTACCATACAAAACTCTGTATTGAGCTGACTGTAGCCAAAAACTCCATCCCAAGCTGACTGTAGATTGAAAAAACTCTGTATTGAGCTGACTGTAGCCCAAAAATTCCATCCCAAGCTGACTGTAGATTAAAAAAACTTTGTATTGAGCTGACTGTAGCCCAAAAATTCCATCCCAAGCTGTCTGTGGATTAAAAAAACGTTGTATTAAGCTGACTGTAGCCCAAAAACTCCATCCCAAGCTGACAGTAGATTGAAAAAACTTTGTATTGAGCTGACTGTAGCCCAAAAATTCCATCCCAAGCTGACTGTAGATTGAAAAATCTTTGTATTGAGCTGACTGTAGCCCAAAAATTCCATCCCAAGCTGACTGTAGATTAAAAAAACGTTGTATTAAGCTGACTGTAGCCCAAAAATTCCATCCCAAGCTGACAGTAGATTAAAACAACTTTGTATTGAGCTGACTGTAGCCCAAAAATTCCATTGCAAGCTGACTGTAGATTGAAAAAACTTTGTATTGTGCTGACTGTATTCCAAAAATTCCATCCCAAGCTGACTGTAGATTGAAAAAAACTTTGTATTGAGCTGACTGTAGCCCAAAAATTCCATCCCAAGCTGACTGTAGATTAAAAAAACTTTGTATTGAGCTGACTGTAGCCCAAAAATTCCATCCCAAGCTGTCTGTGGATTAAAAAAACGTTGTATTAAGCTGACTGTAGCCCAAAAACTCCATCCCAAGCTGACAGTAGATTGAAAAAACTTTGTATTGAGCTGACTGTAGCCCAAAAATTCCATCCCAAGCTGACTGTAGATTGAAAAATCTTTGTATTGAGCTGACTGTAGCCCAAAAATTCCATCCCAAGCTGACTGTAGATTAAAAAAACGTTGTATTAAGCTGACTGTAGCCCAAAAATTCCATCCCAAGCTGACAGTAGATTAAAACAACTTTGTATTGAGCTGACTGTAGCCCAAAAATTCCATTGCAAGCTGACTGTAGATTGAAAAAACTTTGTATTGTGCTGACTGTATTCCAAAAATTCCATCCCAAGCTGACTGTAGATTGAAAAAAACTTTGTATTGAGCTGACTGTAGCCCAAAAATTCCATTGCAAGCTGACTGTAGATTAAAAAAACTTTGTATTGAGCTGACTGTAGCCCAAAAACTCCATCCCAAGCTGACTGTAGATTAAAAAAACTTTGTATTGAGCTGACTGTAGCCCAAAAACTCCATCCCAAGCTGACTGTAGATTAAAAAAACTTTGTATTGAGCTGACTGAAGCCCAAAAATTATATCCCAAGCTAAATGTAACTTAACTCTGCATCAAGCTGACTGTAGTCCAAGAATTCATCCCAAGCTGACTGTAGCTTGACAAAACATTGTATCAAGGCAACTTCTGTCTGAACTTAACTGTAACCTGACAAAACTTTTGACAACTATTTCAATCTGTAGTTTAAACACAAAATATCCTCATTTGTTTTAGCTCCGTTAGAAAATGCAGTTTTGTGGCTAACCCTTGTAACGATGAATCATATTCAAATCAGTGATCTGTTTTAGTTCCCAAAGTCTGTTTGTGTAGTTAGTGATTACATGAAACGGGCAAATGCATATCCTCTGTCCCCTTTAGCACTCCCATTAGAATAAGCTTGAGCTCCTACCACATTATGCTAATTGAGGTTTTAGCTCTGTGACGTACTGGGAGACACAGGAAAACAAGGAGGGGGAGCAGAGAAAGAGAGGATAAGGGGGGAAAAGAGTAATGAGGAGCGAAAGAAAGCAATGAGAGAGAAGGGGGTATAGCAAGGATGAAAGAGAGAGTGTGATAGAGATAGAGGGAAGATAGAGGGAAAGAGAGAAAAAGAAAGAGATGGGAAGAAAGAAACAGAAAGAAAAAGAAAGAAGAAACAGCCAGAAAGAGAGAGAGAGGAGAGAGGGAGTGAGAGAGAAAGTACTGCAGCGCTGCCCTTTCCACTTAATGTGATGTTAACCTGTCTTCTCCCTGAGGAGCCGCCCCATATCCCCCCGTCTCTCCACACGCCTCTAAAAATAAACGACAGAAAAAGAATTGGGAAGAGAGAGAGGGTCACCTCGAGCCCCCTTGGCACCCCCCCTCCCTCTCTCCCACCACCACCACCCCACACGCAGACAAACACACCCACACACATACGCACACAGTTCCTGTCCGCCCAAGGGAGGTAATGTTGCCGGCTTTGGAGGAAGAGTAATTAATTAATTCTACCTGGTAATTAAGCATTTGCTTGGGTAAACAATGCAATAAGTGCATTAGCAAAGCACTCGCGTGTCCTGACGGACCCGAGGCCTTTGTCTCAGAGCACAACGCTTAATTCCTTCTCCGCGCAAAAGGAAGCGCAACCACAACAATGCCTAACACCTCTGACCCCGCCGCACTTTATATTACAAATATATCCAAAGCATCCATGCATGAAAATAGCCATAATTAAGGCAAAGTGAGGTCCTGCTGGGTTGCTCGCCAGTTTCTCCAAGCGCTGATTGTTTTATGAGAGTGAGCAGCTACAAAAGTGGTGCACTGCATTAACAGGCGCCACTAACGACTACATTACTTCGGCTAATGTGCAACTATTAGTTCAGGATCCGGGTTTTCAAAGGGGCCCTCAAGCCACTGCGAGCCATCCCGTGGCTGATTTAAAGGAGACCTATTACACTCATTTTCAATGTTGATATGTTTATTTTTTGGGGCCTACATGATTCGGTTTTCCTACATGATTCTGTATTCGCCCACTATCTAGAATACCTTATTAGAGCTCTTATGCCTTTAAGCCCCGCCTCTCGATGAGCCAAGAGTGCTCCTCTTGGTAGGCTCACCCACTTTGTTCTAACTGGTCAACAATCAGAACAGCACCCTGCTATGCTGTTTCACCCCCCTCCACACACACAAACACACTCCGCTGTGGCTAATATTACAATTGGTGATGTATCATATATTTGAATCAGAGTCTGATCCTGAAAGTCAGGTAGAACAAGCTGGCAGACCTAAACCACCTTCATAGTGGCACCATAGTTCATGGTTAAGCTGCCTGTGCATTGTGTGAAGGCATACCAAGCAAGCTTTCCGGTAGGTGGGTAATAAGGATTGTGTAACAAGATGACATCATCTTGTAGCAGAGAAAAATGTTTGAATTCCATTGAGGTGTTTAATGCTGGGATCAGTCCTTGATTTTTTTCTTGAGTGAGCTTATAGGTCATGAAGGAGTAGGATCAAGAAACTGTCAGTGATAGCTACAAACTTTCTTGGGGTCACAAGGTAGACCGTATGAGCCATCTATCCTTTAAAGATGTTAAGAACAGTCAAACTTTCTTGCAGAAGTGTTTTACACTGTGGTTGTTTTTGTCTGCGCTTTTAAAAATGGAATTGGTCTCTCATTGTTGCACCTGATATCTGTAACAGCTGCATCACCTCTTTGTCTTCTCTATGTTTAGATATGTGCACCAGAGGGCGCTCTGTTCTTCTATTGGTCAACTTCAAGGAATGCACCACAGTCACACTACATGACCCGTTCGGAATTAACCACATTAGCGTAATTTGACCTCCACATTTTACCTATATATGCAGTGAAACACCCACATATACACACACTACTGAACATACACACACTACTGAACATACACACTAGAGGGGGGCAATGAGCACACATGTCCAGAGCATTGGGTATCCACAGCTGCCGGAGAGCAGTTGGGGTTTAGGTGCCTTGCTCAAGGGCACTTCAGTAATGGCCTGCTGGTCCTGGGGATTGAACCAGTGGCCTTCTGGTCACAAGACTGGATCCCTTACCTTCAGCCCACGACTGCCCATGACTTTCTCATTCCTGATGCCTTTATTCAGGTCACCAGAATATTGTAAATACGACCAAATCATGTTATCATTAGGCTAAAGTTGTGCATCCTCATCCGCCACAAGGCAGCTAAGAAAAGGGTTTGAGTGGGAGAGAGTTTCTTCCTCTGGTACTTGGGCTTTATAACTCTGCAGACCGCTTCCATGCCCAAAAAGTCTTCACACATTCAAGGAAAGGGAAAAACTAGAAAAGTAGTAGTAGCAGGCCACCTTCAAGCACGTCGCCAGCCGCTTCATAAAACATAGTAATTTCGGAGAGGTGCACGTTCACCTTCACTGCCAAAACACATTTTAGCTTCAGTCCCAAACAAAAGTGGCTGCCACCCCCTCTCAGACGGAAACGTTAGGTGTTTTGTCTGCGTCGTTTAGTGACAAATACATGAGGCCTTTGAAGGGCCGGAGCGCAACATTAACACAAAGAGCAACAAAAACAAAGTGGGGAAAGAAGAAAGGCAGAAATGAGACAAAACAGAATGGCTAATCAGAATTGATAAAACATGTGAAGGAAGAGAGAGTGGGGTTTGTCGATACAGTAGTGAAGAACACTGGTACCAAGGAGACAGAAAAAAGGCAACCATTCGCTCCGAGTCATTGAGACGTCTGCTTTTTTTTCTTTTTTCCCTCTATGAGGAAAGAAGAAAAGAAGATTTGAGCGCACGTAGGTTGCATTGAACACATTACTCAGGGTAGCACCTCCAACATTCTTTCTTGTTCTTTTCCATTCTTTCGCTTTGGTCCTCAAGATGATACCACATTGTTTTGTTGGTACCACTTTAGAATATAACTTAAGTTTATTAATGGTTACTAGTAGGTTCGTAAAGACTTTACAAGGTCATGAGAAGGTCACAAGTGAGATCTTCTATATGAATATGTACTAAGGCTGACAGTTTTAATGCTGATGGAAAAGTCAAAGTAAGATATGTAAACATCAAAATTCGGAGCTTTAACAACAGGTTACCTATTTATTCATGTGTTATAACTGCTTATTAATGATTTCAAGATGTTTATGGCCACTTTATAACCATCAACTAACTTTCATTAACACTTTATAATGGTGGTCTTATTTTAAAATGTGTTATGAATATTAAGTTTATTGATTTTTAACCACATTAATTACAGAAGCCTTTCATTGGATCTGGTACAACATCTCAGAAATTAGTTCAACTACCCAGTTGTGCTGGTACCAGATATGGAAATATCAGTAAGTAACTCATATCCAGGTGTTTCCTTGATCAGCAACCTGTATATACAGTACTGTGCAAATGTTAGAGACATCTTTTATCAATGTCCAGTCTAAAAAGCCAAAATTATTTTGTTTTTCAGGAATTTTTTCTGCAAAATGAAGGAGAATTCCAAAGAAAAATAGGTCAAAAATACAGGAGGTTCCAAAACCGGTGCTCATTGAGAAAAGGTGACTCCTAACAACCACCTGGAAGACCACCAGTACTGTTCCCATCAGAAAAACATTTTTGAGATCTAGTAGAACATTAAGTTCCACTCTTGCTTCAAATCTGAGAACATCCATAGGTGTTTCTGTGCATTCCTCCACTGTGAGAAGACACCTCAGTGCTATGGGTCTGAAAGGATGTGTAGCTGTTCAAGAAGTTCATCATTGAGAAAAGAGATACAGACAAATCAAACAAAGAAGATGCTGTTGTTCTCAGAACAATCCAGAGCTCAACATTACTGGATGACTTAGATGATAAGAAGAAGGAAATACTAAACCAAAGCTGAAATTGAAATTTGGAGGTGTTGCAAACTGGAAGCTTTATGTTGCAAATAATGGAAGCTTTAAAGAAGAGATAACATTGACACATGGACACATCTGATACTATAGACTTAGAGTTACTAAGAATTTCTGGGTTTTCTTGTTCCGGATGCTGATAAATCAATCAGTCTATGCATTTAGGAAATATTGTCATTCATTATCTGATCTATTTATACTACTACTACTACTACTGCTACTACTACTACTAATAATAATAATAATAATAATAATAATAATAATAATAATGGTCTTTTTATTTTGGAAATATTGTCATTTATTTTCTGATCTATTTATATTACTACTACTACTACTTCTACTACTACTACTGCTACTAATAATAATAATAATTATGATAATAATAATAATACTCTTTGTATTTTGGAAATATTGTCATTCATTTTCTGATCTATTTATACTACTACTACTACTACTACTAATAATAATAATAATAATAATAAGTCTTTTTATTTTGGAAATATTGTCATTCATTTTCTGATCTATTTATACTACTACTACTACTACTACTACTACTACTACTACTAATAATAATAATAATAATAATAATAATAATAATAGTCTTTTTATTTTGGAAATATTGTCATTCATTTTTTGATCTATTTATACTACTACTACTACTAATAATAATAATAGTAATAATACTACTACTAATAATAGTCTTTTTAATTTGGGGGATTTTTAAATGACTGGACATGTTTGTTTGCTAGGGCACCACAACAAACACACATGATTGTGTACACCTCGCTCCTCTCAGTGAATGAACACTGTGCAAATACGAGCTCTCCTTTCACATAATTTGCTCTCTTTTAAAGCATTAGCCAAGCACAGAGATAGAGAGAGAGAGAGGAGGCAAAAGACACAAAAATAAAGCTCGGGGTGTAATTGAGAGAGAAGTGCTGATAAGACCTTTACCCTGCCATCACACACATACCCTAAACCAGTGTCCTATTTCCCTTTCTACTCGCTCCCTCTATCTCTCCCCCTCTATCTCTCTCTCTCTCTGTCTCTCCTTCCCTGCTCCACTGAATCCACACTATTGAAGTTAAGTGATAACATGACTGCCCTTCTGGCTCACTGACTGCGGGCTATGTTGCATTGTTGTTGTTTTTTTTTTCTTTTTTTGTGAATGTGTGTGAGAGAGAGAGAGAGAGACAAAGAGTCTACTGTTGCTGAATGTGTATACACTTAAAAGCCTGTGTGAAAAAATCCTACACTCTAGATAAAAACACAGAAAAAAAATGGGAATAGGTTAATCAGATCGCCATATCTGCCAGAAAAGAGGGTTAGGGGGTGGGGGAGAAAGGGGGAGTGTAGAGAGAAAGAGAGAGAGAGAGAGATTCAAGGTTTGCATTACTGACAAAATAAAATAATATTATGTATCTGTTTTATGTATTTTATATATATATATATATATATATATATATATAGAGAGAGAGAGAGAGAGAGAGAGAGAGAGAGAGAGAGAGAGAGAGAGAGAATTCTTCAATTTCGGGCTCTTTTGCCATCTTACCTTACCTTTTTGTATTTTTTAGTTTTATAAAGTAATGCATTTCACTTGAATTTCATTATAAAATCACACTGTTAAACTTAATTCTATTTAATTTCTACTTAAGTGAAAAGATACTGATGGTGAAATTGAAAACCTGTCATTACCACCAACAAATGTCATTATCATCTCAACAGGTTATGCGTTGGTAATAACGTATTGCAATAATAACAATTTTCACTTTTTTTAGGATAAAAATAGCTAGGCCATGGATTTGCTGAAGCTAGTTAACAGCTAGTGCAAGCTGCACTTTAAATACACATAAATAAATAAATAATGTGTAAATGTAATGTTTAGTTATAAATAAATAAATAATGTGTAAATGTAATGTTTAGTTGTAAATAAATAAATAATGTGTAAATGTAATGTTTTGTTGTAAATAAACAAATAATGTGTAAATGTAATGTGTAGTTGTAAATAAATAAATAATGTGTAAATGTAATCTTTAGTTATAAATAAATAAATAATGTGTAAATGTAATGTTAATTATAAATAAATAAATAATGTGTAAATGTAATGTTTTGTTGTAAATAAATAAATAATGTGTAAATGTAATGTTTAGTTATAAATAAATAAATAATGTGTAAATGTAATGTGTAGGTGTAAATAAATAAATAATGTGTAAATTTAATGTTTAGTTATAAATAAATAAATAAATAATGTGTAAATGTAATGTTTTGTTGTAAAGTACTGCCGTACTGATGCAAACGGTAATGACTCTAAAGTGCTACCTTTAAATAGTTCCCTGCAGAAGTCATACACTGTTGCGGTAATGACGATAATGTTGGGGATGATAATATATTGCTCAAAAATATGCATAGGTACAAAAATGAAACTAAATACAACATCTTTTTCATAAATTGATCACTTTTTAGCATTTTATTGGGGCCCAGAAGTTTTAAAGTCTGGGTTGGGGACAATGCCAAAGTAGCAAAATATTTATGTTTAAATCAATATAAAAAATGGAAATCATTATTATTTTGTATCATATTATAATGATCAATTTTACAAATTAGCATCAATTGCCAAAATTTCTAATATTTCTTAGTAATTTTCTTTAGCATAACTTCTATTTGTTTTACATCATAAAATGATCCTATAACTTTCTGATGTTTATGTTTCGGTTTTAAAGCCACACATGTGATCTTAGACTTTTGTAGTCTCAGACACAATCACTGTCAACCATTAATTAATGATGTAAGAAATAAAGATATGAAACAGTTTTAAAATGTGTATACAGCGTATAAAGTTTCCATTAAAATCTATTCATGCAATCAGGGGAAAAAAACAACAACTATATCACATATATCCCTGCTGTCTGGTAATGAGGAAAATAGAGAAATAATCCTTTTCCAAGTAATTTTTCACCATTTCTGCTGTTCTGTTCATCATGAAATATTGACATAGGTCTCATAAAACAAAAGAACATATGCTAAATGTAAAACATCAAGCATTATGTCCCAACAACAATGACATACTTACATATTGGTGAAGAAAAAGAAAAGACATGGTTGGATGAGAATGAGGTTTAAAGCGATAACATAAGTAATTGTGTAGAAATTAGAGATGCAGTGATTTGATATACTGGTTTTAAACAGCCAGACGTAATCCACACTCAGTCCACATTCAATGGTTTCAAAAACAACTAAAAAAACACTACCTAACTGATTTCTGATCATAAAACTAAATAAATAAAAAAATAAAACGTGAGGTTATAGGAATTATAATGACACTTTTTTTTTCTTACTTATCTATTTTTATTTCATCTTTCTTTGTATACATTTGGAATATACATAGAGTATGTTCTTTTCTTTTTTGTTGTATATGTATAATGTATTTTCTTCTTTTGTATACATTTGGAATATACATAGAGTATGTTCTTTATTTTGTTGTATATGTATAATGTATATTCGTCTTTTGTATACATTTGGAATATATATAGAGTATGTTCTTCTTTTTCTTTTTTTTTGTATATGTACAATGTATATGTGTGTTTTATGTCTGTTGGACCCCAGGAAGAATTGCTGCTATCATTATAGGAGCTAATGGGGATCCAAATAAAATAAACAAAATAAACAAATAAACTTGTGGTAAAATCTAAATCCACATTAGTTCATCTGCAAGGGCAGCTGGGGAAAGCTTCCTTCCCCACAGAAGTCAACACCACATTATTGTTTTTATTGGCTTTAAATTGGCCTTTAGATTGATCTTACATTTGATCACTTCTCAAATACTCTTAAATGCGTAGGCCAGTTCATTTTAAGCTACATTTGTATCTGTTGAATGATTAAATTCTTTAATCTATACAGTAATCAATAAGTCTCTAACTAGAGAACCACAAGGAGGCTAAAAGAGTGTTGCAGAATTAGAAGGTGGCGTCTAAAGGGTTAACAGAGCACTTGTATCAGATTGGTACTGGATAGAAAAAGCTGGGTTGGAACATCGCTAGTTACAAACTCATTTTTTTTTCACTCACTCTCTCTCTTTCTCACACATTTCATTGTTACAGATGACAGAAAAGGAAGGAAAACAGAGTTAACCTTGTCGACCCGAAGCCATCTTCTCCTCTCCAGCTTCCGTTACTGCAATTAGAAACCAAGCCTATCAGCCTGAGGCGGAGAAAGAAAGAGGAGGTGGTTTCTGTAGTCGTCTTAGTTTCTACAGCCACCCACCCCAAAAAAAGAGAAATCCAAGAGAACCCACACACACACACACAGACACAAATTCACTATAAAGTACTTTCAGTAACACTTTCCACAAATCCTGCATTCGTAATAAACTATAAATGCATTCATGAGGCATTATATAACCTAGATAATGCTTTATAATACCTGACATATCGTCACTGTCCAATGAAAAACAAGCGTCTCCCAAATTGCAACTTTACAGGAGAGACCAAAAACCTTCTTTACTTTCAATGTAAGTCTATGCAACCAGAATTTTCCCAAGCTATTTTCAAGCATTTCTGTTGGTCCATTACTCATGAAATGTTCAAACAAGGTAAATGGCCATTGGTGTGTTCAAATCATGTAAAAAACTTAAAATTGACAAAAATGGAGGTAAATTGTTTTCATTGGACAGCGACGATATGCTTATATAGTGTCTCTTGAGTAGTTATATATGCCATGCGTAATACTTCATAAAGGAAGAGTGTTTATATAATATGTGTCCAATAGTACATTCTGAAAACATACTTGTTTAGTGTAGCTTTTGGTAGTTAATCTTCTCTTTTAGATAAAGGCAGGAGATCTGGGAGTTCATGGACACAGAGGTTTATGGTAAACTGAGATGTTGGAGCTGTTGTTCCACCACTTGACGCGATCACACAGGTTTGTTGACGGTGGAGTGGGGGGACCCCAGTGTCTCAGGGTACTCTCATGTCCATGTTACTTTCTGGTTCTCTCCTTTTAGTTTAGGCTGTTATAGTTAGATCTGCCAGACTCGCCAGCCACACTCTAAAATTCTTAATATTCATATTCTCTACAGTCTTAATCCCAAGGCCAACTAACTTTCTCTCTTTACTCCTCCTGAGGTAATGATCCTGTCTGTTGAACGCTGTTGGAGGACTGACCATCAGGGCCTCCTCCTCACCCATCACCAGCCAGCTCTCCTGTCCATTTGTGTCAACTGCTACACTCTCAGTTACATCACTGTACACCATCCAGATGCACCAGCATTGAGATAGGATGGGACTGTTTCAGGTCATGCCCACTTTACATAAAGACTCAGTCAGAGACTGTCTCAGTCAGAGACTGCCTCAGTCAGAGACTGCCTCTACCTGTGCAGCTTCTAAAGCTTTACTATCCAGATTTCAAACAGAGACTCGTTTTTTTGATATTTATTTTATTAAACTGTAAATACTGTTTGACCAGAGGAGGATGGCTCTCCCCTTGTGAGTCTTGGTTCCTCCCAAGGTTTCTTCCTCCAGTCTGAGGTAGTTGTTCCTTGCCACTGTCGCCTCTGGCTTGCTCACTGGAGGACATGTGTCGTTTTTTTTTTTGTTGTTTTTTTTTTTCTGTAAAGCTGTTTTGTGACAACATAGTTGTAAAAAGTGCCATACAAATAAACTTGACTTGACTTTACATTCTAGACACTAATGTTATAATGCATCATAACACATTATAGAGTTTAATGTCAGGCCATTACAGGCTTTAAGTTAAGTGAGTTTTTTTTGTTTTAAGTAGTTTTATTTTAGTACATTAAACCTCATAAAACATTATAAGCAGTCTTTATAGTCAGTAAAGCATGTTTAAAGTCATAGCTGGTGTATAACAATATTTAAGTGCATTTCAGATCTGGTCATATACTCTTGTTTTATACAGTGTATAATTAGTTGTAAGTAATTAAACAACATTATGTCTTGTATTTTAAGGTGCTATATATGCTACCTTATGAATTCTATTATAAAGCATTATATATACTGGATTCGTAGGAAGAGTGATCGTGTTTTCTTCTTAATCGCTGTTCAAATGCCATCTGCTAGTTTCCACTTTGCCTCCCTGGCTTACATAATGAGGCAGCTTCTTTATGGATAACCTGTTGAGGGGAGCGTTAATTGTTCATTTCCATGAACGATAGTCTTTTACTCATTTGTAATTCTTCAGACGAGGGAATGAAAAAGTAAAAAAAAAAAAAAAAAAAAAAGTCCATTTTTCAAACGCGGTGCTGAGTTAATCGGAGGCCGACGCTGAAGAATGTGAGCGTTTTAAAAGTTAAAGCGATGCTTAATTCGGTCTCCACGGGCCCTTCTTTCTCGCCGCGTTCGGCACACCTGCAGGAATTTGTGCACATTCACGCAGAAGGTCAGCCGCGCAATTAGCTCGTATTAATCTTCCGTGGCAATTAATTGGCGGACGCCTTCGCGTGTGTTTGTAAGTGTGTCACTCAGCGCGGGACGCCTGCTTTTGTAGTAATCCTTGCAAGGTCATCCGAAAGCTGGAGTTTGTTCACAAATGGGAGAAATGCTATGTGCCTTGGTTTGATTGTATGCGGAATTCGACCTACGTTGACTTCATTGGCAAAGAGATACAAATGATTTTACTATTAATCAGTCGCTTCATACCAGAGATGGGCACTAGAGTGAGCGACTCCTAGAAAAAGACTTCAGACTTGACTTAAAACTCGTCTCTAATGACTCTCGACTCAACTCTGACCCGTCCAAAATGACTCGTGAACATTAAGAGTCAGTCTGTTATCCAGGCGAAAGTATTATTTTAAAAAATGCTTTCGTTTTGTGTGTATGTTGTCGTACTTATGTTTCGGTGATTTGGGACGCAGTCCCTTTTCTTGTGACGTATGACAACATCCGCTGATCGCGAGCAGGGATTCGGAGAGAAGTGTCAAATGTAAACAAACGAGGGTGGCATGGCTTAGGCTGGAGTATCGTACGTTGTAGCATTCGGCTACAGGGAGTTTAAAGTCCTTGGACATAACCGAAGGATGGCAATGTGTAAAGAATATGGGAAACATATTAAAGACACTGGAACGACCACATCAAACTTTATAAGGCATCTGACAACACACCTGAGACTTGTGACTTGACTTAGACTCTAGCCTAAAGACCCTGCTTCATTCCTAGAGAATCCAATGTTGTAATGTTTCTGATCTTGCCTTCCAGTTACAATAATCCTAAGGTTATGTAGCTAGTTGCACCAGCTCAATATACATTTGATTGTAAGTTGGGGTGTAAAGTCCATCCCATCTCTTATATTGAGAGTAGTTTAAAACTTGTGATGCACATATTTTCAGCTTGCAGAGCTGCACACCTACTTTGTTTGCTTGCAAGATTCCTATCAATCAATTTTTACTTTGTAGGGTGCAAATTTTAAGTTATAACATAACTATATCACTTCTATGTTTTTAATTCTAGTAGCTCAGTTAACAGCGATTGAATGTATGTTTGGCTGGTGCAACTGGCAGATGTTCACTACATATAGGCTACCTATAGGCCTAATATTACTATATAAATGTAGGCCTAAACTATATAGTAGGTTTTTAAAGCCAGTAAACTTGATAGGTTTGTACTGATTGGTTATACACACAAGGGCTTCTATGGACTAGCAGCTGCACACAGGCCTAAGAACCTTATACGCAATGCCAAGCATCGGCTGGAGAGGTGTACAGCACTCTAGCCACTGGACCCTTGAGCAGTGGAACAGTATTCTCTGGAGTGATGATTGCACTCCTACCTGGCAGTGTGGTGGATTGGCAAATCCCAAGAGAATGCTACCAGTTAGCATAATGCTAACAATAAATTGCCAGAGGCTTTTGTTTCAGGGTGATGTTACTGCTACAGCATACAAAGACTTTTTAGACAGTTATATAATTCCAATCTGTGGGAACAGTCTTAGGTGCTCCTTTGCACAAAGCCAGATGGTTTGATACGTCTGGTATGGAGGATATCCAGGAAATACTGTAAACAAGAGACACTCAGACGAAACCCAGGGGGCGTTTTGCTGATAGAGTTTCAAATTTCTATCTAACAATCTTTGTTTTTTAGTCTTTGTGTGTTTGTCTGACCTTTCACAAACACATTAGTAGTCCATCAAAAGATAGCAGGACCCAATGCACCACTATGGCTGACTCTAACGATCTGTTGATAACCATAATCCAATCCCATGTAATGCTAAGCTAACTCCATTGTGGTCCTCTCAGCCCTCCATTAGCAGAGGAAGTCTGAGCGCCGATCAATCGATGGGAAGTGTTGATATCCAACGGCAAAGCCTCGCCTCCTTTCTTCTGCTTCAGCTTCCTCTTCCATAATTGACAGGAACTGCTAAGCATGATAGGTCCCACAAGAGCCATACACATTTGTTTGCTTATATGGAAGCTAAATTGTATTAGATCTAACATTATGTGAATATTACATGTCTGTGAATATTATGTGTCCTTAAAAGATATTTTTGAGCATTTATGGAATAACATTATGTAGGATTTCGGAATTTGGAGAGCTCTCTGTTGGAAATATGGCATTGCATGCAACGTATTGTGGAGTTGGTGGTCCCCACAAGTGGTTGAATGAGACTTTCTAAAAGAGAATTCAAAGAGAACTCAGTCAAGACTTGGTGAAGGATGTGAGCAAATTATCCACTATTATTATCCTATTATTATTTTATGTTCATCATTATAATGTTGGTTTGCTTTATTTGAGGCCTAAACAAACTGTTTTTGAGCCTGTGTGTGATGTTAACACATACAACCATGAGATGTGGACCAAAAGACTAAATGATGATGCCATATTTCAGTGTGTTATTGTTCTGCAATTCTACTTCCTTCAGTTTTAACAAAACTAGAACATAGGGACATAGGGACAAGAACATAGAACATATTTCCTGTCTAATGAAAACCATGTATTGCCAATATAGTAACTTTAAACGAAAGGCCCAAAATGTGATTTTGCACCATTTGTATATAAAACAGCTTTTGTGTTCAATCAATTGTTGTAAGGAATCAGACTCGAGAGTAGACATGCAATCCATGTGCAAGGCTTTTAATACGATTGAGCAGTGAAAAAGACAACGAGTTCAAGTGGCTCATGGAAGCGAGAGAGTCCAAGGGCTGGTGGCAGGAGAGCTAGCGGTAGCCACCGGCTAAGCCAGGAGGCAGGCTGGTTGGAGAGACTGGATTGCCGGCGTGGCTGGGAAGATCCTCTCGCTTCTCCTGCTTGGGTCCGATGGTCCTGGGGAACCAGAGCAGCACTCGTGTTCCTCGGTGAGGAATGGCCCAGCTGCAGCCCTGTGGGGACAGCTCAGAGCAATGCACCGTATGGCGACTTTAAATGGACTATGCAGCCTAACTGAAAAGAGTCTCAAGGAGGACCGGCAGGGCTGGGGAAAACGCTGTGTAGTCACTCGGGGAGGCGGGGAGGCGAACCCGTACTTGAGCTTGGAGTTCGTGGCACCGACATCACGCTTTGTGCTCCACCGTAGTGGGGCTCTGCTGCTTGGAGGTGGGTGATATGGCTGGTGCTGGAGTCTGCGGGTTCTCTTGGGTTCCAGGGAGGCCAACGAGACCCTGCTGTGGAAATGCCATAACTTGATGAACCTGGGAAAAGACCTTCAAAGCACATTAGCCTGAAGACCACAGACAGGTAGGATCTGATCCTCACAGTCTCAGATAGCTGAAACCAGAGATACTGAGATCAACGGCGCACGCTGAGGCTAGCATGTCGCTGGTTTATATGGGTGTGCTAATGAGACGCTGCCACTAGCACTAACGAGATTCTGGTGTATGTGATTGGTAGCCATGGAGACGTGGGTGTGTGTGACCTAGGGTTGTGTCCTAGGCTACCTAGAAAACAGGTGACTGCGACCTTACAATTCGGCGTGTCACGGAGCTTACAAATGTATATAGAACACACAAAAATGGAGATATTTGTTATTCTTTAGACAGTGATGAAACATCTCCCTGGTCAGCCTAGTTCAACCCATTTAAAAAAATATTAATTATGTGTTAAAGGGGTTTATATTAGCACTTAAAAATAAAAATACCTTGTACATTATTACTAGTTATTATTATTTTCATTATATGTTTCTGAGGAGATTAGACATAAGATCCACTTGCACAAGGACTGAGAAAGTCAAAGAAAGGTAAGTTAAATTATTCTTATTAAAAGATACAGAGAATAGAGGAATCCTAACAATCTCCTGGGTGGCGTGGTAGACACTTGGTGCTGTACCAGACAGATTCAGGAGGTGCATGGAACTGTACAAGTTGAATGGTAACCTCATATTCAGTCCAGGTATTAAAGCCATCACGCAGATTCTGCTAGATTGAGATGGCATGGGTGGCGCCTACCCCAACAGACAACCGGACTGGAACTAAACCAGTGGTCATTGCCACACAAAACCATCACCAACAGAAGACAACGAGAGACTCAAGAGGCATAAAGACGCCACCATGAACCTGCCTCCTCGTCTCCGTCTCCACCTCCACCTCATAGTTTCTCCATAAGGATTGCAGGCGTAAGAGAGTTGGCTTTCTGGGGAACAACTGGTGGGGCCCAGGAAGCCGGAACCTCTTGTGGCTCTCATTGGAGTCCAAAGGGTGGGCACCTGGCACCTAAGAGTCTATAGAATTATCATCAAGCATTGTATGGCCATCTAAGACAAAAGACAGATCTTTGGAGGTTTGGAGGTAGTACATCAAACCCCTGGAACCTTATTATTCAGTTTCAAATCCTAAAAAGTTTCATGTATCATAAAAACCGCAAAATTAGCTAGTATTAATCTACCGTGGCAATTAATTGGCGGACGCATTCATGGCCCGCGTGTGTTTGTAAGTGTGTTTCTGGTTTTGATTTCCAATTACAACAGTCCCAGTAGCCAGCTGCACCTGCTCAATGTACATTTGATCGTAAGTTGTGGTGTAAAGTCCATCCCATCTCTTATATTGAAAGCAGTTTAAAACTTGTGAAACCAGTTTTCCATCAATCAAATCTACCAACCATTTAACAGATTTTTACTTTATTGCAAATTTTAAGTTATAACTTATAACTATATCACTCCTATGTTTCTAATTCTAGTAGCTCATAAATATAAACACAGTAAACAGTGAATGAATGTATGTTTGGCTGGTGCAATATCAATAAAAACGTACTTATTCAGTGACTTATATGAAACTACCATAAAGTTTGGGCCCAATTTCGGACTCTTGGAAATTAAAGAATTAAAATTGTTGAGATTCTCAAGCTATATTACCAACTAACCAACTTTAAAGGATGCACTTAAAAAAAAGTCAGGGAGAAGTCAGCACTTAAGTAGGCTGGCCATCCGCATCTGTTTGGGCCTCCTGCTTTTCCTTCTACTACTGAGAACAATAGTGCAAGGCACATATGAAAACAGGGGCTATATTTACACAGCATTTTATCATATGGACACGCCGCCTGTACTTTACCGCCGCTTTTGTCATCGTTGGCACACTTATCCGCAGCGGCAGACTATTTTCCCAACCTGAAAAAGGAGGTTGAGGAAAATAAAGACCGCAAACAATGACGTGACGGAGAGACGCCGAGTGGATGAAGTACGACGGAGAGACGTGACCCCATCCGTGTAGATAAACTAGGAGCCGGAAGCAGAACTTATAGAAGCTCTGGGTTTCTCAAACTCGCTGTTCAGTCATCGCCCTCCTAATGGCTCCGCTGCTGTTTCAACATGCCGCTCCAGATGTTGGGATCTCTTTGCGAGGAGCTATAGGAAGGGGGAACAGGGAGGGCCGAAAGAAGAAGAAAAAAAAAGGGCGAGGGAAAACGAATGAAGCCATGTCAAAACGCAGCTGCAACCCGTGAACCCTTAATTGCTTAACTCGTCCTTTTTTCTCCCGAAATCAATTACCCTGGCAAATGGCCGATGATTGAATAGGTGAGGCTTACAAACAAGCAAAGCCGGCTTTCCCCTCTGTTTGTTGTACTTCCTTCCACCCATCCCCCTATTATTTTTTCTTCTCTCGTGGCTCAACGCATTGTGATTGAAGTGGTGTAGCCGTAGGTCACAGCAGCTGTTTAGTGATAGCCTAATTCCAGGTCTATTGTTGGTACATAGAAAGATAGACATACATGCTGCAATGACTCCTTATTAGAAAAGAAAAAAGAGTCCACTGCATCCATCTGCTGGAGGGCACATGAGGGAGGATCCATAAGGCGAACGCCACAATCGAGGTGGTCCCAAAGCTACTTAACTGGGTTCGAGTCTGGGGGCCAGTGTAGTACTTAGAAGTCTTGGTGAGTTCTTCCAACCAATGTGGGACTTTTCTAGTCTCGCTGGAAGATCCCATCCACCCCAGGGAAGACAATCAGCATCGATGGTTTACATGATCTGCAACCCAAATCAGTCTTCCACATGAATGAGTGGGTCCAGAGAATGCCACAAAAACATTCCCCAGACCAAAACTCTGCCACCTCCGCGTCGCCGCCATCGAACGTTGGAAGTGGTCATAATAATGTGGCGCGACTGTGTACTGTAGTCATATTTTCCTCAACAAAGTATTATCATCATAGTAATGCTCCAGAATAGCTTTTGTAAAATTTCTCCATTCAGGAAAGACAGGTTAAGACTTGAATCATCATAACATATTAACAGAAGGGCTGGACACATTAGTAGTATTACATCTAATAGTTCAAAAGTAAATTGAATAAAAAAAATAATGAATAAATAAAATGTTATGCAATGGATTAGCTGATGGCATAAGTTTCTAGAGTCTCAATTCACACTAATACTAAAACAGCCACAGTCCCTAGTACATAGTGCTTGACCAGTGATAACACAAGACCCCCAGTTGAGCTGGCTACAGTGGAAAACCTCTTTTTCATGATGTATCTTGAAGATGTATGTAAATTTTGAAAGATTTTCTGGCTTGCTTTTTGTGTTGCATTTGAGACTGATGTATGTAAACGACCTCTTCTCTGATTGGCTGCCCGTATCGTACCTTATTAAACAACCAGTCCGGGCTGTAAACTGCTGTAGACGGGTATACGTTTCTAAGATTGTTCTTCTGATGTCACACAAACCTGAATTCTGAAGGCCTGATTTTTTGCAGGGTGTTTTATATGCCTTGGCTGTCAAAAGTTTGGGCACACCTCACCAAATACCGAATACGTATTTTAGAATTTCACATTTTGATCTCAATGCATTGAAAATGCATTGTTTAAGTAGTGACTTTGGAGCATATGTTGAAACATATTTATAATTACAACATGCGCACAAACAGGACACTGGCTGTAGCTGCTGAGTTTTTTAACTGAGTTTAACTGAGTTTTTAGGCGTAGTGTATGATGTACAGTACAGTAGCGCGTGTGTCTGACACACTGCTCATTGCTCCCGAGCGAACTCGAGCAACCCTAAAAGTTTTCAAACTATTCTAAGAATCTAGAATTGCTAGCGGGCTAGAGAGGGAGAGAGAGGTAGAGAGAGAGAGAGGGAGAGAGAGAGAGAGAGAGAGATGTGAATGAAGACAGAGCAGTGATGTCTGCACTAATAGCACTGTGACTCCCCAGACAGTTTAGAGTGATAATCCCACACACACACACACACACACACACTGCATCCCAGAGTCTGTGAGGGCACTTCAGCCTTAAATGTATATATGACAGGCACAGAGAGAGAGAGAGAGGAAGAAGAAAGAAAAAAGAAAGAAAGAAATGTATGTAGAAATAAGAGAGTGATGAGAAAGACTAAAATGAAAGAGAAAATAGTAAAAGGGGGCATTAGGAAGAATGTAAAAGAAAGAGAATCAAAAAATAGAAAAAAAGAAAAGTCAGAAAAGAGTGAGAGAAAGTAGAACAGCAGAGTAAAAAGAAAAGAGGAAAGGACAAAGAATGGAGAGAAAAAATAAAAAGACAAACAAATGTATACAAAGAGAGGGATAACAAACACAACGAACCAGAAGGTGATGAAAAAGAAAAAAACAGAGATAAAAAAGAGAAAAGTGGAAAGAAATGAGTAATAATAAGTAAAAAGAGCGAGAATAGATACATGAGAATAAGATGAGAAAGAGAGGAGAGAAAAAAAGGGGAGCAAAAAGAGATAATGTACATTTAGGACAAAAAAGAAAGATACAAGAAAGAAAAGGAAAAGAAAACTAAAACAGAGAGAAAGAAAAAAGGAAAAATAGAAAGGGAGGGGAGAAAAGAAAGAAAAGGTAAACAAGTGAAAAACAAAAAGGGAAAAGAGTGTAAAAAGGAAGAAAGAAAATTAAAAGTACATTCAGAGAGGAGAGAGAAAGAAAAGAGAGAAAGAAAGAAAGAGAGAGAGAGAGAGAGAGAGAGAGAGATAGAGAGAAGGACAGAGTGAGAGAGCTATAAGATGAGGATAGCTGTAGGCTCTGTTCGGTCCCTTGTGTTGTCATTTACTGCTGTGCTGTAAAGCTTCAGTTCCACACATTATCATCCCTCCCTCCCTCGCTCCTCTCCTCTCTCTCCTCCATATAACCTTATCCCTCCATTCCTGCCGTCCCTTTCAGCTTCACCTCTCTTTTCAGACTCTCCCTCATACAAACCCGTCCCCCCCTCCTCACGCTTATTCCCCACGGCAGCACCTTGAGCCGTCAGCATAATCTCTCTCTCTCTCTCTCTCTCTCTCTCTCACCTTCTCTCTCACTCTCTCTCTAACTCACCCTCGCTCTCACTCTCTCTCTCTCTCTCTCTCTCTCTTATACACACACACACACACTCAGTCCAGCAAAGCTTTATTGGCATAACTGTCACAACACACAATACTGCCAAAGCAATTAAATCAGCTGGAGTGGCGAAGGCAGCAGTAACCTGCAGTAGAAAACACATGAATAAAAACAATAACCGCAGTACGTCAAAACTAATCTCTTCTTCTCTCTGGCTCGTTCACACTGGCCCAAATCCGATTTTTTTTCTTCAGGTGTAAAACAGATTTGTATGGATGTCCGTTTCTGCCAAACAGAGGAGAAAACAACGCCCGGATTTCTTTTCTCTTCTTCTGTTTCCGACAAAAGTGTTTCAAAGATTTAGAATTAGCGTCTCAGGATGATGACTTCTTCACAGGGACCTCCAAAATAGCTTTGTCTTTGAGTTTGGAAACAATCTGCTTTACAGTTTTTGTATCTCAGTTTAGATTTGGTATTTTAAAGTGACTCATTTCACTTTAATCAAGTGACTGATTTTGATTTAGTTGACCCAAAAATGACCCATTTTACAAAAAAATGATTCTGTCTTTCTGAAAATATCTCAAAATAATGATGTATAACAAAATTGACTCAAAATATTTGACTTAAAAAAATTGTGTTAAAAAATTATGTATTTTCTCAAATGATATATTTAGCTATTTTGATAATTTTGACTCAGTTTAGATTTATTATCTCAATGCAACTTGTTTTACTTTATTAAAGCAACTAGTTTGTTTTGATATAGTTTTAAAAAAATATATGTCTAGTTTTACATGTACATGTTCTGAAAATATCACCTATTTCAAAATAATAACTTATCACAATACTGACTCTTTAATTTCTAAAATATTTGACTCAAAAAAATTGTCTTAAAATAATGACCTTTTCTCAAAATACTAACTTCTCAAATGTCATATTTTGCTTTTTTAATCATTTTGACTTTTGTTCCATAGTTTTCACTTCTCAGTTTAGATTTATTATCTCAGTGACTTCACTTTATTAAAGTGACTTGTTTTAGTTTAGTTTCTGAAAATTACATTTTTTAACAAAAAAATGCTTCTTTCCTAAAATAATAATATTTTTTATTTTCTAAAAAATATCTTAAAATATTAACTTTTCACCTCAAATTATTGACTTGACTATATTATATATATTGGCTTGTTTTTACTTTTAGTTTTTAAAAATATTTCACTCAAAAGTTTGTCTAAAAATAATTAATTATTATAATTGTGATTTGAGTCTTACTGTTTTGACTACGCATCTAATTTTTTTGACTAAAAAGTCAAAATCAATAACAATATTACCCACTGCACCACCGTGCCACCCAAATAAACATTTTTTATTTTTTTTTTATCTCTCAAACACTTTGACTTAGTAGCTTATAATAGTGACATTAAATCAATGGTTTCTTTTCTCAGTTGAACAAAGTAACTAATTGTACAAAAATTTTGACTCCACATCTCAAAATAAAATAAAATTCTGTTAACACTAAACAAAGTAACATACATTCAATTAATAATTAGGATGTTCATTTTTTAATCTGACATACTATATACAATATTGTCCTAAATTACAAAAATTTTAATCATAATTTGGGAATGATGTCATTATTTGAACATAGCGAGTCAATGTTATAAGATACTAATATAAATAAATAATGTTATTTCCACAGAGTGTGGGCCTCAAACAATTCAGTGACCTGACAATGGAATCCCGTTCCATCCCAGGCGTCTCCTGTTTCTTCTACCTCAGGCTTTGTGCAGCACTGCAGGCGTATGGGCTCCTATGGGAATTCTAGAAACACATCCTTTGCTTTTTCCCAAGTTGCACCCATACCCCAGAGTACGGCATTTATAATAAATTCATTTCTAACATGTGTATGGTGTTCCAAAAATTTGGAGCTGTGATAGACGATTACGGTCTGGACTGGGAATTGCGTATTGCAAAGCGAAAGAAATATCAACTCCGTTCCAACTCCAGATTGTCTGGTCTCCAGATTGTTTTTGATTGGATGCATGAATTCTTGAAAAAAAAAACGGGTTTTTTTTAAAGAATGTTTTTCCCATAGAGAATGAATAGGATAGAAAAGTGCACGCCAATCTATAGAACTTCTGCTCAACCGACAGACACTGTTTCGCATACACTGACTCAGGGCAGACCCCCGACCACAACTGCAGCATTGGTTTGAGCCGCACTTGTCTGTTTGCCATTTTTTTTCCATCCCTCTTTTTTCCCCCATTCAATCCCATTCAAAATCCCATTCATTTTTGAGTGCACCCAAACATCATGGCTTTGTTTAACCTATAGCCTCCAAACTTCATGTACTCACTCAGTTCAAGTCCCCAAACACACTGACCTGCACTCCTTAACTTGTCGTTTATTCATTCCTCGTTCAGCGCACTGCTTTAGCTGGAAATATCTGTTGTTTCATCACTCCACCCTTCGTAAACTCCAGCCTTCGCTCCTCTTTGGTGTTCTCAGTAAAGGAGAATTAGGCAAACTTTTATTCAAGCTTAGAAGAACTACCTTCCAGATTTTGTGGACGTGACACGGAGAGCAACAGCGAGAGATAAGCGCTCTATTTGGAAGAAGCTAGCCTCTACTTCCTCAGTTAATCAGTAAGATTTGATCCTGTCTGTCTTAGCTTCCCCAGCCAACACCTTCCGGTCATGTTGGTTAACTCACTTTCTTTTGACTTCATGAATCTCCTTTGTTTTTGCATCCCGGGGCTTTAAAAGCGGCTTCTGAAGGGTCGTATTAATTCTGCCCAGGCCACCTTTATAAAAGATTCCTCTCACGGTGAGCCGACAAGCCTGCTCTTGCTACAAAGTAAGAGAAAGGAGTGCAGTTCTTTTGAGGATACGCCGTCCAGGGACGAGGAATGGTGCAACACCTTGTTTTCCTCCAGAAACTCCGCACATTACCTCGCCGATAAGAGCCGGCGCCCACCGCTTTGAAATGGGTTCAAATGAAACTCTCTGCCGGGCTTACAGAGCTATTATGCAAAACCAAAATACACACATTCTGGAATCTGCCCACATGTCTCTGGTCAAGACTTTGCAGGTGCGAAGCCTTTTGCGCTACAGGTGTCCTGCTGCCTTCCCGGGCTCCTGGAATCAGATATGAGTGCCTGACCTATAAGTTCCGTTCGAGTCGTAAACAGGAGCCCCAGAAATAGTTTTGATTTCTGAGTTTCCAACTTGTTACTGACCTTTACCCGTCTGGGGTCCAGTCCTGCTTTTTATTATTCTAAATACAACTCACAGTCAGGCATGAAAACTCAGGGGGTGTGAAAAAGGTGAGAAAACATAACCCGTTTTAGACGAGCGCTAAGGCAGACCCCAGTTTGTTCACCGACAGATTTCAGGCGGTACTTTTGTCTGTGTCCTCCTGTTAGATGAAAGGTGGAAGATATATGCAAGCATTTAGTTATTATATGTAATTATACATAACATAAATTGATATTACAAAGTGTAACATGTATAACATATCATATTTGTAAAACATAAAAATATAGATATATTCTCACTGTCCAATAACAAACACGTATCTCAGATTATTACCTTTACAGTTAAGTGTTACAGTTTACATGTACACAGGTAGGTGAAGGTAGTGTTACAGTTTACCTGTACACAGGTAGGTAAACGTAGTGTTACAGTTTACCTGTACACAGGTAGGTGAAGGTAGTGTTAAAGTTTACATGTACACAGGTAGGTGAAGGTAGTGTTACAGTTTATATGTACACAGGTAGGTGAAGGTAGTGTTACAGTTTATATGTACAAAGGTAGGTGAAGGTAGTGTTACAGTTTATATGTACACAGGTAGGTGAATGTAGTGTTACAGTTTACCTGTACACAGGTAGGTGAAGGTAGTGTTACAGTTTACCTGTACACAGATAACTTAAAATTCTGGTTTCACTGACTTACATTGAAAGTGAGGACAGCTTTTGTTCTCTCCTGTAAAGTTGCCATTTGGGAGATACTTGTTTTTCATTGAACTAAATTATTATCACCACATATAACTCCCACTTTTCATAAAGACTCAGTCAAAGACTGCCTCTGCCTGTGCAGCTTCTAAAGCTTTGCCATCCAGACTTTCAGATGTTCTATCAGCTTTTCTTTGAGATGTAGTGTATTAAACTGTAAATACTGCTTGACCAGAGGAGGATGGGTCTCTGCTTGTGAGTCTTGGTTCCTCCCAAGGTTTCTTCCTCCAGTTTAAGGGCGTTTTTCCTTGTTTGCTTAAGGTGTGAAAACCATATCCAATCACAAGAAAAGGTGCCACAACCCTCCAATATCAAATATCACTATCACCTGAACAATGGACACTCTGCCTTACAGCTTTAGTGGACACTCACACTGGACAGCCATATGTTGACCCACCAGAGACAGATCCAATTTATAGCCAGAGGACATTGACCTACCCAAGAATCAACAATGTTCCTCTGAGGGTGAAACAAACTCCAGTTTATGTAAGGCATAATGTTATAGTGTTAGAGAGAGGGGTCAAGTATGGCTCCAGTGTATCATCTAACCATTATATCAGGCCTTTCCAATAAACCCTGAACACCATAAAGATGATAAACTGTTTAATGGTCTAACAAAAGTACGGTAAGATAATTATTGACATAAGTAATTCCATAGTGATAAGAACATTCTGATCTGCTATCAGTGGATGTTTGAATCAACGTTACTGCAGCACTGGTGTCCAGTCCTGGTACATGACTGACAAAGGACTGGAAACTGGATTCAAAACCTGGATTTGAAGACCTTTGCCTTAACAACCTGCTATCCAGTTCTATTTCAGTGTAGCTCCCAGTATATCAATTATATGCATATGTACTGGTATCCAAACACTACACCAGTGGTTAGTAGAGTTACAGTGGGTTACACTGCTGCCTTCTTAGACTGTGGTTCAATTGCTGTCTGGGCAACCACCGTACATTATACCAATAAGAGTCCTTGGCCAATACTCCTAACACTGCATTCACCTACCTGTGTGAAGGTATACTGTAACACTACCTTCACCTACCTGCGTACAGGTAAGTCACTCTGAATAAGAACATCTGCCAAATGCCATGAATGTAAAAGTAAATCTACCAAACGAAGAGATCACAGATTTCTAAACCTGTGACTGGTGTAAAGAAGTTGGGACAATAGAACTTTCCACCAACAGAATAAGTGCAACCATGAGAAGAAAAAGTAAAAAAGAAAAGAAAGAAGCTGGGAAAAGTAAATGTGACAGGCTCAGCAGTGTTTTGTGTAGATTAAAGCGGTTCCTACAGGCGACTGCGGGGAATATAAAGCTGGCAGATGAGAGAGGGAGAGAACAAGAGCGAGAGAACAAAACTGCA
Organism: Megaleporinus macrocephalus; assembly: GCA_021613375.1. NCBI lineage: Eukaryota > Metazoa > Chordata > Actinopteri > Characiformes > Anostomidae > Megaleporinus > Megaleporinus macrocephalus. The sequence continues at coordinate 41,119,126 of CM038709.1, read as the reverse complement.
TCCTGACTCGCACTGAACATCAGTACCATCAGGCAAATGTGAGATAAAAAAAAACACACACATCATGTTCTTACCCAAGCTGTGAGTGCCTGTAATGGTGGGGGAGAGGATGGGGGGAGGTGTGGGGGCAGCTGATTAGGACTGAGTAAATGAAAGTGTCAGCAAAAATGTGGAAAAGTGACAGAATGACAGTGGTTGCTACTTGTTAATACATCTGTAGGTCCCCTGCAAGCTGGAGGTGCTGAGGGTCTTGCTTTAAAATCCTTTTAATTGCTGTATTTGTATAAAAGGGCTATTACTGTGTGTTTGTCATTTCTATCTTAGCAGTATGCAGTGCGCTGCAGGAGGGCTTCAGTCTGGACTAATACAAATGGTTTCCTGCATATATACAGTTAGTTCCAGAAATATTTGGACAGTCACACAATCTTTATGATTTGGGCTCTCCACATTGGATTTAAAATGAAATAACTGGGATGCAATTAAAGTGTAGACTTTCAGCTTCAATGCAAGAGGTTGAAGAAAAATATCCTATGAAATGTTTAGGAATTGAACTCACTTCAGGGGTCCAAAAGTAATTGGACAAATTAACATTACTGCAAATAAAATGTTCATGTTTAATACTTCATTAAGAAACCTTCGCAGGCAATGACTGTCTGATATCTGGAACCCATGGACATCACCAAACGCTGGGTTTCCTCCTTTGTGATGCTTTGCCAGGTCTTCACTGCAGCTGTCTTCAGTCGTTGCTTGTTTTCCGATTTAAGTTTTGTCTTAAGCAGTGAAATGCATGCTCGATCGGGTTGAAATCTGGTGATTGACTCGACCTTTGTAGAATATTCCACTGGGTTGTTTTTGCAGTATGTTTTGGGTCACTGTCCATCTGTACTGTGAAGCGCCGTCCAATCAACCTTGGTGTGTTTGGTTGAATCTGAGCAGAAAGTATATCCCTGTATACTTCAGAATTCATCCAGCTGCTTCTATCTTCTGTCACATCATCAATAATCACCAGTGACCCAGTGCCATTGGAAGCCATGCATGCTCATGTCATGCCAGGATGTGGTGTGCTTTGGATCAAGAGTTGTTCCAGGCCTTTTTCATGCTTTTGGCCTCCCATCATCAGTAAGTAGTGCTTTTACATACGTCAGTGTGTTTATTTAACATTTTCTAAGCTTCTCCTTGTGTAAACAACCCAGTATTATTTACAGTTCTCATCTAATACCTGCTTTGACTGTTCAGTACTTCATGAAGCTTCAAACTTGAGCTCAAGATTTGATCTACTTTTTCACAATAAGATATTTAGTATTAATGGAATAATATTTGAATTTCTCATCATATATGGTTTTCTAGCTCTAGGTAAGCATAACAGAGCCACTTCAATGAGCAAGCTCAGTAAGGCATACACACACGCATACACACACCTGTCCATTGCACTAATAGGAAACATTACTTTTGTTTAATTAATCACTTCACTGTTTACATGCTTCCTGTTGTTTTCCTAAGGTTTGCTAATGAGAGCAAATCCCTGAATGAAAATTGCTAATGTGTATGTGTGTGTGTGTGTGTGTGTGTGGTCTGTCCTTCCTCAAAGATGACCAAACTGCCACTAACTCTGTGCTGAGGATTGAGCCAGACTGGGGACTGAGAAGGTAGAAGCAGTGTGTGGTGAGGACAGGAGCCGAGGACTGCGGAGGAGGAAGCGCAGCGAGGCTTTCTGGAGGACAGCGAAAGAAGTGGCAACAAGGACGTCTGGATGATGGCCAACCGTGTGGACTTGCTAGCTGAGCAGCGTGATGGACTGACGGCTTTCACTGGGACCCTGCAGCGACGTGTGAATTGGACAAGCTCAGTGTCTTCGCTCTGGTGCCCCGAGGGAGAGAATGTGGCAGAGGAGGTGGCCCCACGCCATGTTTGATTACCAGGATGGTGGACACAGTCCGAAAATCCCCGCTGCAGAGAGACCTCGAAGGAGAAGAGGGTGCGGCCTTATGCCCTTGCGCGTCCCAGGGACTCTGCTCAGACTCTGTGAGGTCACTGGCATGGCTGTTCTTGAGGGAGGGGGCTATGTGGAGTGTTAGTGCCTACCTTTGCAGCCATGTTTGAGCAGATACTGTTGGAAGACACTGTGGCTGTGGTAGCTGTTAGCCTGAGGCCTATGTATGTGTATATAGTGCTCTGTATTGCTGGCTTGAGGGGTATTTGGAGTGGGTTTACTGTCTACCATCAGGTAGAAGTGTGTGGTTTGAAGTGACCTGCTGAGTGCTATGTTTCCTGCACCATATATATATATATATATATATATATATATATATATATTCTTCCATCTCAGTCCTTCTCTCAACCTCTCCCGTCCTTCCTGCTCCATTTCCTCAGCACAATTCAGTTCACCTCTTCACACATCTCTCTCTTTCACCTCTCTCTTTCCAGCACCTGCTCTCGAGTAGGCTGAGCTGAACACCGCTGTGTAAGGATCTTGTTAAGTCACACATCACTTAATCTCTCTCTAACACACACACACACACCTTAGCCTCTCTTCTTTATGGCAAGAAGAGGCGAGACTCAGAAAGGTAGACCTGAAAAGGTAGACCGAGAAGAGAACTCACAGCTTCTCCTGACGACCATTTGTTTATCCCCTACATACAAAACACATTACAGGCTATTCAGAACAAACAGAGCCCAATTTAAAGCCCCCATGTTCTCTACGCCGGTGCTTTGAGGTCTAAATATGTATCAAAAATGTATTTTAGCTTAAGAATAAAAGAGTTCCCTTACAGAAAATAAGTATACTTAAAGTTTATTTTATTAAGTATACTTTATGCAGTTACTATACTAATGTCATTGTTCTAGTATTACACTCGTAAATGTACTATTTTAATACTTCTTGGGACTAAATTGGCCCACTTTCTAGTTTTCAAAAGTATACTTTTAAGTACACTTTAATTGTAAGAGTAGTAAACCAAGTATACAACTAGTTTACATCTTTTGTACTGCAACTACACTAAAAGTAAACTTAAGGGTTTACTGTTAGTTTACTAGCTTGTTTTCTTTAAGTGAACTTAACATAATACTTATAATTTACTGCTTATACTATTGTTGTACTTTAAATTATATAACTAGGTTTAAGGGTTTTTTTCTACTTAAAATAGAACTTAACAACATTTAGTTACTCACCAGTGGACACACGTAAAATAAACAAGACACACTCAGATTAAGAAACATATTTGTATCTTTATAAATCTTTATAAATCAAATTTTAAATAAATATTGTACTGGATGTTTTTTGTGCAGAGCAAGAATACTTACTTCTACTATCTCAATCAAAAGATTAAGTACAAGTAAAGACCAAATATACTTAGACTGTTCTATACTTGTCAGTATAACCCGAGCATACTTAAGTATAACTGAGAAGTACATAAAAAGTAAACTGAAAGCATACTCACTTCCTTTTAGTTTAAAAGAAGTAAACTAATGGTACACTTGAATAAACTTCTTTTTTGTAAGGGTCACCATGCCTTTAAGACAGATATATACTAATAAGCTCTGCTCTGAAAGACTGCTCTGTATTGTGCCTTATTCCGAAATCCAATGAAACACACCTTATGACTTCATTCTGAGTGTATGGGGTTAATGTCCAATAGTATGTGAGATATTGATGTTAAAACTGTGGCAGTGGTTTTAAGAGATTGGACAGTGATTGTGGGGTGATGGTCACTTTTATTTTTATTAAGAAACAATAAATCACGCCAATACTCGAACCATGTCCTGAACCAGCGAGGCTTCAGACGTCATCGGTGACGTTACTCGCCCTTAACGAAGCAAGCCTCACTACGCGCTTCATGAACAACTTTCTCGACACAAGCTCAGAAGCATCGGTATGATTTGGCCATCACTATTAGACGCTAACGCGGTTCTGTGTGGTTCTGTTTACATTGCGTCGCCATATATGGTCCCATGTCCTTTAAGTGTCCGCTTAACGGAAACACTTCCATTGTGTTGTGGGCAGATTTGGAGCACGTTCGTGAATTTGCAGCGTGTTTGTTAAATGTAGTGCGTTGAGTTTTCTTGGCCACCGTAGCTGGCTAAAGAGTCGTCTATGTGTAAAAGTGCTTTGTGACATCCCAAAACTGCTCCTGATGTGACAGCTGATGATGGTCTCTATAGACCCCTATGTACACCGCCTTTGTTTTCCCACCCAGTTAGTTCGCAATGGATCTAACTTTGATGTTGCCTGCTATATATGAGATTCTGAGCATCAGACTCTAATAAAGCCCTACTTTCTTCATTAAATGGGCCCATTAACAGGTGTCACCTCACATAGACGTAGCCTTATTGCACCTGAAACCTACAGCAATATTAAAGCCGCAGTAGGAGACAGTTGCTACTGACAAGTCTTGAAAAACTTTAAATAACCAACTCTATTAAAACACGCAATACGTCGGGGAGCCCAAAGGGTAGTCCTGGGGTGCCTAAGAGGCTTTCTTGCCAGCTCCTCATTAAGACTTGGAGCCTGTTTCAATATCGTTTTTAACAAGCCCTCGTCATCTTGGCCTCGGCATTTCCGCTCCAGGGAATCCTGACGCTGTCTTAAGGGCTGTTCCATTACTATATCAGCACAAGTGAAGTTTATTAGATGAGCCCTCAGAGGGGCGAGGGATCGAGTGAACATAAGCGTCGACTTCGGCGACAGGACTTGTCCAGAAATCGTTGCAATCTGACGCTGTTCCTTTACCTTGTTTTCCAGCCTGAAAGCTCGGCGCAAGTCTAGTAAAGGTCTGGTGTCTATAGTTTACTTACATTCACTTGTGGCACGAGTACCCCAAATGTCTAGTGTCAAAACCAACTACACCAGGAGCTCGGAATGAGGAGCTCTGAATGAATACAAATACACAAGTTACTTTTTTAGAAAAGATACTTTAAGTTCTTTATTAACATTTGGTCACTCTTTATATTGGCTGACTAATTGTTTTTAATAAATATAACACCAAAGGAATGCCACAGAATAAACCATCATTATAAAAAAATATATAAATATATCTGCCGTCTCTAGAAATCTAGACTGAGCCCTGGGGATGGAGTAACTATTTAGTTGCTAGGATTTCACACAAAAGAAAAATTAAGTGCCCAAATTAAAGAGGAAATAAATAAATAAATAAAAATAATACTAATTTCACTACAAATCCAACCTTGGGTGAACACTGCACTCAGATCACTACAAAAAATTTCCCAAGACTTCAATTATTCTATAAACCTATAAAGAAAAAAAAACTATTATATAAAGTTTACAAGAACAAAAAAAAAAAGAAATAAGAAAAAAAATAACACACACTGTGTAAAGGTGATCCAGAGCAGATTGAACTTCTTTTAAAATATTTCAGCACATATTATACAACACAACCTGGTCATAAATATAACTATAAAAAGAAATAAAAAGCCCCAGTTTATGCATTCTTGTGCCTAGGGCTGGGTATCGCCACTGATTTCCCGGATCGATTTGATCCCGATTCACAAGGTCCCAATTCAATTTCCGATTTGATTCGATTCAATTCAATATTGACTCATTTAGGCATATTTCAGTTACAATAATATGTTTTGTTTGAATATAAAAAGAGATTTTCAGAGAACTAATGTGGTAAATGTACAAGGAACACTCAACCTACCATTACTAAAAACATTAGAGTTTATATGTTTATATTCACTGTATTTCTCCACACCCACTTTCAAGCGTGTGTTTCTTCCACCTTTGTGTTAGAACTTTCGCTCAGCTAGCCAAAATAAATACAGTTACATGGGAGGAGACCAAAGAGCCAATAAGAATTTCGAATGGGACAACACTGTCTCCTCCGAGGTTAATAACACAGTGGGTGGATGATATGAAAGGGTGGTCTGAGGTTACCTACGGCGACATTTTTAATTATTTTGTACTCTCCAAAGGTATAGACGGTTCAGCAATGAAAAACTATAAAAGTACTGAAGTGTATCAGTACCTGCACAGTGGGAAGGTCGGCGTGTACTCCTACACACAGACGGTGAGTTTATATTTCTGAAAGCCGGTTAAACCCAAGTCCAGCCAGCTGCCCGAGCCACTCTGCGTGGGTGTTAGTTACAGTCCAGATAGCCTAGCGCGGTGGACACTGATCAGAAAACAGTTACTTAACTCGCAAACAACAGACACGTCTGCTTCTTCTGAGCTTCATAACCGAGTCATTTCTCTGGATAAAGAAGCTCTGGTGCTGGTTCCCCTCCACAGAATGGTAAGAGCAGACATATGGAGGTTTGGGTGGATGTTTTGAATTTAGAGCTTCAGCCGTAGATGCAGGTGCTCTTCTTTGGAAGTCCCCCAACACTCTGATCTTTATGTGCTGTGTTCATAACTCTGTTGTTCAAGCCAAGTTTTCCTCGTCTTTCAGTTACTGACTCTCTCTAACTGAACATGTTATGCTATTAATTTTATATGTTTGTTGTCGTTTTGCTTGTAATTAGTATCAACGTGTCCGGGGTCACACCGGAAGTTCTAACACAAAGTAAACAAAGATGGCCCCCCCAGCGGTGTCACGGAAAATAGCGTGAATAGCCTGCTTTTTCTCCCCTACCTCCCGCCGAAGTCGCGACTGCCATACACGAAAACTAGCTCAGCTACTGCAAACTAGGAAACCCCCTTAGCCGCCCATATATCTGCTGGTCTGAAACAACCCCGGGAAACTCAACCAATTCCTATTCGGAACGAATTAGTCATGGCCCTAGCTCCCTACCGGCTACACACTTTATTAGGAATAGCTGTACACATCCTCATTGATGCACTTATCTAATTAGCCAATCGTGTGGCTGCAAAGAAGTGCATGAAATCATGCAGATACAGGCCAGCAGATTCAGGTAATGTTCACTTTGACCATCAGAATGGATACAAACATGTGATCTCAGTGATTTTGAGCGTGGTGTGATTGTTACTGCCTGGTTAGAGTATTTCTAGAGATGCTGATCTTCTGAGATTCTCATTCACAACAGTCTCTAGTCAAGTCAAGTTTATTTGTTTACAGGAGTTTAAAAGCATGAAAACATGAAATCACAACACTTTATCCACTGTGAGCAAGCCAGAGCCGACGGTGGCAAGAACAACTGCCTCAAATCTGGAGGAAGAAACCTTGGGAGGAACCAGACTCACAAGCAGAGACCCATCCTCCTCTGGTCGAACAGTATTTACAGTTTATTGAACTAAAGCTGAGTCTGAAGGTAAGAGCTTTAGAAGCTGCACAGGTGCTACATCAGGTGGATGATACAGCGATGCAGTCAAGAATAGAGCAAATGGTACGAATGGAGAGGAGAACTGGTTGGTGGCAGGTGACAGGGGGGGCCCTGGTGATCAGTCCTTTAACAGTATTTGGTGGAACAGGTGGGAGGTTATTACCTCAGAAAGAGAAAAGAGACAGAGTTAGTTCTGGTTTGGGTAAGTACAGAGACAGAGTTAGTTCTGGTTTGGGTAAGTACAGAGACAGAGTAAGTTCTGGTTTGGGTTAGTACAGAGACAGAGTTAGTTCTGGTTTGGGTTAGTACAGAGCCAAAGTCAGTTCTGATTTGGGTTAGTACAGAGACAGAGTCAGTTCTGGTTTGGGTTAGTACAGAGCCAGAGTCAGTTCCGATTTGGGTTAGTACAGAGACAGAGTTAGTTCTGGTTTAGGTTAGTACAGGAACAGAGTTAGTTCTGGTTTGGGTTAGTACAGAGACAGAGTTAGTTCTGGTTTGGGTTAGTACAGAGCCAGAGTCAGTTCTGGTTTGGGTTAGTACAGAGACAGAGTTAGTTCTGGTTTGGGTTAGTACAGAGACAGAGTAAGTTCTGGTTTGTGTTAGTAAAGCGACAGAGTTAGTTCTGGTTTGGGTTAGTACAGAGACAGAGTTAGTTCTGGTTTGGGTTAGTACAGAGACAGAGTAAGTTCTGGTTTGTGTTAGTAAAGCGACAGAGTTAGTTCTGGTTTGGGTTAGTACAGAGACAGTGTTAGTTCTGGTTTGGGTTAGTACAGAGACAGAGTTAGTTCTGGTTTGGGTTAGTACAGAGACAGAGTAAGTTCTGCTTTGGGTTAGTACAGCGACAGAGTTAGTTCTGGTTTGGGTTAGTACAGAGACAGTGTTAGTTCTGGTTTAGGTAAGTACAGAGACAGAGTTAGTTCTGGGTTAGGTTAGTACAGAGCCAGAGTCAGTTCTGGTTTGGGTTAGTACAGAGACAGAGTTAGTTCTGGTTTGGGTTAGTACAGAGACAGAGTTAGTTCTGGTTTGGGTTAGTACAGAGACAGAGTTAGTTCTGGGTTAGGTTAGTACAGAGCCAGAGTCAGTTCTGGTTTGGGTTAGTACAGAGACAGAGTTAGTTCTGGTTTGGGTTAGTACAGAGACAGAGTTAGTTCTGGGTTAGGTTAGTACAGAGCCAGAGTCAGTTCTGGTTTGGATTAGTACAGAGACAGAGTTAGTTCTGGTTTGGGTTAGTACAGAAGATGAGAAGCGTTTCAGAGTCACTCTCTAGAGTCACTCAGAATAATGCAATAAAGCAAAATCACCCAGTCCTGCAGTGTTTTTGAGAGATGTCAGCAGTGAATGGCCAGACTTGTTCAAGCTCATAGAAAGTCTTTGGTAACTCGGATAACCACTCTGCACAATCATGCGTCCACTGCTGTCAGCCAAGAATAGAAGCTGAGGCTGCAGTGGACACAGGCTCACCAAAACAGGACAGCTGAAGAGCGGAAAAATGTGGCCTGGTCTGATGAATCTCCATTTCTGCTGAGGCACCCAGATGGTCAGAATTTGGCACCAACAGCATGAATCCATGAACCAAACCCGCCTTGCTGTAATGATGTGGGGAACGTTTTCTTGGCGCAATTTCCGGCACGATGATGCACCGTGTCGCAAAGCAAAGACACCTCATACTGGTTTCATAAACATGACAATAAGTGTTCTTTAGTGCTCTTCCCAGTCACCAGATCTGGATCTGGATCCAATAGAAAACCTTTGGGATGTGGTTGAACTGGAGATTCACAACATGAACTAGTTCTGAAAAATCTTCTGCGTGGACCAGGATGCTTCTAATGTCTTCTGGAATTCATGGCACCAACAATTAAGGCTGTAAAAGAGAGGCTCTACCTGGTATTAATATATTTTATATATGTATATGTCTACTTTCTATCATAAACACACTATATTGGACCAATACCTCACAATGTTCAAATGTTGCTGCCCTATTTTATATTCTGTAATTTTCTTACTGACTGCCATCAGTATATTATCAGTATTTATGTCACTGTTACAATAGAATTGTACATGTGCACTAGTAATACAATTCTCACTACCATATCTATTTGTGCAATATCTTTATAATAACTGTGCAATATCTATCCATGCAATTATTTCCGTAAGCTTGTCACTGTGTATCATTTTACTGTGTTTATTTTGACAAATTGTTATTTTTTATTTTCCACCTCTGTCTACCTCTTGCTTTACTATTTTATTAATTATTAATTGTTTATACTGTTGAAACAATGCACATTTTTCCTGTGATGTGAAATTTCAATATAAAATTATATTTAAACTGTTATAAGACTGTATGTTACAGATGTTTTATTTCTTATAATAAAGGTGACATTAATCAGGGCAGAATGATACATATCCTTCTGAGACCCAGAAAAATTAAAGTTTGAGAATTTCAGTAATTTCAACATAAAATAAGTCTACTAGATAAAAAAAACGTCACTGTTTTTTTTTTTTTTTTTTTTTTCAAAAACATTTTTAATGATTTTTTATGGAATGTCCTTTATAGTGGACAACAGGACATTGTTTATGACATATTTCTTGCTTTCTGTACTGCATCAGTGCAATAACCCTTCTACAACATCAGCACTCAATCCTAGAAATTAATGTAAATGAAAACTGAGTAAACAAACATTGTTTACCATTTTTATACCATTTTCACTTTTGGCAGTATAAGAAATATTGTAAATGCACTGAATATGAACATGAACAGGAACAAATTATAACCCATTCCAAAGGTTACTGTCACTTTTATTAAAATAAAATAAAATCCAGGTTTAAACAGTTTTTAGGCACACTAGCTAAACCTCTGTTAATCTCTCCAAACCTTGAGCCAAAGTTTCACAGATTCCACACTTAGTACCCAACTTCTCTTACAGTCGGTTTGTGATAAATTTTCTAATTAATTAGGAATAAATAAAATTTGTAATAATTTAAAAATAATTTAGTAATGAATTTACATGTTTACAGAGCTTACATGTTGCAAAATGATCTCTGCTGATGATCATTTGCAATGTTTTTGGGGAAAAAAACACGGTGACATGTTTTTTTATGTAGTTTATGACATGTTTATGTTCATCTAGACTTATTCTATGTTGAAACTACTGAAATTCTCAAACTTAAATTTTTCTGGGTCTCAGGAGGTTATATATCATCCTGCTCTGATTAATGTCACCTTTATTATAAGAAATAAAAAAAATCTGTAAGTCTCAGCATATAAATATCCACAGTTTACACACTACCCTCATACACTAGTATCATAGAATTTTATTTTATTGAGTAAATTGAAACATTTAAGCCCGCTGTTAACTATAGTTCCATTTACTTAACAAAGAGTGTTCATCTTGACTCCTGTCCTCAGTCCTTTTGACCCTTCATTAACAAAATGTTTGAAAATAATAACATTTCAAGGAGTGTGCAGAGAATTTTCTAAACGTCTACATTTTACAAGTTGACTAAAAGCATCAGCCTCTGCAAACATATTTACATAATTGGAGCCTGTTTGCACCAACTGTTCAACTTTGTCAAGCAGATGAATTTGATGGCAAGCTGCATAATGATGGCATTACAGGGAATGTGCGGAAACTCGAGCGCTTCTACAGCACGACCGTATTTGACATTTAAATATCAAAAGAAATGTAATCGTGTCATAACATAACAATATTCGATGCAGAAACCTTTTAATTCTCTTTATAAGGCTTGGCAATAGGCTATGTTTATCCGCCGAGATAATGCTAATGATTTGTGCCAAGCTACTAGCGGTGCTTTAAGAGGGTTACAGCCATACAAAATGTAAGCAAATCCCTTTTTTTATCAATTCACTGGATAAATCAGCGTTTACAGCGCTGAGGGGTTTTAGCAGGATTGGCTAGTTCCACGAGGAGCAACATTTTCCACTGAGAGATCATCAAAACACGAGCCGTATTTATTCACCATCCGTCACCCAAAGGTTGATAAGGGTCAGTGCTGTCATTTAGCTTTTGGAAAGCCTCGCTCATGTCCTGCTATGCCTGGGACTGGCGTAATAACCAAATTCCCAAACCTTCTCCGATCTGCAAGAGCCTTCAGACCTTCTTGATGGGTCTTTGGAAGATGGTAGTTGGCTTCTAACCCCTATCAAATGAATATCTTGCAAGGAGACTTTGGCAGTGGACCCTTTTAACTCATTAGGATCTGTACTACAGTTGGGAAGCACTTTAGAATAGGATTACAACTATAAAATGTTAATGAATGGCTCAAAGTTAGTTCATTAATAGCTATTTGTTAGGTCACAAACACTTTACATAGTATTAGGACCTAGTTATAACACATTAATAAACCAGGCAAATGTAAGTTGTTGTATCTGATATGAATATGAATGTGTGTTGTAGCTGACTGGTTGAATTCTGACTAATGGAGAAGACAAAATAAGTTAAGCTCAGCTTGTTTTATCATCTGTCTCTTTTGTAAACACAGGATTTGTATATGATGGAGAAACAAGAGTGCTCGAGGTTCACAGGATGCCAGTACAATATGCTGAACTTTCCTTATTCACCTATAACAATGTAGATACAATTTTTCATTCTATGTTATCTTTAATGGCTGTTTTGACATCAATGAGTAAATAAATAAGATGATAGGCCACCAATGAGCTGATAGTCCTCCAATGAGTTAATAGCCTACCAATGAGCTGATAGTCCACCAATGAGTTGATAGTCCACCAATGAGCTGAAAGTCCAATAATAAGCTGATGGTCCACCAATGAGTTGATAGTCCACCAATGAGCTGATAGTCCACCAATAAGTTAATAGCCTACCAATGTGTCCACAAATAAGTTGATAGTCCACCAATGAGCCGAAAGTCCACCAATGAGCTGATAGTCCACCAATGAGCTGATAGTCCACCAATGAGTTTATGGCCTACCAAATGAGCTGATAGTCCACCAATGAGTTAATAGCCTACCAATGAGCTGTTAGTCCACCAATGAGCTGTTAGTCCACCAATGAGCTGATAGTCCACCAATGAGCTGATGGCCTACAAAATGAGTTGACAGTCCACCAATGAGCTGATAGTCCAACAATGAGCTGATAGTCCCCCATAGCAGTTGCTTTGGTGTGGTTGTATGTTAATGCTCTGGGTGTAAATATAAAATTTTAAATATTAAATTGTCTGTTATGTAACAGTTTAGGATTGTGAGCTCATCCCATTTTTCCATCCCTCTTTTATAATCGTTTGATTTGTATTCGAAGAAGGAACAACATTGTTTGAGGTTCGAGGTATGTACAGTTATATGAACGGAACTTTCCTTACTCAACTATGACAATATAGATACAGTTTTTCAGTTTATGGCATCTTTAATCGCTGTTTTGACATCTGCGAGTAAATAAATGAGCTGTGGTCTCATCTGGAGTTGTTTGCAAAAAAAAAACGAAACAAAAACATTTTCCGGCAGATTGTCCCATAAATGCATTTAATATGTAAATGAGGTGCTGGCCCCACGAAAATATATTCCAGATCCAATCTGGGAGGTGCCAGATCTGGCTCCTTCCGGCAGAAATTAAGCCCTGCCCCGAGGGTTAACCATACGTTACTGCTATAATGAATGCTTTGGCTCCAACGTTTAGTGCAAGCTGAGCTTTTTAAAGCAGATTCGGAGTTCAGAAACGAGAGCAAAGCTGTAGAGATGCCATATGCCGAAACGTCTGGGAAAATCAGGGGGAAAAAAAGCTTGCTGTTCCAAGAAAAGCTTACACAGAATTTAAAATAAATTCACCATCATCGTTCTGTGTAGTGTCCGGAAGGAGGAAGGGGGGGTGGGTTCAATGGGTCACTCAAGTGCTAGAGAGCCAAAATCCATCTCTGTCTTCTCCAATCAGAATGTTGGACAAGGACGAAAAATATGACGGATGACTTTGTCGGCCTGAGCAATAAACACACACACACAAACATATTCACCCACCGAACATGCCGTTGTAGCTCATTTTAAAATACTTATGTTGGTTGATACCCAAACGTTCTGGCCCACAGCTGACTAACTAAACTCATGTTGCCACTCATAAAATATTCACGCTGCAGTAACAGCTTCGATTCCTCTGGTGAGGCTTTCCATTAGATGTTGGAACATTGACCATTAGTGAGGTCAGGTAGAGGTGATCAGGGGCTGTTGGATGATTAGTTCTGGATCACTTCAACTCATCCCAAATGTATGGGATAGAGCTCCATAGGTACAGAGAACACAGTTCTATTGCTCCACAGTCCATTGCTGGTGGGTTTATACATTTATATAGGCAGTAGCTGGATATACCTTGTTTAAAATCAAGAGAACCAAGAGGGTTATAGCCATGAATACAGTCCTAGCAATATACGGTGTCTTGCAGCTGAGCTTCAGGGTGGAACTATGGATAGTTTACAGGGTCAAACTAGTTAAAAGTGTAAGAGTATTAATGATTTCTTGTGTTAACACATTATGGACCAGTGTTATGTACCAGAAGAATACTTTATGAAGCACTATTTTAGATGAACTGGATGCTACCAACAGTAATACTAGACTTCCACAAGTAAAAGCTTAGAAAATGATTGAATGAACAAGCAATGGCATATACAGTATATGGACAAAAGTATTGGGACACCTACCCAGGAGCTTTTTTGTCATCCCATTCTAAATCTTCACAGCTATAACAACTTCTACTCTTCTGATTTGGCTTTCTACAAGATTTTGGAGCTCATCTGTGGGAATATTTGTCCAGAAGGATCTTCGTGAGGTCAGACACTGATGCTGGATGAGAGGGTCTGGCTCACAATCTCCATTCTAATTCATCCTAAGGGTGTTGGATGGTGTTGAGGTCAGGACTCTGTGTGAGCCAGTCAAGTTCTTTCACACCAAACTCACCCAACCAGCCTTTATGGAGCTGGAACAGAAAACAGCCTTCCTCAAACTGTTCCCACAAAGTTGGAAGCACATGATTGTCCAAAATGTTGTTTCTTTGGAACTAAGGGGCCTCAGCCCACCCCTGAAAAACAACCCCATAGCATCATCCCTCCTCCACCAAACTTTAGAATCAGTACAGTGCAGTCAGGCAGGTAATGCTTTCCCAGCATTTGCCAAACCCGGACTCGTCCATCAGAAAGCCAGATAGAGAAACATGATTGGCCAATCCACAAAACATGTGTCCACTGCTCCAGAGTCCAGAGTCCTTCTTTGTCAACACACCACCAGGAATGGTGCTGCCATGAACTCAAAGCTGAGCACTATGTCAGGCTAAGGACATTGCAGTGAGGACGTGCACCAGAGCCCAGGAGTAGGACAGTTGCCACAATCAGACAGTTGTATGCTAAAGCAAAAATGCTAAAGACTCTAACTGTAACTGTAGAGCTACAACGTGCTCCTATATGAGCTGGTAAAATGAACAATGCATGTAGATTCAGGGTATGTGTCCAGAGTTAAGTGTCCATTGAGTGCATATGTGTATACACAGAGCAATAAAACCGCTCCAGGACTGTGTTCACAGTCTATTATTTGTCCAGACGTCTTTGCCTTTGTGTGTGTGTGTGTGGACCCCTGTCCTGCCTGGTCTCACAGACTTGGCACCCTGACTACATCAACAGCAGAAAGAAACCTGCTCCACTCTCCTTCCCCGTCCTGTTTAAATGGGCTTAGAACCAAAAACCTTCAGCGCTGAGACAGAGACTGAGAATGTAATGGAGGGAAAGGAAGGTAAATAAAGGATTTCGTCCACACACACACACACATGCTATCATGCACGCTATCACACACATTGAGTGATCATGGTTGGAGCCAGGATAAACTCCATTACTTTATCAGAGGCTCAAATTCGAGCTTAATTCATCCTCCACCCTCTCCCACTGCGGAATAGTTGTTGGTCTGCTCAGGAAGCATGTGTGTGTGTGTGTGTATTAGAGGCATTGTTAAGGAGGTGACTCATAAGATAGATATCTATCACAAATTAATAATTCTTCCTTTGGTAATAACTAATTACAGTGTGGCCGAACCCTCCCACCCCTCACGTGGACTCTTCACCACCCCCCAGCCACCTGGCAGAAGGTATCAGAGCATCCGGTCTACCACCACCAGACTCAGCAACCGCTTCTTCCCTGAGGGGATCAGATTACTGAATGCACTGATGCCCCCACCCCAACATCCACCTGGACTGAGCTAGTCCCTATCCAACATCCACTATAGCCCACCAATATTTTTATATTCTGCTATGGGAGACAGTAGTTCTGTACAGTTTCCAGCTGACCATGTTTGCACCACTGTCTCTACTCATAAGCAGATTTGATGCCCACATACAGTTGTATGCAAAAGTTAGGACCCCCCGGTGAAGCAAAGAAGATTTTTTCAAAAGTGGGCTTCATACTACACTGTAAACCCAGATAAGCTGATTGTACTTAAAGAGTTTGAGGTGATTGCCTTAAAATATAATGCAAAATAGAGAAAATCAAATGGTTTAAGTAAAATCAACTTAAATGTCAAATAGACTGGAAGTAATCATTTGAGTTGAATACGATGAAATTTAAATTGTTTGTTTTTAAAATATTTTGTAAAATCAACCCTACTGACCATTTAATTCAACTCAACATTGAGTTTTCTGTAATCAGAATTAAGTTGTGAAAAACTTTAAACTAGTCTCCATAAAAAACTGATGTTTTCTTCATCAAAAGAACACAAACAGCAGTTACATTTAGTTTGATTTTATTTAAAATTACATCACTGGGATCATCTAGGATTACTCTGACCCTTGAAGGGTTCAGTAGTGACGATGACTGATTTTGATTGGTCTAGTTAGAATCTTGTTTAGCTTACAATAATTATTAAATGCAGTTTACACATTGAAATGACAAAAACAGTAAATTACATTTTCTAACTTTAGATAAGCATCAACTGCAACAGTTTTACATGACTTGAACACGGAAAACAACTTACCAAGTTCCAGAATGTGAAAAAGAGAGGGAACATTGTGTCTTGGTTAATTGTAGCCCTCTATAGTCATTCAAGAAAAGAAAACAATGGGGAAAATGTCCACTGTAGAGAAATCCCAGCACTACAGTGTTTCTGTCTGAGGAAAAGAAGTTAAACACAGAAAACACCAAATCTCACAGTGAAAAATAGAAAACGACTTCCAAACCTTTACAAAGTCCATTAAACAACTCAAACTAGTCTTGATTGAACTGAACAATGAGAATCTGACTGAGAATCTGAGAATCTGAATTTTTAATTTAAAAATATTAGCATACTCAGATATTCTTTCAAAATAATAGAACATACTAAATAATTTTAAGTAATGCAATAAAACCTTTTTCAAGCATTCATTACACAAACTCTTTGCACAGAAAGAAATTACGGGTTAACAGTGTAGGGGTTGCACAAAGTCAACATTTATGGGATAAAACTCAATTTCACAAGTAAAACCATAAGGGGAAGGGATCTCCACATGTGAGTAGAGCTAATGTACATATTCCAGCAAGCCCTGGATCTCATTGCTTGCCTCCAGGGTGCCAAAACCATGTACCCTGGAATCTCCTATACTTGCGTCTGACTTAGGCGCACCCTAGACGACTTTGCTGAGTTGTTGTAACTGTATGAAAATCAGAGTAACTGACTGTTATACTTGTTCTCCAACCATATATGACTTTTTATTGTAGGCTTGGGGAAGCTATAGAAGCACTGTAGATCAAGGTGGAAATATGAATTAAGCCAGTGATCCCTGGAATGCATTGTTAACATTCAGGAAACCAGAGATCATCAGGCCCCTGATTGTTCTAACCCCATGATCAATGACTAGTTCACATGACGCTTAAAGGGTCATTGACAAGCAGTAAAGTGGACTGTGCTGCTTTACACATACAAGAAATATTAATGCTCTGAATAAACTTATTTTGAAAACCTTCAAACCCTCTAAACTAGAGGAGTCCAACCACAGTCCTGGCAGAGCCTAGTTCCAACAGTTTGCCACATCTGCTCCAGATAATCAACCTCCTCCCAAGTCCGTGATTGAATCAGATGTTAAGTAAGAGGAAGGGCAGCTTACTGGATACAGATTTGCAACAACACTCAGCAGGAAAGTAGCTTCAGGGTCAGAAACCACTGCTGTATACTGCATGTCCAGCATTGATTGTCTCAAATTCCTGACAGGCAGCTGACAGATTACAAGCAGCTAAGGCATATATATACACTAAGAATAACAATGTTTGTATTAAAGTCTATTTTTGTATAGAGGCTCATTTTGTCATATAGTCCTATTATCAGTAATTCTCAGTCCTCTGTCTAAATCTCCTGGTACGGCCCCCAATCCAAGTTAAGGATGTTATTGGGCTAATTGGTTGTTAGGACACTCTTGCTCAATTGTGATGCACAGCTGAAAAACATTCCACTAATAAGTGAGTATAAAAGGGAGAACAACATTCTAGGTTAGTTTAGTATCTGAAGCATCAGCAGTTGATGGCTTGCTGACCGACTCAAAATGCCCAGAAAGAAACAACTTTCTTTAGAGACCCGTCAGTCCATTGTTGGACTGACAATTTCACTGTGATCCCAAACTTTTGAGCTGTAGTGTGTATATATATATATATATATATATAGATAGATAGATAGATAGATATACTTTGGAGCAAAACACTTGGGCTATGAGATTAGCAGCTTTCATTCACAAACACACACACTCACACACACACATCGAACCACATTGTGCATTCCACACATCAGGAGAACAGACAGCTCAGACACTTGACCTTTTACACCAGACAGAGCAACGGCTCCTCCTTCTGTGTGTGTGTGTGTGCGTGTAACAGGTTTGGGCCACATTGTTGGGACCAAAACTTGTTTATACACGGACGATGTGGGGACCTACAAGCTGGTCCCTACAATGTAAACCCTTACAATTGTAGATGAAGACAGGTTTAAGCTTAGGCTGATGGTTGTAGTAGTTATGTCTGCTTTAAAGATGTCCAAAATGGCATTGTGGTCACTTTATTTAGATCAATAAGCTAGTTGTAAATATATAACATGCAAGGTTTTATTGACCATTGTACAGGCTTTGCATGTAGCATAGCCAGCTAATTTTCTTTTTTAGATTACTCATAGGTTTCCCCATATCCCAATGCAAGCAAGCTGGGAAGATGAAGGCTAGAATGTATTTCTACAATGCTTGCAAACTGCTGCTAAAACATTGCTGTTACATCAGTGGTCAGCATTACGAGAGCGATGTAGTAGAAGGAGGGATTTCCTGTTCTCTAAAAGAGAGAGAGCAAGACCAATTATGTTCCTGGACGTTCCAGGCATGGATATCTGTGGCATCACCGGGGACCACCATCTCTGGCAATGATGTGGGCCAACACTTATACTACTGTGAAACCGGGGAGCCCATGTGTTCTGCTTATTAAGACAAAATAGCCATTTCCAGGTCCAAACGTTCATTCAGATCCCAACAGCAAACAATAGCAAAATCTGTGAACTATTATATGACCACTTCCTTCTTAAGTGAGGCACCACTGAGGGTTAAATAGGATCTAAATTACTATCTGCTTATTAAAACATCTGGGTCCAAGCCTCTAATGGATTGGCTAAGGCTCTCGTCTGTTGCTGAGTCCATAGAAATCTACTCGGTTATCATTCCTTGTGATAAGAAAGAGTCAAGTCAGGACAAGTTTATTTATATAGCACTTCCTACAACGATGTTGTCACAAAGCAGCTTTACAGGAGATTGAAAACATGAGTCACAACATCTATCCTCAACATGTGAGCAAGCCAGAGGTGACGGTGGCACAGGAAAACTCCCTCAACACTGGAGGAAGAAACCTTGGGAGCAATCAAGACCCATCCTCCATTGGTCAATGGTAGTATGTATAGTTTATTAAGCTAAATTCAAAGTAGAACTAAGAGAATATGAGTCTGAATGGTAAATGCTTTAGAAAGTCCACATCTGGATGACACAGCGATGCAATTGAGGGTGTAGCAGATACGTGGAAACATCTGCAGTTGATAAGTTACAATTCTTAATCAACTCTTAAACAAATGAATGAAATCCTAACCTTGCGCCCATTGGGCCTTCGCAGTTCCCCATTGGTATAGTCTTTGGGTGTTTCTTGCTATGGACCACATCTTTGGTGTTTTGGTTGTTAGCCATCTTTTTGTGCTACCAGCCATAAGCTAGTTTTAGTGAGTTGTCTTTGTCAGCCCTTGTCTGACCGAAAAGCCTGACAGCTGAAACGAAGATGTGGGTTCACATCAAGAAACACCCACAGAATAAATCAAGGGTATTCACAAAGTTCAAGTTTGGATTTTGCCACTGGGTGCTAACTTTAGCTAGCTAATGTTGGAGACCATTGACACCAAACTTCAATTGTTTAAGAATGGTAACATATCCTATCAACTCAATTCCTTCTTCTCTTTCTTATCAAGGAAAGCAATAGAATGATGAGTGAGTCATTTTTCTGGACCCAGATCTATTCATGTAGCAAAGAACACAGCACTGCAGCAGGCTGGACATATGAGAGCCTTACTCAACGCAGAAGAGGCTCAGACCTGGACATAAGGTTGAAACATAAAGTCTTAACAAGTGGATTGTAACTTAATAACATATTAGTTTAACTCTGTATCTACAGTCTGCTGGTTAGAATAAAGTCTTTAGTTTAATGTTTGTTTTTAATGTTAAGGCTTCCAAAGATTGCTCCAGACTGCGCTATCATTATTTCTGTAGCCATACTTAAAAAAAATAATAATAATAAATCACACACAGTGGTGTGGGAGGCTCTCCAAGACTAATCTCTTTGTTTTGATTGGCTCTGCCAGGTGGTGTATTTGATCGATCTGTGTACACAGTGATCTGATAAGGAGGCACGACGAAGTGTAGATTTTACAGGGATATACAAAACACTGGTTTGATATTGAACTATGTTCTTTGATGAATGTATTGTGAATGATAGTGACAGGTTCAGTCTTTTATGGGGTAAAATTACACGCTCAAAAAATAAGGCGCCCAAGGAATTTCCTCCTCTCTCTTGAATTTCCAATCCTAACATCTGATTGGCTAGTCAAATTTAAATACTGCTTCTATTCTGAGTGGCTAATTATATTTTCTCTATTTCAATATGATTGGCTAATTAAATTCTCTATTCTGTAATCCGACTGGCTAGTTAAATTTTACGTTGTGAGCTTTGATAAGCTAGTTCTCCTCCTCAGCTTTGATTGGCTAGTTCAAATTCCTCTCCTGACCTTTGATTGGTTAGTTTCATTTCCCCACCTGAACTATTGCATAGTTGGGATTCTCCTTCTGAGCTCTGACTGGCAATTGAACTTTTCTTCATAAGCTCCTATTGACTAATTTAGTCTCCCTTTCTGAGCACCTACTGGCCAGTTGATCTTCCCCTGCTGAGCTTTGATTGGCTAGTTCGGTTTTCCCTCCAGAACTTATATTGGCTTGTTCTGTATTTCCTCTGGAGCTTCTATCGCATAGTTGAGATTCTCCTTCTGAGCTCTGACTGGCAATTGAACTTTTCTTCATTAGCTCCTATTGGCAAATTTAGTCTCCCTTTCTGAGCTCCTACTGGCCAGTTCATCTTCCCCCAGTGAGCTCTGATTGGCTAGTTCGGTTCCCCCCCCCCAGAACTTATATTGGCTTGTTCTGTATTCCCTCTTGAGCTCCTATTGCATAGTTGAGATTCTCCTTCTGAGCTCTGACTGGCAGTTGAACTTTTCTTCATGAGCTCCTATTGGCTAATTTAGTCTCCCTTTCTGAGCTCCTACTGGCCAGTTCATCTTCCCCTGCTATGCTTTAATTGGCTAGTTCGGTTTCCCCTTCAGAACATAGATTGGCTTGTTCTGTCTTCCTTCTTGAGCTCCTATCACATAGTTGAGATGCTCCTTCTGAGCTCTGACAGGCAATTGAACTTTTCCTCCTAAAGTCCTATTGGCTACTTTCATCTTCCTTTCTTGGCTCCCATTGGCCAGTTCATCTTCTCCCGCTGAGCTCTGATTGGCTAGTTCGGTTTCCCCTCCAGAACTTATATTGGCTTGTTCTGTATTTCCTCTGGAGCTTCTATCGCATAGTTGAGATTCTCCTTCTGAGCTCTGACTGCCAATTGAACTTTTCTTCATGAGCTCCTATTGGCTAATTTAGTCTCCCTTTCTGAGCTCCTATTGGCTACTTCATCTTCTCCCACTGAGCTCTGATTGGCTAGTTTGGTTTCCCCTCCAGAATGTAGATTGGCTTGTTTTGTATTACCTCTTGAGCTCCTATTGCATAGTTGAGATGCTTCTTCTGAGCTCTGACAGGCAATTGAACTTTTCCTCCTAAGCTCCTATTGGCTACTTTAATCTTCCTTTCTGAGCTCCTATTGGCTAGTTCATCTTCTCCCGCTGAACTCTGATTGGCTAGTTCGGTTTCCCCTCCAGAATGTAGATTGGCTTGTTCTGTTTTAACTCTTGAGCTCCTATCACATAGTTGAGATTCTCCTTCTGAGCTCTGACTGGCAATTGAACTTTTCCTCCTAAGCTCCTATTGGCTACTTTCATCTTCCTTTCTTGGCTCCCATTGGCTAGTTCACCTTCCCCTGCTGAGCTTTGATTGGTTAGTCCAATTTCCTCTCCTGAGTTAATATTGGACTGTCACGTCTTTCTAAGCTCTAACTGGCAATTCAACCTTTCCTACTGAGCTCCTATTGGCTAGTTCAGTCTCCCTTTCTGAGCTTTGATTGGCTTCTTTGCCCTCTGTGTTCTGATTAAAAATATATTTCAATATATGTTTCATTTTCATAGCGGCTAAGCTGTTATAGCACATCTACATTTTACAAAACAAAGGGAAGAATGCTGGAGGATGTGAAGGAACAAGATGCAGTTCAGTTCGAGAGAACGATAAGTGAAAGAAACAGAGAGAGAAAAAGAGGGGGGGGGGGGGGTGTTGAGGCAGCCGCACACAACCATGCAATTAACTTCATATGACAAAACGTCTTGAGATTAGCCAGTTCCAGCCATTCTTCAGCACTGTAGAGGAAGGGGGCGGGGTCAGAGGAGAAAGGACGATAAAGCATGTCCCCTGCTGTTACAATTGTGCAGTAATTAGACATCTGTGGAGTCGGCTGCGAAGACACTGGACTCGCGCGCTCGCTCAGACCCATCACAGACGAAACTAACGACAAGTCAGCTGTCAAAAACACCACGAATAAGCCTGCTAGCCGTACGGGTTATGTCGTGAGTCTATAGAAGCTTTCGCTGATAAACCAGAGAAAATGACAACTGCTACAAATTTAACAGCACCGCTGCAGAACACGGGCAACGGCGGGGTGTCCGGGCTTCACTCAGCACAGAGAGAGAGAGAGAGAGAGAGAGAGAGAGAGAGAGAGAGAGAGAGAGAGAGAGAGAGAAAGAGAGAGAGAGACAGAGAGAGGGAGACAGAGTTGGAGATAGAAAGAGAGAGGGAGTGAAAGAGAGAGAAAGGGAGACAAAGTTGGAGGGAGAGAAAGAGAGGGAGAGAGAAAGAGAAGGAGGGAGAGAGACAGAGAGGGAGAGAGTGAGAGGCAGAGAGAGATTGAAAGAGAGACAGAGTTGGAGAGAGAGAGTGAGAGGCAGAGAGAGAGAATAAAAGAGAGACAGAGAGAGAGAGACAGAGTTGGAGAGAAAGAAAGAGAGTTAGAGAGAGAGAGAGTGAGAGGCAGAGAGAGAGAGAATAAAAGAGAGACAGAGAGAGAGAGAGAGAGTTGGAGAGAAAGAAAGAGAGTTAGAGATAGAGAGAGGGATGAAAAGAGAGAAAGAGGGAGAGAAATAGAAAAAGGGAGAGAGTGAGAGGCAGAGAGAGAGAGAGATAAAGAGAGAGGGAGTATCCCTCTCTGTCTCTGTCTCTCTCTCTCTCTCTCTCTCTCTCTCTGCAAGAGAGAGAGGGAGGGAAAGAAAGAGGGAAAAAATGAGAATGAGAGGGAGACAGTTGGAGAGAGGGAGGGAAAGAAAGAGAGTGAGAGAGGGAGACAGAGTTGGAGAGAGAGAGAGAACTAGGGAGAGAGTGAGAGAGAGGGAGAGAGATAGTGAGAGCGAGAAAGAGAGAGGAAGGGAAAGAAAGAGAATGAGAGGGAGACAGTTGGAGAAAGGGAGACAGAGAGAGATAGAACTAGAGAGATAGTGAGAGAGAGAGGGAGAGAGAGAGATAGAACTAGGGAGATAGTGAGAGAGAGAGGGAGAGAGAGAGATAGAACTAGGGAGATAGTGAGAGAGAGAGGGAGAGAGAGAGATAGACAGAGGGAGAGAGTGAGAGGCAGAGAGAGGGAGATAGAAAGAGGCAGAGAGTGAGTGAGAGAAAGAGAGGCAGAGAGAGGGAGAGAGAGAGATAGAAAGAGGGAGAGAGTGAGAGAGAGAGAGAGGAAGAGAGAGATAGAAAGAGGGAGAGAGAGAGAGAGGAAGAGAGAGATAGATAGAAAGAGGGAGAGAGAGAGAGAGAGAGAGAGAAATAGGAACATGTGGTCTGAAAGCTAACTCAATCAGTACTTAACACGCTAGGACCCAGCTGCATACTCAATATGTAATTTCTCAAAATAAATTTTCTCTCTTTCATATTCGCAGCCACTTTGCCTTTATTTGTATAATATTCCTCCTGATGTTCTCTCTCCCTCGTCTCTCACTCGTTTCTCCTCCTCTCTTCTCTCAAACTCTTCACTCTTCCTTTTCCTCTCTATCACCCTTCTCTCTTTATGTGTTCTCTCTTTCTCTTTAGTTGATAAAGTTTATTGCTGGTCATTGTTATTGTCTACGTCAGTCGTGAGTGATTCACAAGCAGTCGACTGTGACGTCTCCCGACTGGCGTGCGAGCTCAGCTTTGCATCTGGATTCACTGGATGCTAGCGAGGTGCTCTACGCTGTCGTTTGATTGGTTATTTATTGATGAAGTCGTTTGTTTGTTTGTTTGTTTGTTTTTATTTACCTAATTTAATCACTTAAATGCCTAAAGTAAATTTTACATGCTGTAATGTAAAGTGGATCTAATAAAGTGTTAAACAGTCTCTCTCTCTCCTCACTCTTTCTCTTGTTCTCTCTTCCCGCTTCTCTCTCCTCCCATCTCCCTCTCTCTCTCCTCTCTTTCTTTCTCTTTCTCTTGCTCTCTCCTCTCTCTCCCTGTTGTGCTCTATTACTGTCTCCCTCTCTTTTCTCTCTCTTCCTCTATCTATCTTTCTTACTTTCTCTCTCTCTCTCTGTCTCTGTCTTACTCTCTCTGTTTCACAGCATCTGCATGCCTCTGAAAGGTGCAATTACCTTGGTGACGCCTGCCACGGCAACCAGCCTTGAGATGCTGATTATGCGCAGCAGAAATGGATCTGATTGGCCAAATGAAGCGCTCGTTAGCTCCCTGTCACTCTCTCGGTGGCCATTAGCACATTAGCTAAACTGACCATTAAATGAGCCTGAGCTTCCTCCATCTGCCTACACTCAGAGAGAGAGAGAGAGAGAGAGAGAGAGAGAGAGAGAGAGAGAGAGAGAGAGAGAGAGAGAGAGAGAGAGAGAGAGAGAGATGAAGAAAGAAGAGAGAGAATGAAATCTGATGACTGGCCTTTCCTTAAGCTTTAAAAACAAGAGAGAGAGAGGATGATGGGATGTGAGAAAGAAAGAGACTGAGAGGGATTGAGGGATAGGGAGGGGTGGAGGTAGGGAATGAGGGAGGCAGTGATCGGAAGGGGAGTAAGGGAGAGAGAGAAAGGGAAAGAAAGGGAAGGAGGGAAGGAGAAAGAGTAAGAGAGGAAGGGAGAAACAGAAAAAACAAGAGAGAGTTAGAGAGGGAGAAAGGGAGAGAGTGAGTGAGAGAGAGGAAGGGAGGGTGGGAAGAAGAAACAGGAAGGGAGGAAAGGAGAGAGAGAAGGTAATAGAAAAAGAAATGAGGACAATATAAAGAGGTCGGATAGAAGAAGAATGACAGGAAGAAGAGAGAAGAGAATTAGAATAACAGTGAAGAAAAAAAAGAGAGAAAAGAAAGAGAGAGAATGACAGAGAAGGAAAGAAAAAAGATAAATAGAGAGAAAAACAAGGAAGAGATCAAAAGAAAGATATCGAGAAGAAAATAGAGGAAGAAAAGATGAGGATAAGGAAGAGTGACAGTGAAGAAGACAGAAGAGAAGAAGAGAGAATGATTGAAAGAGAAAAATAAAAAAGAGAAATTAAGTGAGAGAAGAAGTGGGAGAGAAAAATAAGAGTAAAAGAGAGGGATCAAGAGAAATGAAGTGAGAGAGAGCAGAAGAGAAGAAAAGAGAGTGAGAGAAAAATAAGGGAAGAGGGCATACGAGAGAAGTGAAATGATAGAGAGAGGAAGAGAAGAGAGGGGTGCCTGAAGACTGGCCTTGTCTTAAGCTTCAGAAACGAGAGAGAGAGAGAGAGAGAGAGAGAGAGAGAGAGAGAGAGAGAGAGAGAGAGAGAGAGAGAGAGAGAGAGATGATGATGGGATGTGAGAAAGAATGAGACTGGGAGGGATTGAAGGACAGGAAGAGGTGGAGGTAGGGAATGAGGGAGGGAAGGAGGAAAAGTAAAGGAGGAAGGGAGAAAGAGAGAGAGCAAGAGAGAGTTAGAGAGGGAGAGAGAGAGTGAGAGAGAGGAAGGGAGGGAGGGTGAGAAGAAAAAAACAGAAAGAGAGAGAGAGAGAATGTAATAATAAAATAAATGAGGACAATATAAAGAGGTTGGATAGAAGAATGAAAGGAAGAAGAGAGATGAGAACGAGAGTGACAAATAGTGAAGAAACAGAAAAGAGAGTGAATGACAGAGAAGGAAATAAAAAAGAAAGATAAATAAAGAGAAAAACAAGAAAGAGATAAAAAGGAAGATATTGAAAAAAATAGAGGAAGAAGAGATGAGTATGAGAATAAGGCAAAAAAGAGAAATGAAGTGAGAGAAGAAGAGAAGAAGTGGGAGAGAAAATAAGAGTAAAAGAGAGGGAATAAGAGAAATGAAGTGAGAGAAGAAGTGGGAGAGAAAATAAGAGTAAAAGAGAGGGAATAAGAGAAATGAAGTAAGAGAGAGCAGAAGAGAAGAAAAGAGAGTGAGAGAAAAATAAGGGAAGAGGGCATACGAGAGAAGTGAAATGATAAAGAGAGGAAGAGAAGAGAGAGAGTGAGAGAGAGAGGGGTGCCTGAAGACTGGCCTTTTCTTAAGCTTCAGAAACAAGAGAGAGAGATGATGGGATGTAAGAAAGAGAGAGACTGGGAGGGATTGAGGGGTAGGGAGGGATTGAAGGACAGGAAGAGGTGGAGGTAGGGAACGAGGGAGGCAGTGAGGGAGGAGGGGAGTAAGGGAGAGAGAAAGGGGAGGGAAGGAGGAAGAGTAAAGGAAGAAGGGAGAAAGAGAGAGAGCAAGAGAGAGTTAGAGAGGCAGGAAGGGAGAAAGGGAAAATGAGAGAGTGTGAGTGAGAGGAAGGGTGGGAGGAAAAAACAGAAAGAGAGAGAGAGAATTTAATAAAAAGAGAAGTTTCAAATAGTGAAGAAGACAAACAGAGAAAAGAGAGAGAATGACACAGAGAAGGAAAGAAAAAAAAAGAAAAATAGAGAGAAAAACAAAGAAGAGATAAAAAGAGTGATATCAATGAAACAATTAAAAAGAGAAGAAGAAAAGAGAGAGAGAGAAAATGAATAAAAGAGAGGGAATAAAATAGAAATAAACAGATAGACGAAGAAAAGGAGCGAGTGAGCGAGAAAAAAAACAAAGAGAGGGAATATAAGAGAAATTAAGTGATAGAGAGAGGAAGAGAAGGAAGGGAGAGTGAGAGAGAAAGAGTAAGAACGTGGAAATAAAGGAGAAAGGAAGTAAGAAAGAGAGAGAGAAAGAGAAGGAAAGAGAGAGAGTGTAGTGAGTAGTGGAAGTGCTTGGCTGCTCCACCTGTGGACTGATTTACAGTGATGCTGATGACATTTCCATAATGAAGAGAGTTAAAGCAGATCATCCACGCACTCCTCTCTTTCTCCCTCTCTCTCTCTCTCTAATCCCTCTCTTCTGCTAACTCCCATAACTGCTCCTAGTCTCTTTAGAGCAGCAAAAAGTGTGTTAAAAGCATAAAGAGTGTCAGAGCAGGTGTGTGTGTGTGTACTGGGCTTCGTATGAATTATTCATTTCTTGTATGTATATTTAATACATTATTGTGCAGCATATACACAGATCAGACATAACATTAAACCCACCTGCTCGTATCTACACTCCCTGTCCATTATCAGCTCCACTTACTGTATAGGAGCACTCTAATTAGTCCTATGAGTGGATCAGAGTGTTTAAACACCTCGGCGTCTCTGCTGGACTGAGAACAGTCCACCAACCAAAACTATCCAGACATCTAGGCATCCTTTAAGCAGAGTCTCTGGCTTTTCATCTACAAGGTGGAGCTGCAAGGTAGGAGCATCTAATAGAGTGGTCTATGTTTAAAGGGAACCCTGGCTGGCAACACATGTAAGCCTTCCCTTACAGAAAATAAGTATACTTAAAGCTCATTTTATTAAGTATATTTTATGCAGTTACTATACTAATGTCATTGTACTAGTAGTACACTCGAACATGTACTATTTTAATACTTCTCTGAACTAAATTGGCCCACTTTCTAGTTTTTAAAAGTATACTTTTAAGTACACTTTAAGTGTAAGAGTAGTAAACCAAGTATACAACTAGTTTACATCTTTTGTAATGCAACTATACTAAAAGTAAACTGTTAGTTTACTAGCTTGTACGTTTTCTTTAAGTGAACTAACATAATACTTATAATTCGCTGCCTATTTTATTGTTGTACTTTAAAGTATATGACTAGGTTAAAGGGTTTTTTTCCACTTAAAATAGAACTTAACAACATTTACTTACTCACCAGTGGACACACGTAAAATAAACAAAACACACTCAGATTAAGAAACATATTTGTATCTTTATAAATCAAATTTTATATATATATATATATTGTACTGGATTGTTTTTGTGCAGAGCAAGAGTACTTACTTCTACTATCTCAATCAAAAGATTAAGTACAAGTACAAGGCCGAATATACTTAGATTGTTCTATACTTGTTAGTATAACCCAAGTATACTTAAGTATAACTGTGTTTAGTATATCACTGAGAAGTACATAAAAAGTAAACTGAAAGCATACTCACTTCCTTTTAGTTTAAAAGAAGTAAACTAACGGTACACTTGAATAAACTTCTTTTTTGTAAGGGTTAATATGGTGTAATGACTCTACACGTAGGTCACCATTGTTGTAACTACTGATGTGTGTAAATACTGACGTGTGTAACCTTTGCAGTTTGAGCTAGAACACAACATTTCTGACATCAGCGGTGACATCACATACCACGTTAGTGTAAATGATGAACAGAGAGGCGTGGAGGAGAGAGTGGACACAGTGCTGGAGTGGTTGTGAAACTGTGTGTTGGTGTTGACGGAGAAGGAGAGTGTCTGTTAAAGGAGCTCCGCTTTCTAGCAGGAAACATTCACGCTCAGTAAACAGCTAGATACACTGAACGGGAGTGTCTCTGAGCTTCACACTCCTTTATTAGTGAAGTAGTATGTTCACTACTAAGACTCTACTTTCACCTTCAGGATCCACAAACGAGGGAGAAGCAGCTGAGGCTAACGCTAAACGTTGGGACGCCAGGAGAGAGTCTCGCTCCATATTCTGGGGGTTCTGGACTTCTTGTGTGGGGAAACTGTGGCACTGCATTGTGTTTTAGTCTACGCTTAAAACCAACAGCCTCCGTCAAGTCTCTCACCAGTGGTGGTCTACTGAACCACTCAAACTCATCCAGACTGAAGTGAGGAGAGCAGAGCGGGGGTCTTTGGGTAGCTGTGTTGGTCCACACGCTGCTTCACTAACTATTTGACGTCATCTACCCAGCAGGCATTGACGTCAGAAATAATGTCTGCGTCCAAATGTTAAATATTTAGAACAAAAGAATAAATTTATAAATAAATCTGATACTTTTATGATTTTTTACAACTTATCTTAACAATTTAGAGTCAGTACACCATATTAAGGCTCACAAGAGTTGCCAGCCGGCACTCTGATCCACTCACCCCAGCACAAGACACACTAACACACCATCCCGGTGGGGGGTCCTATTATATATATCATTGCTGTACAAAGAAAAACAAGTATCTGTATTAAATGCAACTTTACAGGAAAGGGCAAAAAACAGTTTAAACTTTAAACAGAAGACAATGGAACCAGAATTATGTCTAAGGGATTTTGGAGCATTTCTATTGCTCATCATGAAATTTTCACACAGTGTAACCATCAGCTGTCGTGTTTTATATATATATATATATATATATATATATATATATATATATATATATATATATATATACACAAACCAAAACACAACAGAAATCACCCATAAATTGAAGTCTAAATGAATCCTAAAGGTTGATGGAAGGTGCTGGTAGGCAAGAGCATTGGACATTCCAGCTGCCAGTCTCTATTGCCAACCAATCACGTGCGCTGCTGTTCACGTAACTGATTAGTCACAGATTGTGTGAACTTTCCACACCACCATTCATACAGATCAAAGAAAATCACGCCAACCGGGGGAGCCGGCGGTTCCGCCTGAGATTGGAGGTTGTCAGAAATATGATTTATAACCACAATTATCCATTAACACTGAATATTATATCAATAACCCAGTCCAAACGCTGACTTAATCATTTTGCCATTTAGCTAATGTCAGTCACTGGGACTGTATGAATATATTCAAGTCAATATCAATTACTGAAACGAGGCCTGGATGTGGAATGGGAATTGAATATGACGTCCATATCATGTTCGCAGGAATGATTATTTCCTTGCGCTGAGCACAAAAAAATTGTCAAACTCGGACACAAAAAAGGGACGGTTAGTTAAACAGTTTTCTCATTTCAGTCCTCTTTTATATCGTATTAGCACAGATGGCTGGAAGAGAATGACGTATCATAATTAAAGCGACAGATGAAGGATGACATTATTCGGATTTGCAGCTGAAGGTGGTGGACGCTCGCACGGGCTGTTTAATACTCCCCCGTGAGTCTCCGGTGAACTTCTGAGGAGTTCCAGACTACCACTGTCTGCTAACCACTACACCACCGTGCTGACCACTACACCACCGTACTGACCACTAAACCACCATACTAACCACTACACCACAGTACTAACCACTACACCATCGTACTAACCACTATACCACTGTACTGACCACTACACCACCGTACTAACCACTACACCACCATACTAACCACTACACCACCGTACTGACCACTACACCACCATACTAACCACTACACCACCGTACTAACCACTAAACCACCATACTAACCACTACACCACCATACTAACCACTACACCGCCATACTAACCACTACACCACCGTACTAACCACTACACCACATACTAAACACTACACCACCATACTGACCACTACACCACCGTTCTAACCACTACACCACCGTACTGACCACTAAACCACCGTACTAACCACTACACCACCATACTAACCACTACACCACCATACTAACCACTACACCATCGTACTAACCACTACACCACCATACTAAACACTACACCACCATACTAACCACTACACCACCGTACTAACCACTACACCACCGTACTAACCTCTACACCACCGTACTAACCACTACACCACCGTACTAACCACTACACCACCATACCAACCACTACACCACCGTACTAACCACTACACCACCATACCACTACACCACCGTACTAACCACTACACCACCTTACTAATCACTACACCACCATACTAACCACTACACCACCTTACTAATCACTACACCACCGTACTAACCACTACACCACTATACTAACCACTACACCACCGTACTAACCTCTAAACCACCGTACTAACCACTACACCACCGTACTAACCACTACACCACCATACTAACCACTACACCACCGTACTAACCACTACACCACCATACCACTACACCACTGTACTAACCACTACACCACCGTACTAACCACTACACCACCATACTAACCACTACACCACCATACTAACCACTACACCACCGTACTAACCACTACACCACCATACTAACCACTACACCATCATACTAACCACTACACCACCGTACTAACCACTACACCACCATACTAACCACTACACCAATATACTAACCACTACACCACCGTACTAACCACTACACCACCGTACTAACCACTACACCACCATACTAACCACTACACCAATATACTAACCACTACACCACCATACTAACCACTACACCAATATACTAACCACTACACCACCGTACTAACCACTACACCACCGTACTAACCACTACACCACCATACTAACCACTACACCAATATACTAACCACTACACCACCTTCATGCATTTTCTGTATTTCTTAGACACAAACAATTAATTCAAACTTTTTTTTTACATTTTAAAGGACAGATGAGATAAAATGATCAGTTAGCGTTCATGCTGCTCTTGCTTTGCTTGCTCTTGCGCAGCGACAGCAAGATAAAATGAACTTCAGTAGAAAAGAAATCAGGTAAAATAAATCCTGCACAAGCCTAATTACCCCAGCAGGACATGGACTGTGTGTGTGTGTGTGTGTATGTGTGTGAGCGCACAACGATGATCCACCAACTGATCTCCTCACGGCCCCTCAGCCACAGCCCAAACACTACCAGATAACTGAACTAACTTATCCCCGTTAACACAAGCACCAGCTTTCATAATCGAGCAGAAATAACACCTGAGTGAGGTCCAGAACTCCACAGCTGTGAGAGGAGCGGTGATGACGGTGTTTTCGCTGATGATCAGTCGTGTTAGTGGAGGGGGGCTCACACTGACATAACCAAGCGTTTAAGGCAGTAAGAGGCAGCAGAAATCACTAGACTTCAAACAGGAGTTATAGAGAAACACATTGTTTTCTTTGGAGCCTAATGACCTGAATGATTAGCCTGGGACCTGAACTAACAACGTAAAGGTCCACTTTGATTTCAGGATGACTTTAAATATCACAGACGGGGACAATGGAAGGAACGACACGACTGACCGTGAAACTGCAAGATGAAAGCCTAAGGAACATCTTACACGCTCGTCTACCAATCTCAGGCGCCTATGTCTGAATCCCAAATGACTATATTTAGTTACACTATGTGCTGTTGGGCTGCATTGGTGTAGGAACCAGAGGGGGGGGTAGCTGGTAGATTTGTCCCACCCAAAAATCAAACCACAAAAAAAGCAGAAACTATTTTAAAAACTTTTATTTTGAAAGCGTGTTTTGGCAGCCTTCACAATTCACGCACTGTGTTTGTTGTTAGCCATTGGTTGTTAGGTGGTCTGGGTCTTTCACTTAGTTAAGGCTTGTGTTGAGACACCTGTTCAGAAATATCCTGCAGTCAGAATCCGAGCTCTCACCTAGCTGGAGCGTCGGGTAGCTTGGGCCAACTTAAAACGCAAGGTCAATTATGAGTGATACATACTGCAATAACAACAGCTTTTGTATAATGTGTTGTTATGGTAACTGGGAGGGTTTGGGTTAGCCAACGTTTATATTAACTTTAGTCAGAAAGCACTCTAAAACATAAAGTTGCATTACTCTCTGGCCACGCCCCAAACTGCAGACTGCTACTACACTAAATACGTAATAAATAAACTATAATAAATAAAATATAATAAATAAATGAATGAATTAATAAAAGCACTCCAACGTTAGAAGTGCAGTATGTAATGTTCCAGAGGGTGCTGTTTGGGACACAGCCTTACTGTCTTGTCTAGTCAGGAAACCTTAATATACATTTTTTATCATTTCATTTCAGCATTATGCTCCAAAGAAAATAATATATTTTGTTTATATGTGTATATAATCCAGACACTGCATGTATAGATTAAAAGCTTTCTAAACTATGGATGTATGGATGTAATGTGGAGTATCTAGTTTAGTTTGTAAAGTGAGCTACATCACTATACATAGAGTGATTTACTACCTTCCCTACAGTGGAATCAGCTTATAGGTAATATTTTAAGGGATAGGGTGGGCTTTGATTCATATTAGCAAATGTGCCCCCACCCCAATGTCAAACCCACTCCTACGCCCTTGCCTGTGAGGACAGAGGGTGCAGCACTGGAATGGTGCTATATTGCTATAAGCCCAGGTTTGCTTCACAAACATCAATAAAAAAATAAAATAAAATAAATAAATAAATAAATAAATAAATAAATAAATAAATAAATAAATAAATAGTGTCCCCATTAACTGCAATAGGTAGAATTATGCTTACAGTCATAGTGACAGGTTCATCTGACTTCAGTTTGTTTTGCTGTCAGCAAATGACAAAGAGAGAGAGAGAGAGGAGAAGGAGGAGGAGGAGGAGGAGGAGGTATAGAAGAGCTGCGATGTGATGCTCAGTTTGATAGTTAGTTCCTGCTGGTTTGTGAGGGGAAGCCGCACAGCCAGATGGAGAAACATGCTCGGATCACAGCTTTAACGTCTCCACAGAAACATCGCTCCATCACCACCGCCATCCATCAATGGTGAAGGGGGTGGGATGAAAAAACATACCTGAAGTAGAAAGCAATAGTGAGCTGGAGAGAGAGAGAGAGAGGGAGTGAAAGAGAGAGTGTGTTGCTGCTAACAAAGCTCCAAACAGGCACAATTCAATTACTAACACGTCTCCGCTGAGGAAACAACATTTCTGTGCAATTACATGGACGACATGTAAACAGAGGCAAATAGAGTGGCTTTGGTGTGAAATGGTTGATTGTAAGGACCCAGATTGTAAAGATTTCTGTTCAGTGGTGGCGAATGGAACCAGGAGTCGCCATGTATACAACACAAATATAACTATCCAAAACCTACACAAGTCTTCCATGTATATATATATATATATATATATATATATATATATGGCAGCGCAGTGGTGTAGTGGTAAGTACGGTGGTGTAGTGGTAAGTACGGTGGTGTAGTGGTTAGTATGGTGGTGTAGTGGTTAGTATGGTGGTGTAGTGGTTAGTACTGTGGTGTAGTGGTTAGTACGGTGGTGTAGTGGTTAGTACGGTGGTGTAGTGGTTAGTGCGGTGGTGAAGTGGTTAGCACTGTGGTGTAGTGGTTAGTACGGTGTTGTAGTGGTAAGTACGGTGGTGTAGTGGTTAGTATGGTGGTGTAGTGGTTAGTATGGGGGTGTAGTGGTTAGCACGGTGGTGTAGTGGTTAGTATGGTGGTGTAGTGGTTAGTACTGTGGTGTAGTGGTTAGTACGGTGGTGAAGTGATTAGCACTGTGGTGTAGTGGTTAGTACGGTGATGTAGTGTTTAGTACAGTGGTGTAGTGGTTAGTATGGTGGTGTAGTGGTTAGTATGGTGGTGTAGTGGTTAGTATGATGGTGTAGTGCTTAGTACAGTGGTGTAGTGGTTAGTCAGGTGGTGTAGTGGTTAGTACGGTGGTGTAGTGGTTAGTACGGTGGTGAAGTGGTTAGCACTGTGGTGTAGTGGTTAGTACGGTGGTGTAGTGGTAAGTACTGTGGTGTAGTGGTTAGTATGGTGGTGTAGTGGTTAGTATGGTGGTGTAGTGGTTAGCACTGTGGTGTAGTGGTTAGTACGGTGGTGTAGTGGTTAGTATGGTGGTGTAGTGGTTAGTACGGTGGTGTAGTGGTCTGTACTGTGGTGTAGTGGTTAGCACGGTGGTGTAGTGGTTAGTATGGTGGTGTAGTGGTTAGTACGGTGGTGTAGTGGCACGTCTGGCAAAGGAGCTTGCCGTCCTCTGGTGCACTGCTGCCGTCACAGCGAGGCAAGGAGTCCTGCCACACTGGGGAGGAGGACACAGCACTGACCCACAGGCTTTAAAGACTCTTTGTAGGTCACCGGGAGAGCGTCCCAATCTGTGTTATTAAAACTCATATAACTATAAACACTAGTTATCTATTCCAGCTTGGTTTCTCTTTCCCACTTTGACCTTCATTCATGGTCATGTTAAAGTGACCGGTGGTTGAGCAGGTAAGACAAAAACTTGTTTGTGAGAACAAGGTGGAACTGACCCATCGATGCTCTGCTCACTAATACATTCATTCAGAGCCAGAGTTGCTCCATTGAACATGATTCATACAATATTGGCAGAAATGTCTTTCACGCTAATGAGAAATTAGTTTGGGGTCTGTGCTCTGTTTATAAAACACTAACAACCCTAACAAGCTGGTCTATGTTTTTGTAGCAAATTGAAACTGGGCACATCGGAAACTAGAGCTTGTCGTTAGGCTGAACTGAAAGGAAGTACAACAATAAGAGCACTGGGGGAGAGAGAAGGAGGGAGAGAGAGAAAGAGAAAGAGAAAGGGAGTTGAACAGGTGGTTGGGCAGGGCTGACCTGTGGCAAAGTGACCTCAGAGCTTAACGGAGCATCAGAACCAATCTGGCAACCTGTCTGGAAACTGCAGCCAGAGACGTTATCAGAGCAAACAGCTCAGTGGTTAAAATCTGAATGACTTCAGCTCACATCACTCATCACAGCCTATCTGAATTATAGAAGGTCCCACCTCCCTCCTTCTATCTCTCTTCTCTTTCTCTAATCCTTCCCCTCTCTTTCTTCCTCTTTCTTCTGTCTCTGTCCTCTCTCTTCCTCTTGCCTCTCTTTCTGACTCTCTCTCTCTCTCTTTCTTTCTTTCTCTCTCCCATCATTACCCTTCTCCCTGTCTCTCACTTACCCTCTCTCTTTTACATTTTCCCTCCATACACTCTCACTTTCTCTCTCTCTCTCTTGCGCACACACACTTCTTTCACTTGTTTCTCTCTCTTTTTCTCTTACTCCCTTTTCTCTTTCCTCACTCTCTATCCCACCTATCGTTCTCTCTCACCCTCTGCCCCCTCTCTTTCTTTCCTTTATCATACTCTTTCTCTCTGCTTTTCTCCCTTCCTTGTATCTCTTCTTTCTCTCTCCCCCTCTTTCTCTTTCTCCCTTCACTCTCTCTCTTCCTTCTCTTTCTTTTTCTCTGTCACTTACTCCTATCCTTAATGATCTTATCCTTTTTGCTTTTTCTCTTTCCCTATTCTATCCCCTATTTTCCTTTATCTCTCTTTTTTCTGCCTCCCCAGCCCCCCTTTCTTCCTCTCCTTTGTCTTGCCACTTCTTTGTCTTTTCTTTCTCTGTCCACCTTTATTTCTCTCTCTTTCAATTCTGTACACCTTGCTCATATAGTTTCCTCCTCTCTCTCTCTCACACTATATATATATATATATATATATATATATATATATATATATATATATATATATATATATATATATATATATTCTTTCTTTTTCCCCCTCTCTTTCTCTTTCTCTTGCTTTCCATTCTCTTCCTCTCTTTTCTTTCTCCCTTTACTCTCTCTCTCCCTTCTCTTTCTTTTTTTCTCTCTCTTACTCCTATTCTATATGTTCTATTTTTGCTTTTCCTCTTTCCCTATTCTAGCCCCCCATTCTGCCTCTCCTCTCCTCCTCTTGCCATTTTTTTGTCTTTTCTTTCTCTTCCACCTTTATTTCTCTCTCTTTCAATTCTCTACACCTTGTTCGTATAGTTTTCTCTACACCTCTTCTCTCTCTCTCTCTCTCTCTCTCTCTCTATATATATATATATATATATATATATATATATATATATATATATATATATATATACACAATATAGTCCTCCTCTCCCACATCATTTACCGTTTTCCCAATGTTCTCCATGGGACGTGCAGTTAGGCTGGAACAGCTCTCAGAGATAAGGAACAGAATCGGAAGAGGGAGAGGCGGTGAAAGAGTGAGAGGAAGTAAAGGCGGTGATAAAGTTACGGCGGCTAGACGTCAGCGCTGCACTGCTTTAATTAGCGTGCGTCTTTTATCCTGCAGGAACCTGCAAGGACGAGCGCGCGGAATTAACAAGGTCCAAAAACCCCCAAAACAATAAAAAAGACAATAGTCCCGCCGAAGAGCACTTCTTTTAGAGTACTCGAGAGTGACACTCTCTAAAATGCGACAAAAGGCAAAGAGGCACTCGATTAGCGCTAAAGCACGTTTAAAAGGCGTATTGTGTATTGTGTCAGGCGCTTGTTAAAGAGCTGCAGAAACAAAAGATATGCATACCGGCAGGAGCTTTCTTTGATATGCCGTGCGACTTGCCTAAAGTTGCTCAAAGTTTCTCCAGGAACTACATTTCCCAGCAGCCTACACTGTAAAAAAAGTAATAGGTGATGAGTGTGCGCAAACCTAGTGCCAGCATAGTGAGCAGTCACTGTAATCCAGGTATCATGAAATTAAGAATTTACTAAACAAACTAGAGATGGAAGGATCGATCAGCTATGTATCGGTATCGACCGATTTTTAATCAAAATATGTGATCGGTGGATATTTCTCCAATTTAGCCGATCCCGAGATCCGATCGATGCTGCTAAACAAATGAGCCTAATTTCTATATTTCCAGCTAGCATTTCATCCAGGAAGAGAAGCCCTGCGTGAAACCCCCTCCAGCCAGCTCCCTGCAATTCCTATCTGAACCACTAGGTGGAAACACATACCCTTTCATTTTTTAACAGACGCAGGGGAACCAAGACATTTAACTCTACTAATCTGATACAGCACTGCAGGCGGCTGAATACAGTGAGTATCAGTAAACAGCAGAGCTAGCACGCACAGCTAGCACAAAACAAACAACCCAGAACACCATACAGACCAGATCTGACTGGTACGAACAGAACAGCAGCAGAAATTCAAGACCTACATTTAATGATTACAGTTTTTGTTTAAAATAACAGTCTGCGTTTAATGACTGCAGTTTTTACTGCATTTATTTAATTAGCTTTTTTTGTTTTAAATTAAGGGTCTAAATTTAATGATTGCAGTATTGGCGAAATTTGTTTGATTTGTTTATTCACTGTTAATTTTGTTAAAAAATATTATGCTATTTCAAATGAGCTCATGAAAAATTGTAATAAACCAGTTTAGACCATGTTTCATGACTTGCTTGCACTAATAACTACATGTAGCCCTGCCTTGGCATATAGCCCCGCCCTGGATCGGAATCGGCCTCAAAAACGCTGATCGGTCCATCTCTAAAACAAACCATAACACGAACACTTAAAAAGATGGTTCTTTACAGGTTTTGTGGGCTCTAAAGACAATACTAAACACTAGAAGAACCATTTGCATTAATAAATCATTCTTTATATCTTGATTGGTGCAGGCTGTACTGTAGAATGTGCTAGAAAATAGTTCTATATAGTTATGATATCAAGCTTGAAGCAATAGAGGAACCTCTTTTGGGCACCTCTTTCCAATAAGACTACCTTCAGAAACTTTATGAATGGTTTAAAGATTTAAACCCATTAAAATCATTAATAAGCAGTTATAACTCATTAATAAATCTTTAATAAGTCATTAATCAAGGCAAGCATGACCTGTTGTGTTCCAAACAGTGAACCAAGATTCATGTATAGTGTTAAAGCTCAGATTTGGATGTTCAGTCAGCATCAAACAAGTCAGCCTCATCACATGTCTATATCCATCAGATAGAACAGCTCAATTCTATGTTATAACTGTTTATTAATGTTTAAAACTCATTATTAAAACATCAATCATAAGTCCTTTATAAAGATAGTCTTAGGGAATTTTCAAACTTGTAGTTCATTTCACTGGTCTGGATCAGTTAATGAATTTGTTTACTTGGAGTGTTTCCTCCTTGGTTAAGTTTGTTTTCACACAGGCAAAAACCATAACGCACCAAAATGCGCCCCAACAAACCACGTGAGCTCGTTGTCTCTTCTGATTGGTCAGAGCTATCTGGCGTGCGAGCTAGAAAGTAAACACAGGGAGAAGATCTGGTTTCCCCAAACTATTACACATGTTCCACCTGCAGAACACCCAGCTCACTCCAAACATCAAGTAGACCACGTCCCTCACTGCTAATCCAAGAGAGACCTCGCTTCATTGTCCTCGCCCTGTTAGCTGCTACAGTTCTCCAGCTCTCTGTTTACACCATCTGCCGCATCCCATAATGCAAAGCACACCTGGCTGCAGGAGATGTTTAGATCAAGCTTGTGGAGTACACCTAATACTTGGGTCGGATCATGTTCTCACCACAAATGAGTTAGGGCGTTTTCACACCAGCACTAGTTAGTTGTGTTAAAATGGACTCTGGTTCGTTTGGTGCGGTTCGTTTTGGCAGGTGTGAAAACAGTAATCGCACTCGGGTGCGGACCAAAACAACCACACCGAGACCCTCAAGAGGAGGTGGTCTCAGCCTGTTTCCAAACAAACTCCTGAACGGTTTGTTTGTGGTGAGAACGTGATCCGACCTTGATCCGACCCAAGTATTAGGTGTACTCCACAAGTTTGATCTAAACATCTCCAGCAGCCAGGTGTGCTTTGCATTATGGGATGCGGCAGATGGCGTAAACAGAGAACTGGGGAACTTGAGCAGATAACAGGGCGAGGACAAGGAAGCTCTCTCTCTCTTGGACTAGCAGTGAG
Organism: Megaleporinus macrocephalus; assembly: GCA_021613375.1. NCBI lineage: Eukaryota > Metazoa > Chordata > Actinopteri > Characiformes > Anostomidae > Megaleporinus > Megaleporinus macrocephalus. The sequence goes on along the minus strand of CM038709.1, from coordinate 41,079,420 downwards.
GGACATTGTCTACTTGATGTTTGGAGTGAGCTGGGTGTTCTGCAGGTGGACTGTAGTTTGGTTTATTATCAGATTATTATTACAGCTATGAACAGATGCTGTCTCTGCCGCTGCTCTGTGATACGCTCTACAAGAAATGTGCAGTAGTTTAGGGAAACTGGATCTTCTCCCTGTGTTTACTTTCTTGCTCACATGCCAGATAGCTCTGACCAATCAGAGGAGACAACGTGCTCACATAGTTTGTTGGGGCGCATTTTGGTGCGTTTCGTTTTTTTGCCTGTGTGAAAACAAATTTAACCGAGAAGGAAACGCTCCAAGTAATCAAACTCATTAACTGATCCAGACCAGTGAAACCAACTACAGGTGTGAAAACGCCCTTAGTTATGAACCGGACCGAGACCACCTCCTCTCAAGGGTCGCAGTGCGGTTGTTTTGGTCCACACCCGAGATTACTGTTTTCACACCTGCCATAATGAACGGCAGCAAGGGTGCAAACGAACCAGAGTCTGTTTAAACTGGACTAACTAGTGCTGGTGTGAAAATGCCCTTAGCCTCTTTCTCAAAAAAGGATGATAGAGAACATTACATCAAACTGAAGATCTGTAATCATACAAAGGATTAATGGTTGTATTTAGAACCATTTTCTTTGCTAAAGAACTCCTGAAGAGTCTTAATTTTTAAATGTCTACCAAGTACCAAAAGCCTTATTTTCATAGCTGTAAAATAAAAAGCTCCTCTATATTAGTGGTTTTGCCAATTTTTGGAGAACTTGGAGAAACATGCCCAAGAAAACATGATTTTCTATCTGATATTATCTGATCTTGGCTCAATAGTTTCTTACATGGCTGACGTTTCACCCATGATCCTGCAAGTCAGCACAAGTGGTCAGCTTGCATAACACAATGGCACGAATGGCCGGTGAATGGAAACAGCTGGTCCCATCATGGTGCATAGCTTTTCAAATGTTGCCGAATTCAAAGCTCCTTTGAAAAATGGCTCTGCATTATGTGCTCCCAGAACTGTGTGGTGCTCTTGCATTCCCAGATGCAAGGTGAACGCAAGATGCAGCTCTTATTACGTGGGCCACTACTCATCCTGCCCGGCTTCTCTGGGCATAAAATGTCTGTAACAGATGTCTGTAAAGATATTTAAAAGCAAAAACAGTTAAATCTATCCATCTTACTCGTTTTAAGGCAGTTTTAAACATGCACCTCAATAAACAATTGAAAAAACAAATATAGCAACTAGGTCTAAATGATATTTTGATGTGTACTTGGGTTTCTGTCTCGGTGTTCTCTCCATGTGTTTGTCTGTCTATCAATCTATTATAGCTCCAGTCAGGGAACCAGTCCAGTGAGTCCACCCCAAGTTGTCCAACCTGATTCCTGTTGACTTCGCCCTGATCTTGGTCTTCTCTGGCCTTTAAAATGGCAGCCCTGAAGAAGACACCAGAGATTTAGTCTTAGGAGATTGTTGTTATACTGTGTTGTGATTTGATTTGTGTTTGACTTGCTGTGTACTGATCTCAACCTTGATTTTGCCTAGCCCTTTAACTTGATTGCCTTGTGTATAGTTTGTATATAATATATATATATATCTGTAAATAGTAAAATACTGGGTGTAGGTGGTGGCTGCCATTTAGTTTGGGATACAGGTTTTGTCTTTTGTTTTTTGTTTTTGTGTTTTGTTTTCTTGTTACTAAGTATTGGTTTGCTTTGGAGTTGGTGTGGGTTTTGTTTGTTGTGTTGGTCTAGGTCACCACTGAAGTTATTCTAGTGTTTTTCTTGTGTGTAAAAAATATATATACAATATAAATCATACATTTTTGGCAAATTCAGTCTGTGGTTTTGTCTTTTCATACTCATTTCATTTCTTCTTTCATTTTACTTTGTGTTACAGCCTGATTGGTTCATAACAGTATTGTGAGTATAAGAAGACGTATAATTTACATTTACATTTACGGCATTTAGCAGACGCTCTTATCCAGAGCGACTTACAAAAGTGCTTAGTGTTCAGTTAGAGTATGAATCTCTATCTAGTACGAACAGGTTTAAGTCCAAACTAATCTTAAACTCAAACACTGCCATAAACACAGGGCCAGTGCTGATACCTAGAAAAAAGACAATGCAATACCTAGCAAGACTCAAGTCACATGGTTCCTCACCACTTGATCTTATTGCCTGGCTTGTTATCACTGTTCTTTTGCTTAAGCCAAATGTTTTGCACCACAGTCCTACACTCTCTACAAGTGGTCAGCTTGTATAACGCAGTGACCATTCTCTTTTGAGTGGGCACGAATGGCCAGTGAATGGAAATGATTATGGTGCATAGCTTTTTTCTGAGATGCCGAATCTAAAGCTCGCTTGAAACATGTCTCTGCACAGTGTGCTCCCGAACTGTGGTGTGCTTGAGATGCAAAGTGGATGACGCTGAGGTGGCACAGCGGTTTAGTCCTAATTACGTTGGCTACTCCTAAAATATGTCTGTAAAGATATTTAAAGCAAAAAGAGTTCAGTCCCTTCATCGTGCTCAATTCAATGCAGCTTCTGCTCATGGTAGCCTTCATCATCTATAGCTTCTTCACATGACTGTAGCGGTTGGACGAGCAACTGTTCACAATGCATGGACCAATAGAAATGCATGAAAATGACCTGGTAAGGAAACCCTTGCATGAAAAGTTAAGCAGTCTCTGGTACCCTTTGGACACTTCTTCAGAAACCACTTGTTGAGGCACAATCTGTGTTGTCCATCTTCTAGCCCTTCATTCTTGGTTGCTTTGTGGACACAATGGCGTAGGAACTGGGGGGGATGGGGCGACGTGTTACCACAGAAAAAGAGGAAACTGTTATTGTTAGTTGTTAGCAACTGTCTCTGGTTGTTAGGTGGTTAGTTGGTTTGTTAAGGCTTGTGTTGAAATGCCTGTTAAGAAATATCCTGCAGTCAGCAGCTTCACTGAGTCGAGCTCTCGCCTCGTTGGAGCGTCGGGTAGTTAGCGTCAGCTGTAATTGCGAGGTCAGTGATGGGAGACAACGAATAGCAACGATGACCATATATACTACAATAAAACAGCTTTAGTATAATGTGTTGTTATGGTAACAGACTAGGAGGGTTTGGGTTAGCTAACGTTTATATTAACTGTAGTCAGAAACCACTCTGGCCACGCCCCAAACTGCAGACTGCTACTACACTACATACTTGTGGCCACAGATCAGCTCTTAGCTGGATATTTTAAGGTGATGGTCAATTCCACGCCCAGCGCTGACACTGTCCCAGCAGTGCTGCTGTACTAGATCCCAGAGAATGATTCCAGTGCCCAAATGTTAATGCTTCCAGAAGCCTTTCCTGTTAGTCCTGCTCCACCTCGGCACAGCCGATGACCGGCCAGCCTGCTCTACGTCCCCTCCCTTCACTCCCTCTGTTTCCAGCTCAGAAGAGTCATCCATCCTCAGCCTCACCCTCAGCCTCTCAGCCCCGGCACCTCCAGCCTGGATGAAACCTGAGACCTGTGGATGGAGTTTCAGTGGCCAGGCGGGGGAGCGAGTGACCACAGGAGCGGCCTGCTGAGTGCGTGACTGGACAGTGAGTAATGACCTACAGACTTAACAAGCAGCAGGAGAGGGCCAGAAAGAAAAAGACTTAGCTTTATTTATATAGTATATTTTACAGGTACATAACAAGCAAAGGATTCTAGTCTGTTTGTATTGTTGCTGGGAAAGTGACTTGGAAACAAAGCCTGTTACATCAGCACATTCATTCAGTTCAGTACAATTTTGAGATTCATGTTTTCGTTTTTTTGTAAACTATTTGAAAATACCTGCTAAACTTGATTTTGTTTTATTTTATTTTAAGATAAATGAACTAAAAGAAATGGCCCAAAATGAACTGGAACGTCTGGTTCCATTGACTTACATTAACAGTAAAATATGCTTTTTCCTTCTCTTTAAAGTTCTCATTTTGGAGAGAAGGTTTAGTTCCGACAGCACGAATATTAATATATGTCATTATAGTTCTTTTAATATAAGTTCAGGTAAAATGTTTTGGAGCATTTGTTGTCTTAAAATAATGCAACAGCATGATATAATAATAATAATAATAATAATAATAATAATAATAATAATAATAATAATAATAATAATAATAATAATAATAATTTATTCTTCTATAGCGCTTTTCAAGAACCCAAAGACACTTACAGTTAAAACAATGATTATACAAAACAACTTTGGATCACATGAACAGGGAATAGTGAAGGAACAGTCAAGCTTGAGGAAGATTGTATGCCAGCGAGAAGAGATAGCTTTTAAGATTAGATTTAAAGGTGAGGAGGGAATTCGTCTGTTTAACCAGTGGCGGAAGAGCGTTCCAGAGGCGAGGAGCAAGTCTGGAGAATACTCAACCACCAAATCCGTGGAGGTTAGATGGAGGAACTGTAAGTAGTCTAGCTGCAGAGGATCTGAGAGATATTTAGCTAGAAGCCAGTGAAGATGTTGAAGAGTGGGTGTGATATGCTGATGCGAGCGGGTGTGGGTAAGAAGGTGAGCTGAACCAGCTGAAGTTTGTGGATCGATGAGGAGCTGATGCCTGCTAGGAGGGATTTACAATAATCCAAACAACTGGGCGTTTAAAGGAAAACTGTTACCTGCATGGACTACAAGTTCCAAAAGTCTTATTTCCATAGCTGTATATTGTTACTATCCATGGAAAAACATGTATATCCAATTTGTCAATTTATTTATTTATTTTTACAGAATTTGAATCGGGCTGGTGCTCTTTTACATTAATGGTTTTACCAACTTTTAGAGAATTTTAAGAAAACATTGCTTGGCATTCTATAGTTTCTTTCTTACTCGAAATGGTATTTATAGTAAAATTAGACATATTAAGTCATATGGTTCTTCTCCACTTGATCTAATTTCCTGACGTTATCACTGTTGTTTTGCTTAACTGTCGTTTATTTCGCCCCACAGCCCTGCACTCTCTACAAGCGGTCAGCTTTTATAACGCAGTGACCATTCCCTTTTGAGTGGGCACGGATGGACAGTGACTGGAAACGATTATGGTGTGAGATGTGACAATGTAAGAAGCAGCAGCTGAACTCAAATGAGCTTAACCAACAATAAAAATAAATGGAGATACTTGTTCAGTTTTTTTGATAATGATAATATGCATTAATAATATTTGTATGCAGAACCATTTATTTATTTATTTTTGGTGAGCTTGACCCTTGCTTTAAGTGGACATGTGTGTACTGTAAAAATCACATGATCTCCTTATTAAAATAATAAAATAAAAAAAGAAATACAATAGGAGAAATAGAAATGCTCCCAAACCAAATATTCTGGTTATGTGTGTGTGTGTGTGTGTGTGTGTGTGTACACATCATTCTGGATGCACTAAACTGAAATAAATAAATAAATAAATGAAAATGAATTAATTAAATAAATCAATGAAAAATAATTAAATAAATAAATAAATAAATGAAAAATAATTAAATAAATAAATAGTACTGTTAAACACAATTAAATATTGTAATAATATGCCAGTCTTGATATTTAAGTATTTTTTTTATCTTAACTCTAAATGTTAATTAAAAAAGTATTTCACTGATGCATTAAATACAAATGCCTTTTTGTTAATTCACAGTGTGTCCAGACAAAGACACACACAAACCGGAGAACAGCTTTCTGTGCAGGACAGCAGCGAGAAACTGAAAAAGAAAAAAAAAAAAGTCAGGGGTCACCAGACCATTCACCTTTACACTGCAAATTAAAGAGAGTTCTTTTTTTGCATAAATGTTAAAGAGTTAAAGAAGGAAATAATAGTTTAATTATGAAAAGCTGTAGAACGAGTGAAACGCCTTTAACCCGCTGTAATTTATTTCCCATTTCTTTTCTCTTTTTTTCTTGTTTTTGTACTTTTCAGGATGCTAACAAGCCTGCGTCATGTGATCTTAACAAATGACAGTGATTATACAAAAGGAGGTAGGAGAAAGAGAGAGAGGGAGGGAGAGAGAGTAAGAGAGAGGGAGAGGAAATGGAAGTGCAGGGTGAGTTTAGAGCTAGTTCAGGGCCGGCGCTCTGAAGGGTTTAATGTGAGGGACTCAGTCTGGGCGCTATGGGTAATTAGAGACAGAGCATAGTAGGATATGTGCTTCAGTGATGTTTAAGTGTGTGTTAAGACTCAAGATTTTCCTTTAGACACACACACTCGCGCACACACCCACACACACACACACACACACACACACAAACACAAACACACACACATGCACACACACAATTACACGCTTTTACAACTTTAGCAGACTGTAAAGACTGAACTAGTTATCTGAAAATAGTTTGGTAAACTTAGTACTGTGTACTGTGTCAGTTGTTCAAAAAATAAATAAATAAATTATATATATATATATATATATATATATATATATATATATATATATAGGTGGGGGGCGGGGGCATCAGAAGCATCAGGAAAAACGCATGGCCATTCTAGACCAATAGACTGTATTGAATGGATACGTAGCCTACACACCTCATGGACAAGATATCGGCCAGTTTGTGGTCTATATATTTTGGCAGAGAGCCATTTGAGAAGCAGCTATGTGTGTTTTAAAGCTCCTGGGGTATCGAGAACAGCTTTAGGTTCTACACTACTGAAAGAAACATGTTACATGTGTCAATAATCTTAAAATAATCTGCTAAAATAAGATAAACAGGTAAACTGGTGCTGTCCTGCTGCTGTGTTGTTGAAGCTCTACGGGATGTTTGATCTTCAAGGTCTCGTGTATAGCAGTTGTACTGTTGTGATCATCTCCACTGTGCAGAGCTGACAGAGCACCACACTGTTGCTCCGGATAAATCCATGCTTTCAGTGGGCGCGGCAATCTTTGAGATGCAACGACACACGTTACGCTAATCGGCATAATTTCATAAGCGATTACTTTGAAATATATATATATATATATATATATATATATATATATATATATATATATATATATATACAATGTAAATGTATATATAGTGCTTTTACATACATCAGTGTGTTTATTGAACCCTTTCCAATCTTCTCCTTGTGGAAACAACCCAGTATTATTTACAGTTCTCATCTAATACCTGCTTTGACTGCTCAGTACTTCATTAAGCTAAATCAAGATTGCTGCTGAAGGAACTGAACACATTCATACAATGTCTGGGGCGTCCAGGAGAAATCTGGAACTACACTTTGTTCTTCAAACTGGAGCTCAAGAAATGATCTACTTCTCTCACAATAATAGATTTATTTACTTATGCTGTATTGTATTTATGTTTATTTACATGTGTTCTAATGATATCTGGTGTTCTTACTGGTAAACATACACTTATTGATAAGATAAAGGTTTTTAAACAATAAACTTAGGTGCCTGAGGCTATTGTACAGTCTCTATACAGTCTCATGTGTCACTGCTGTTGAAACTGAATGTTGAATCTCTAACTCTAACTCAAAATGTTACCTATACAGGAGAAGGAAAAACAAACTGTACTTTAAATGTAACTAGAATGAGGCACAGTTTTATAAATGCAGTATGTATTATATAATAATCCATATCCATAAATAATAAGACATTTCTCAGAAGTGTCCAAAACCAACCCCCTCCACCAACTCCCCCAACCCCTTTTTCCACTGCTCACTCACGTTCTCCCCACTTCTCCTTCATCCTTCATTCCGATGGCTTATCTGAGGTGGAGACGAAAAACAAAACCCTCCGTCTGCTTGTGTGATAACCTGTCTCTACGGGGTTCCACTACCACACACTCGTTCATCTGAGGAACCTCAGACACCAGGCCTGCTTCACATTTCCATCTGTTTATTTACGATTCAGAGAGAGAGAGAGAGAGAGAGAGAGAGAGAGAGAGAGAGCAAGTAGTGTCTGAAAAAGAGAGGTATGCATAGAGAACAGAGGAAGGAAGAAGAGAGTGAATGAAGGAATGAGAAATAATGAGAGAATGTAGAGAAAAAGAAAGGAAGAACAGGAAAGATGGGAAAGAAAGAAAGCAGATCAAAGGACGAGGAGAATAAAGAGAAAACAAGAAAATGAAAGACTTTTTTGGAGAAAGTGAAAGAAAGGAAGGATAGAGGAAGGAGGAGAGAGAGAAGGGATGAAATGTAGAAGGAAAGATGAAAGAACGAGAGAGGAAAGAGAAGTATAGGATAAAGGAATAAAGGATAGAAGGATAGAGGAAGGGGGGAGAAGGGAGGAAATGTAGAAAGAAAGACAAGAGAGCAAGAGAGGAAAGAGAAGGATAGGATAAAGGAAGGAAGGATAGAAGGATAACGAAAGGGGGAGAGAGAGAAGGGAGGAAATGTAGAAAGAAAGATGAAATAACGAGAGAGGAAAGAGAAGGATAGGATAAAGGAAGGAAGGATAGAAGGATAGAGGAAGGGGGAGAGTGAGAAGGGAGAAAATATAGAAAGAAAGACAAAAGAACGAGAGAGCAAAGAGAAGAATAGGATAAAGGAAGGGGGAGAGATAGAAGGGAGGAAATGTAGAAAGAAAGACAAAAGAACGAGAGAGCAAAGAGAAGGAAATCAGCCCTCGTTTAAATGAGGCAGCAGTTATATTAGTGTGTCTGTTGCGTCATCTAAGGTAAATCTGAATAAGGAGCTGTCGATTAGGAGCTAAATTCAGCTTTGAGTCAGCAGGTGTTTGAAGCTCCTGCACATTCACAAACATCTTAACAGCTGGTGTGCATTCGAGCGACCCACACACTCACACGCACACACACACACACACACACATACACACCCACACACACACATCCAGTCGCACAATGGCGGTGATGAGAATTCCACTTAAAGCACAGTGGACAGTGTTGAGAGACGATGTTTCACATTCTTCTACTGCATTTCTGTAAATCGTCACTGTCCAAACAAAACAAGTGCCTCCTAAACACTAGCTCTCCTTCGCTTTCAATGTAAGTCAATAAAACAAATTTGTTTCCAAGCCATTTGAAAAGATAGAAAATGTAGAGTGATGATATGTGAATGTATAAATTTCACACTTGCATATACACAGTCACTTCCAGGATGATCACTTTAGTAAAGATGAGTGAACAAGATACAAACGTCTAATTGAAGTTTTATGAGTTAGAATATTAAATTCACAAACATAAAAGCCTTAAGCAGACAGTTCACATTAGAATGACAGGAGACTGTAAACAGACAGCGTATGTCACAGCTGAGAGGCGAAGCTGAATGTCATCTGCTGGATGAACCCCTCCAGTTCCTTTACTGTTCTTCTAAACAGCTTCAGCAGACCACAGTGGAAACATGCCTCAGGTGTTTACTGTCTTTTCATCCTCCATTAATTTTAAATGCAGGTAATGACTGTTTACAAGCTGTTACCATAACATCTAATCTATCTATCTGTCTGTCTGTCTGTCTGTCTGTCTATCTATCTATCTATTACCTATTATCTATCTATCTGTCTGTCTGTCTGTCTGTCTGTCTATCTATCTATTACCTATTATCTATCTATCTGTCTGTCTGTCTGTCTGTCTGTCTGTCTATCTATTTATCTGTCTGTCTGTCTGTTTGTCTGCCTATCTATCTATCTCTCTATCTATCTGTCGGTCTGTCTGTCTGTCTGTCTGTCTGTCTGTCTATCTATCTATCTATTACCTACTTATTTATCTTTCAATCATTCAATAAGTCTATCTATCTATCTATCTATCTATCTATCTATCTATCTATCTATCTATCTATCTATCTATCTATCTATCTATCTATCTGTCTGTCTGTCTATCTATGTATCTGTCTGTCTGTCTGTCTATCTATCTATCTATCTATCTATCTATCTATCTATCTATCTATCTATCTATCTATCTATCTATCTATCTATGTATCTGTCTGTCTGTCTATCTATGTATCTGTCTGTCTGTCTGTCTGTCTGTCTGTCTGTCTATCTATCTATTACCTATTATCTATCTATCTGTCTGTCTGTCTGTCTGTCTGTCTGTCTATCTATTTATCTGTCTGTCTGTCTGTTTGTCTGCCTATCTATCTATCTCTCTATCTATCTGTCGGTCTGTCTGTCTGTCTGTCTGTCTGTCTGTCTGTCTATCTATCTATCTATTACCTACTTATTTATCTTTCAATCATTCAATAAGTCTATCTATCTATCTATCTATCTATCTATCTATCTATCTATCTATCTATCTATCTATCTGTCTGTCTGTCTATCTATGTATCTGTCTGTCTGTCTATCTATCTATCTATCTATCTATCTATCTATCTATCTATCTATCTATCTATCTATCTATCTGTCTGTCTATCTATGTATCTGTCTGTCTGTCTATCTATGTATCTGTCTGTCTGTCTGTCTGTCTATCTATCTATCTATCTATCTATCTATCTATCTATCTATCTATCTATCTATCTATCTATCTATCTATCTGTATAGATATACACTATATGTCTGCCTATTTGTCTGCCTATCCTTATATTACCTATTTATCTTTCTGCCTGTTTTTCAAAAGTTTTAGTCAAAAGTTTTAGGACACTACCAGCTGAAATAATGAGTTTAAGCACAGAAGCATTGGGTTTTTCACACCATGTCCCGCACCCCCTTCAAAATCCACAGCATACTCAGAAAGATTTGATGACCATAGTGGACAGAGTTCACTCACATCCTCAGAAGACACGTCCTTTACCAAGCTTTCCCTGAGTTCTCTTTGAATTCTCTTTCATTTATCAGATTCATCCACTCGGAAAAGTGTTCTTCTGC